>JAJTUV010000761.1:747500-891972 GCA_021653895.1 Mastomys natalensis | reverse complement strand
AAATGTTATGTGACTAACTCCTGTAAAAGTTACATATTTTTTTTTCATATTTTCAAATAACATTGTAAAATTTCAAGAGAAGAATTCATTTTAAGTTTCATAAGCATCATAAGAAAACATTTTTTTTCTAAAGATGCAGCCCACACTGCCCCATTTTGATTTATTGACTAATGAGAAGAATTGACTATCACTTAGAAAAATGAACAGACACAAGCACTACTGACATAGATTACTGAAAATTCAAATCTATTTGTAAAAACATATAAGCTTTCAAGAAAATTTACACTGTACAAGAGTTTAAAAATGATTGAAAGGTATCCTCCTTAGGGGCCATTGTTTTACTGTGGGTTTATAAACAACACACCTTTTCTTCCATTTTCAGAATTTGAAATCTTTTATCCCAAACTCATATATTGGGAGAAGACAATCTTTTTTAGAGATAACAAACAGGGGCTCCATAAAAAATTTCCCAAATATGAACTTGGGCAAATGGAGAGCACCTACTTCAAAACAAATAAGCAAAGAAAAATAAAAACAATGTCTTCCAAGAAGAACTTGAAAGATCACTTATCAATACTGAAGATGAATTAGACACCTGAATACACCTTCTTTTCAGCAATGGTCTGACCAGAAATTTTTTTCAACCTACTGGAAGCACCAAAGGATTTGAATAGCAGTGGATTTTGAATTATATAAATGAGAGAAACAAATCTATGAATTTTTTATACAAGGAATTTTTTGTAAAAAAATAGAACAATGTTTCTAACCATCTAAATGTATCTCATAAAGAAAAAGAACCTACTAAGTGCTTGTAGAAGTATTTCAAATTGCTTATACTCATTCATAAACACAAAAACAAAACAAACAGAAACAGAGGAAAACTATTTACCAAAGTGCCTACATTCAAGAGAATAGAACCAAATAACCTATACAACAGGAATCCAATTATTTATTTGTTGAAGAGAGAGATGCGGCTTAATAAATGGTTCATACTCAATCTGCTTCAGAGTATGAGAGAGGAACTTTTGGTTTTTCTCTGCCTTGCCTGTGGCAATGATAAACTTTATAGAAGAGGTGGCACAGAAACAGAAGCTGCACAGAGATTGACTTGGGCAGTGAGAAGTCCCATGAGGATCCTCCTCTAGGGTCAGGACTGCAGCTTCTTCTTGCTTCTAATGTGGGATTTTCTGGAAATATTCTAACTGGTTGCATAAAGATGGACTGTCCAGGTTTACTCTACTCAGGAAAGAACATTTAGCAAGCATTAGATACATTCAAATACCACAGTGATACAAAAATAAAGAAAACAAACCAAAGAACCAAACAAATATTCCTGTAATTAAAGAAAAGGCACCACAGAATAATTGTAGCTAAAGGTCTCCTTTCTGCTTTCAACAGAGGGGAGCTTTGTCATAATAAGCACTGTGTTTGTGATTTAATATGCTATTTTGCCAGGTACTAAGATCCCTTTCCTCTTTCTTCTTGAACATTACTTTAATGGTACACTATTGTTTCTCTTAGTGAAATCTCAATTCCTGGTCACTATATTCACCCACACCACTATAGAGTCAGGTACAAGCAAAGTAGTAGCAACATGCTTACTGAATAAAATTAACTAAATCATAGATACCTAAGGAAACCTAAGATCTATTTGCTTGTCATATATAAACTGTAGCTCACTGCTCCAATTGATTGCTAGTTTTGTATTACAGTCCAACTAGAGTCCTCTCCCAGACACCTCTTAATTAGAAATAGATATGCACAATGAATTTTACTTTCTTCTATTGAGAATCACCAATGTTGCCTAGAGTTCACAAAACATTGCCATTGCCCAGTCAAAGAGAAGTATAACTTCAGACTATTTGTAGAAATCATCTGAGTGACTAAAAGTTAAGACTCCCCAATACTCATCGGTTAGTTATTTTTCAATGAATTTGCTGATGAGTCTTTTGTAGGAATATTAATAATTTTAAAAATAGAAAATGTCAGACATCTAGTATTTTGGGGGATCAACTAGCCAGGGATGTTCTTCATGTAGACAATGTATATATCCTGTCAAATTGCAAACTATATGGATCTTCATAATAGCATGCCCTTTGGATGGTTTCCAACTCTGATAATGTATAAAAGTGCTATACAGAGCTTTGAACTATAAGAAAATATCTCATGTTGTAAAATATTGCAATAGGGACTACACTATACTCTGCCACACAGTCAGAAATACATTATGGAAAAGAAGGAAGGGAAAATTAAAGCTTCAGCAATAAAACCAAAGGTTGTGATTTTCAACAATTGATTCAAAATAAGTTAAATTTTGGTTTTGAGAAAATGTCTGTTGTCATATTAATATACAATAATATTGACTGAATCTGGTGCTTTAGAATGATGTCACTATAGATGAAGGATTGATATAGTTATGCTGTAGCATAATAGAGTCATTATTAAATAATATATGTGCCAGTAGGCAGACAAAGATATGTGTACCTAGAAAGAGAGACAAACTAGTGTGAACAATTCACAAAAAAAATATTGGTTGCCTCAATACACTAGAAGGGATGCTTTGGAAATATTCTGTCAAAGGCCTTATTGAATTTAAAAAACCTCCACTAATGTCTTCAATTTAGGGTAGGGAAGAATTTGTAGAAAATAAAAACCATGGTTTTCAAAAATTTTACCTATGTTAGTTTACTAAGAAACTTGGAGGAAATTAAAAGAACCTCCAGTGTTCTCTTTCTGTCTGCCAGCCCTGAAAGAGTTTGAGGAAACAGTGAGGAAAAAAAAAAAAATGACAGTCTGGGCTGGCAGCTTCTAGCCTTCTATGGACTGGGCTCAGAGAAAGCCTTAGTTTTAATTTACACAGATTTCAAGTGTTAAACTGATATTACCTGTACTAAATATGCTAAATACATACATTATGAGCCATGGCCATGTTTGTTTTCCATTTGTATGCATCTTTATTAAGGTACTTTACAGAAAATATATTGAACAATGGAAAACATAAATATACAGCTAACGACAATTAATAGGGAAATTAATGGTTAACATGCATATGTGATTGCTTTTCAGTAGTTAATAAATAAAATATCCAATAAAATAAAAAGAAAAAAAATAGACTATCATGAGTACTCTAGGGGCAACTGGATCTGAATGGATGTAGGAGAAATGAGTCAGCAAACACTGCCCATCAGCTCAGTGGCCCACACATGCTCTAAAGTAGCTTCTGTGCCTGCTAACCTCTAAAGCCTGCCTGACACCACGACACAAATGACAGCAGAGCCCATGACCAGACCAACTAATCAGATGGTGCCAACTAAGTGGAACAGGCAGGTATGGGCCAATGGGACCTAGGTGGAAGGTATAAAGTTTTGCTCAATTCATACATAAAATGAGTTTGCCTTGGCCCCTCGCCCAACTCCTGGAGTCCGTATCTTTAACTCTGTGCCTTCTTACTCCCACCCCAAGGGTCTTGGTCGGGATCACCAGCAACAGATACTTACAAGCATCCGTTTTCCAAATAAACAATTAAGCAGCCAAATAATTTGGTTTTAAGTTCCATCTTAGAGAACCTGACCTAAGTTTGAACTCAAGTAAACTAGCAGGGCAGTACCGTACCTAGCATCAATTTCCAAGTTACCCCCCAACAAACCTGAGCCTAGCTCCAGTTTCTAGGTTAACCCCAACAAGACCTGTGTCTCCAGGTTAATCTCCCCCAACAAAGCCAGCTTTTAGCACACGTTTCCAGGTTAACTCCCAACAAGACTCCAGCTACCAAAACACCACCAATTAGGAAGAAATTAGAAGTTAAGTTTCTGGTTTGGTTCCTAGCACCAGTCAATTATGCTAAAGGCCACAGTAGCACCCCATTTAGATCCCTGCCGGTTAAGATTCTTGCTAGAAACACTCATTCCTCACTTTGTAACTTTTTCTCAATGAATGTTTAGGTCTTTTCCTCCACCAGAGCCATCCTGTAGGTCAGCAATGGGTTAAACCCAAGGTAGCACAAATAAAGGAATAAAGACCCTGGTGTGATTGCATCCACTCGGCTCCTGACTAGTCTTTTGAGGTTCAGGAACACTTCCTTGTACTACACAATGTTCTGTTTATTTGTCACAGTCTTCGGAAAATGAACACCAAGAAGACTGAATGTTTAAAGGGAACAGAAAGAGAATGGTATGCATTTTCATAATGGTTTCATTGCTTGTAATATATATGTATACTTTATATTTTGGAGATTTCTATTAAATACTGGGTTTGAATCATATTTTGTTTTTCATGTCATCACTTTAGGCTAAAGTTCTTTATATGTTTTCATGTTCAAAGCATATAGATTGTAGGTACTCTACTTAGCAAATTTAAAATTGTGTTAGTTATTCCTTTAAAAGCAACTGTGGAACTACATACTGATTGTTTCTACTTCTCAAGTAAGCAGGTGCCATGAGAGACTGACCTTTGCATAAGCAGAACACAATGAGTTTGTTTGTTTGGCTCTGCAGCCTATGTATAGAACTACAGAACATATTATATATGTATTCTCAAAACTGAGAAAGGAGATTGAACTCAGTCTCCTGCTTCTTTCAACTCCACTTCAGAATTTAGAATTCTTTTAATTCTGCCAAACAGAAAATGTCTGACTAAGCTATCTTTGATCACAATCAATCCTGAAGAAAAAAAAATTAAATCTATTTTTAAGCAAACTCATTTCTTTTGTTATTCATGCCTGTGGCATTGAAATCATAAAATAATGAAATACCTCCATTCTCCTTGTAATCATGTACAATTGTCTCCTCTAGGGCACTTACAAAAATTGTTTGAGTTTTTAAGCAGTGAATTACCATCCTTCAACTGTTAGATGCCAAGGTGCCAAGATCCTTAGTCCCACCAAGAGTACTTAGATGTAATGAGCATTCAATGAATACTGACTGGGTATGTGTACCAACAACAGAATTTAAAGATGTACTTGGAGAGGATATGATTTATATATTTACACACAAAACCAACACAAGGGGCTTCAATAATCTCAAAACAACAAATGAATATAAATCTTCCTATATTAAAGCCAAATTTAACAATGAACGTTGAAATTTGGAGGTTGGCTATAAACATAACTTAAGTATTAGACAATATGAACAAAATCAGATGAACATGGAATCCCAAATTGTCTTTAACGTAGAGTTGCAAAAATATATATGGAAATGTGAATAAGAAAGTGGATTTATGTGTTTTATAAAAATATAGAAATATTTGAATCTGTGAGTGAAAATATTTACCTTAATGTTTAAGATATTTATTTCATATATTGGCAAAGGACTTTCCATTTGTTTTCTTCAGCATTTCCTCTTAGAGGACATGCAGTTGGACTTACTGAATTGAGTCACTGGGAATTTAACATGATAACATGACAATGATTAACAGTGAGAATAAGAGAAAACATTTGTAACCATCAGCTCTCCAGCTGTTCTTTGAATGCTTTCATAATTCTTTCTTGAGTCTGTGGGCAAATAAATATTTGGCACCGTAAATGATAAAGGAACAACCCATAGATCTTACTCTTGTTCACTGAAGCCATACTGTGTGTTACGGGGTACACATGACCATGGCACCTGCCTTCAGATACTTTAGTGATATCCTGATCTTTATAAGGAAATCAAAGCCTTTTATTAAAGGCTGTAGATATGGCTACTTCATCTTCATCTGTCTCATCTCTTTCTCATGTTATAAACCACTGAAAACAATAATCCACTCAGTCTCATATAAAAGAAAAAAAGTTTTAGTTTATCTCCCACAGATATATACATAATGTTACTTGCAAAAATTTAAAATAATTTATTCACTGTTATGATAAAACATGAGATGAAAAACAAAACAAAACAAAACCAAAAATGGAATGCAGATCTAAACATAAAAAACTAAATCCTCCTGAAAAAGTATTTAAAATCTGTCCCTTTCAAGAACCCTAGATGCCTTACAGAGGACAGAAAAGTACAAAAATCAAATTAAAAAAATGATACTTGACATTTTTAAATTTTAAATAAAGAAACATTTAAAGTTTCATCTAAAACAAAAAAGCAGAAAGACAAGAAGTACTCAGGTTGAAAATATGTGTAAAACCATGCATCTGCAAAGGTCTTGTATCAAACTGTATAATTAATTTAGCACATTTGCAGAATCCACTTAAAATGAGCTACAAATATCAAGAAGTACTTCATCAAAATGTCAAGGTGTAATGTTTTTGCACATAGTATGTGTGGACGCACATATATACTTCATATGAATATAAGCTCTGGATCGGTACTGGATTTCATTAGTCACTAGAAATATGTAGACTAAAATCATAAGGTTATACCATCATATACCTATTCAGATGTGTAAAAGTAAAGCTTGTTAATATCTACTGTTGTTAACACGTAAATCTATGAAATTCCTTAACTATTGTTAGTAAGAATAGAAAGAAAATTAATTAACCAGTCTAAATTTTATAGTGACCTTTTAGGATAGCAATGTCTTTCAATTAGCAGTTTACCGCTTAGAAATGTATATTATACACTTAATTCATAACATGTAAATTATATGCACAAAATTTATATTCTACATGATGGGAATATTACTACTTTGGGTTTGCTTAGAATATCTTTACAAATAATATTTAAATGTGAAACATTGTTGGATAGTTGAGACAACTCATGGAAAGGTTTGAGACAAGCATTTAAACCTGACATGGTAGCTTGCTCAAGGTGTAGGAATTTTAGCCAGAAATAAAGACTATTAACTTTAGAAAAGACTGATATGAGAGATCTAGTTCCAAACTCCCGTTTTATATATCTCATTCCAGGCAGAAATAATCCCACCAGAAAACCAAAGCATCTCTTAATGTACTCACTTTTTTTTCTGCATAAATCATAATAATTCAGATTCACAGTTAATTTTTCCGTATAAGAAACATGAAGAAAATGCTTTTGGATTATCTATTATATAGGAAGGTGTCTACTGTGCTGTGAGATGCAGCGTATGGTTGCATGAAATATATGTACGGTCTTCTGCCTGGTGATAAAGATTCAAAGTTTCTATCAGTTTGTGGTTCATTGCCTATAGGCAACCCTCTTGCTTTTAGAAAATTCTGATTTATAGTAATAGCATGGGTCATATTGATTATATTATTTTTCATTGAGACTATTTTTATTAATGATTTATAAGAAATATAATATTTATATTGTATAAAATATTATACAGATAATATTTTAATGCTTGATTCAGTAAAAAACAATTAGCGAAAACAATCTTAGAACCCAAATATTCATGAGATTTTCTTTGCTCAAGGACAGCTACCCTGCTTCTACCTTGCTAAATGAAATGTTATTAAAATATTTTGTATTCATATTAAAATATAATTGTACCTTTCAAACTAAATAGAATTTGACTAAGCATAAGCATAAAATTAATTATGGGGTAAAGTGAAATCTAGGAGATAGTGCATTTTTTAAAGTTCGAGGCCAAGTTCAATTCCTTTCTTTATTCTGGATGATGTAGAGGAGGTAGTTTAACTAAGCACTGAAATGTAAATATTGTATTGAATGTGAGCATGTATTTCCTGTCCAGAGAATACTTTGTTCTCTATTTCCAGTCTTGAAGAGTTCATAGCATAGATTAGAACAGTTCCGACTTGGTGGTATAGATTATAAACTCCAAGTCAGCAGACAAAAATTCTATTCAGCCTAAGAAATAAAGCCAAAGAATTCTGGTTTCCTTAGTAATGAAGGTGCTAAGGTCCTGTCCCACATGAAGATACAGGTTACAATCTCTGCTTCCAGCTTGTCAACACAAGTTCTGCTGTGTCTGCTCGGGAAAGATGCCCACTCTCATTTCGTAATTTCTCAAGAATGATTTTGTAAGAATTATGAATATTTTGACTTTAACGTTTTCTCTAAAGAATGAAATAAATAATCTTAGAAATCTATCCTTGGTGATTTTTATTCATTTTTGCTACATTCACGAATGACAGAAACTGAAAGTGAAGTACTTTTATATAATTTTCTGATCACTGTTCCAGTATTAATAACAAAAATTACATTTGCTTTTGGAATTGAGCTGCTAGCTCAAGTGCAAATATTTAGTTTTATTTGATAAGCACCCACTAAAGAGAATTTTTTTAATGAATTGTATTTTAAATAGTTTAAGCTTCATTTTTTAACTATTTTTTATTAATATCTTTTAATCTTTTATCATAGTCGAGTCACTATCTGCCTTCCCCTGGTTCACCCTCCAACCGTTTTCAATCCCATTCCCCTTCCCATCTCCAAGAAGACTTACCCAACCCCCATCCTCACCACACTAGACTTCCCCACTCCCTGAGGCCTTAAGTCTCTAAAGGGTTAGGTGCTTTTTCATTCACAGAGACCAGGCCAGGCAGTCCTCTTCTGTATATGTGTCAGGGGCCTCATATCAAGTAGTGTATGCTTCCTGGTTGGTGCCTCAGTGTCTTAGAGATCTCGGGGGTCCAGGTCAGTTAAGACTGCTGGTCCTACTATGGGTTTATATCCTCTTTCTCAGCTTCTGTCCATTCGTTGAGTATAAATATCTACGTCTGTTTCAGCTTCCTGTTGGGCCTCTCAGAGGGTAGCCATGACAGGCTCTAGTCTGTAGGTACAACACAACATCAGTAACAGTGTTAGGTCTCAGAACCTCCCTGAGAGCTGCAGCCCTATTTGGGCCAGTCACTGAAACCCTCCCTCAGTCTCCACTGAATCCCTTCCTGCAGTTCTTCTAGATAGGAACAACTCTGGTAAGAGCTTATGACTGTGGGATGCAACCCCATCCCTCCACTTGATATCCTGTCCTTCCACGGAGATGGACTCCACAAGTTCTCTCTCCCCACTGTTGGTCATTTCATCTAAGGTCCCTCCCTTTGAGTCCTCAAGTCTCTCACATTACAGGACTCTGGTACATTCTTGAGGGTCCCCCACCTCTTACCTCCTAGGTTGCCTGTTTCCATTCTTCTGCTGGCCCTCGGAACTTTCAGTTCTGTTACCCTACCCCATATCTGAATACCTGATTGTATTTCTTCTCTTCCCTCCCTGTCCCCTTTGCCATCTAGGTCCCCCTCCCTGCCTCTTGTGATTGCTTCCTTCTCCCTCCCGAAGTGGAATGAAGGCATCCTGACTTGGGCCATTCTGCCTTGATAACCTTCTTGAGTACCTGTGGATTATATCCTGGTTATTCTGTACTCTTTTGGCTAATTCCATGTACTATTAAGTACATACAATGCATGTCCTTTTGGATCTCTTGTTATTTCACTCAGGATGATATTTTCTAGTTCATCCATTTTGTCTGCAAAACTCAGGATTGTCTCATTCTTAGTAGTTGAGAAATAATCTATTGTGTAAATGAACCACATATTTTCTGTATCCATTCTTTCATTGTGGGACATATGGGTTGTTTTCCGACTTCTGGCTATCAGAAATAAGGCCACTATGAAGATAGTGGAACATGTGCCAGTCTGGCATGATGGGGCATCTTTTGGGTATATCCCCAAGAGTGGTATAGCTAAATATATTCGGATAAATGTATTTCCATTTCTGAGGAGCCTCCAGATTTATTTCCAGAGTAGTTATACAAGTTTGCAATCCCATCAGCAATGGAGGAGTGTTCTTCATTCTCCACATCCTTCACAAGAGGTGCTTCCATGTGAGGTTTTGACCTTAGCCATTCTGGTTGATGTAACATAGAATCTCATGGTCATTTTGATTTGCCTTTGACTGTTGACTGAGGACTTAAAACTTTTCTTTAAGTGCTTCTCAGCCCTTCAAGATTTCTCTGTGATGAATTCTCTGTTTAGTCCTAGTTCCCATTTTTTTGATTGGGTTTGTTGGTTTGTTTGGAGATTAGATTCTTGAGTTCTTTATATATTTTAGATATTAACCCTCATAGTGTAGCCCACGCTGTGCTGGAACTCACAGGATAGCCTATTTTGGCTTTAAAGTTATGCCAATCTTCCTGCCTCTGGTTCAATCATTGGAATTACAGATATGAGTTCCCACGACCTGTTGTTCTTGTTCTTGGTATTATTTTAAATTATTATTGTATCTTTATGAGACCTTGTCCTGACCTTAACTTCCACAAAATATATCTTAATGTCCACTTATAAAACTTGAAATATTTTCTGCAATTATTTTAAATGTTCTTTATTTTTAATGTTCAATTTTTAAATAGCAATTACAAATATTTCATATCCCTTGAATTTTATATACTCTTTAAAAAAAACTACCATGACTACTTGGGCAATATATCATTATTTACTTGCTGCCCTTTATATTGACTTCTTAGATATGTAGTTCAACAACATATAGCAATATCCAGAAAATAGTGGTTCATATTGCAATGTGACTTAGTCATAAAGAAAAATAAAATCCTATTATTTAAAAAAATAAATGAAACTAGAGGACATTGTGTTAATGGAAATCAAATAGGATATAAAAATATGTTTCCTATGCTTCTACTTGGAGAAACTCAGAGCAGAACTATGTAAAATAGTAATAAATAGCACAAAAAAACAAAATCAATCTGAAAGTTGAGTAGTGATTTCTAGGAAGCTCATTCTTTGTCCTTGGAGTATCAAACACTAACATTGTTTCACAGCTATAACCTTTTGACTTTATTTCTAAGAGTTGAGATCATCATCAATACATTAGTTATTCTTTTTCCAAAATCTGAATGTGTTTGCACATTTTTATCCTAATTTTGGTTGTCTAATTTCTCCAAAACTCTCAACTAACATTGACAATTTAGTAAAAATTTACTTAGTCATATTTTATTATAATAAAATATCATTTTGTCAGGTCTGCATAGATGACTCTTTGTATAGTATGTTTGCTGTAAAGTCTTATGACCTGAGTTTGATTCTTGAAACCCATGTGGTGGGGAAAACAATTTATTTTTCCATGTTGTACTCTGCTGTCTATTTGGTTACCATTGAACCTGCAACCATACACAAATACACACAGATATACACAAATGAAAGTAGAATTATAAAATTCATTGTTGATAACCTTTTGCTTTCATTGGCATGCATCCTCAGATTACAACAAATGTTTGAGAATGACAGTTGATCATATTCAATTTCTTCAATTATTTCACCTGTCAGACAATTGTGGCTTAATTCATCCTATACTTTTTGAAATTATATGCTTATGAGACACAGATATATGCTTATATATTATGAACACAGAAATGTCAACAGTATGTTTTAGAATTGTTTGATGTATAATATAGAACTGATATTTAAAACATGTTAAAATTATTAAAAAGTAGTAATGTTTGTTGTTCAACAAAAAAAGACATGACATGTGGTTTTGTAAGGGTCCATGATTTGCCAAAGAATAATACCCCAGAATCAAATAGGATACAAAAGCAAAAAACATTTATTTTGAAGAAATCAAGCATGCAGGGGTCTACCATTCTTTATGAAGGAGATATAAAGATGAGCTTACAGGCTCAATTCAAAGCAGATTAGGGGAAATCCAGGAAGGGGCGGATAACCTTTAACTTGATTTGTTGACTGGGTTTGGATGTATTTGGGATTGGCTAAGGCTCTATGACCTTTCAAGGGGTGCGGCTAGAATCTGTTGTTGACTCATCCTGAGTATTATTGCCTAATTGGAAGACTGTGGGCTGTTGTTTTATTTCAAGAACTGACTTGCCCACCTTGGTTCAGTTTAGGGAAATAGAAACTTAGACCTCCTCTAAATTGCCAGTTTGAATTCTGTCATGGAGTTAACCTGGCTCAGTCCTCTCATTTTGAAATAATTATCATTTCATTATTATATTATTCCTTAAAATTTTGATCTTGAAAAGTAAATTGAATTCTTCAATAATCTTTCTTTTTCCTTCTATAATTCTGTCAATTAGTCCAAACAGGTAACTGATGAGAAAAT
The DNA here is from genome assembly GCA_021653895.1 of Mastomys natalensis. NCBI lineage: Eukaryota > Metazoa > Chordata > Mammalia > Rodentia > Muridae > Mastomys > Mastomys natalensis. The sequence continues at coordinate 880,048 of JAJTUV010000761.1, read as the reverse complement.
GTTTTCTCTTTCAGTGTGGGAATGTGTTGTCTTTAATCATACATTTATGAAATATGAACAATTCAGTGTTTCTGGATTCTTTCTTTTAAACTGTATAACATTTCTTCTCCAAAGTAGTTCCCTTTTCTTTTTTTACATTAACACAATCTATCTATCTGTCTGTCTATCTATCCATCCATGTCAACTTATTGGCTTTTTTCTACTTTCTCTGGAAATTAAATGTTTTCAGAAAATATATTTATGAATATAAGAAAAAGATATAATTAATACAAAAGAAAGAAACCATATATGCCGCCATATTTCTATGTTCTTATATGTACAGAAAAGATAAATATTTTCTATTGTAATTGATGCATGATGATTATTGGACTAGTGGGTAATGAATTATTAGATACATACTTAATTTATTTTTATTTTTAAAGAAAAAACATTCTTAATATTGGGAATTAGTTTTATCCCAATAGAAACTGCAAACTGTCTAGTAAAATGTATATGTCTTAAATCAGATTTCTATTCACTTCCATTTTTTCGAAAACCCACTTTTAAAGTTTTCAAATTTTGCAATTGTATTTTCTTCAACATATTTAAAAAGCTTTTGTCTTCTGAAATGTTCTTTCTAAAATTGGGAGAGTAATTTTCTTTAGTAAGCAGAAAATTGGTACCAGTCTGTGCACTAAAACAAGATATGCCCTGAAGGCAACAATAACTGTATGTTCAGCTAATATGCCATTAAGTAAAAGTGTTCAAGTTTACTTTTGCCTTCACTGTTCTCCCTCCCATAGCTTCAATCACTTGTTTTATCTCTTTTAATATTCCCTGTAACAGGCTATTAAATTGCATCCTTTTACTTAACTTTCATAAAGTTTTTTATAGGCCTATTTGTACAGGTGAGAGTAATTAGTAATCGCCAGTCTCCAATCAGCAATTAGCTCCAATTAAGGCTTACCAGCTGCTCGGTCTTGCCTATGCTGGCTAGCTTCAGCTGCTTTCGTTGCCAAAGCTGGATCACAAGTCAAGATAAAAATTGAAGTATCATTCATATCTCATCACTCTGATGTACAAACTTGGTGATTACACCATACCTCCGGTTTTCAAAGCTAATTATGAATTTTGTGTGCTCGAAAATGCATGCAGCTGTAGACCCCTCAGTATCCAGATGTTAGCATTAGGGAAGGAGGTATCTATTTCAGTGTGCTGGAAACAACCTAATACAAAAATACAAGGTAAGACAAAGGTCATACATTTCGTAATTTAGCACGCAAGTTCAGAAAAATAAACAATATATCTGAGTTTCTAATGAAAATAACCCAAAGCAAACGATTTGTTAACTTTTTCTTATTGTGACTAAATATCTAGTAAAATCAACTTAAAAATAAGGAAGTATTCACTTGGCTCACTGTTTTGGAGTTTCAACACACTGTGAAATAGTCGTGTTAGTTTGGTTTTGGTGAAGTATTATGTCGTGGTTGCCACTAAGAGTGGAGCAAAAATATAGGCATCATGGAGACCTGGAAGCAGAGAGAAGGCGAGGGAGGAAGCTGATATTGCCTTAAAGAACACAAATCCCTGAAATACTGTGCTTTCACCAGCTAGGGTTCATCTCCTAGAAGTTCTATTTCTTCCAATAGCAAATAGCCTTCAATGAGTGTGTGTGTTTTTGGGAAATATTTACAAATCATAGTATCATATTTTATAAATATAAAACCTAACTTCATGTATAAATGTAAATCATCACAATGAAAATTAAGTATTTGAAAAAGATAATGCAGAACTTTTGACCTTAAAACATAGTCACCAATATGTGGCAAGGGCAACACAATAGAACAGAAATAGTCTTTTTAACACATGGTGAATATTACCTGGATACAGGCATTCTGCATTGTATGTGAGTGAATGGTGGGACACACATGCTAGAAAATACTCCTCTACCATTGAGCTGTATTCTTAGTATGGGTCTCATATTTTTCACACACACACACACACACACACACACACACACACACAGAGAGAGAGAGAGAGAGAGAGAGAGAGAGAGAGAGAGAGAGAGAGAAAGAGAGAGAGAGAACAACACAACAAACAAATAAACAAACAATAATAACAAAATCAAAGTCTGTGGTGGCTTAAATGATAAATGTCCCCACTTGGTGCTCTTTCTGAAGATTATAGAACCTTTGGGAGGTTGAACTCTTCATCACTTGCACAGCTGTGAAGATTTTACAGTTCAGTCCTACCCTCCTTTTTATTTAATGACCACTTCTGTGCATGAAAATGTCATCAGCTAATTTCATTTTCCTCTTACCAATCCTTTCCTGACTTTTTCATACCTTCCTTCCATGATTAAGTCTAACCTTCATGAAACCATTCAAGTCTCACTGGGAGTAAAAACAACAGTGCATGGCAAAACCCATGCCCACAGTACATTGTCAAAACAGAACAAATTCAGTGGCTTTTTGGAGATTCTATGTCTCATATTGCTTTTTTGTTAGAACTTAAATTTCTTTCTTTCTTCTTTCTTTCCTTCATTTCTTCATTTCTTTCTTTCTTTCTTCCTGTCTTTCTTTCTTCCTTCCTTCCTTCCTTCCTTCTTTCCTTCCTTCTTCCTTCCTTCCTTCCTTCCTTACTTCCTTCCTTCCTTCCTTCCTTCTTTCCTTCCTTCCTCCCTCCCTCCCTCCCTCCCTCCCTCCCTCCCTCCCTCCCTCCCTCTCTCTCTCTTTCTCTTTCTTTCTTTCTTTCTTTCTTTCTTTCTTTCTTTCTTTCTTTCTTTCTTTCTCTTGGATCTTTTCTTTCTGTTTTATTTGTCCTATTCTTCTTTTTATTTGTATTTGTTATATTCTAATTAATTTAGTTTTAGGAGCCTCTTTTGTTTGTTTTCTTTGTTTTTGTTGTATATTTTATTATATTATGTTATATTTTTAAATACTTGCTTGTTTTCTAACAAGTAATAGAAAAAACTGTGTGGATTTGATGGATGGGAAGTTGGAGGGCCTCTAGAATGATTTGGTTAAGAAGAAAATATGGTCAGGGTGTATTTTACAAAAACATATCAATTTTCAGTATAAGAATAAATAAAAATGTAAAACTATTAAAACAAATCACTGTGCATGTCATGCAGTGGCATGCTACAGAACTCCACCACTGTAAAGATAGAACTGTATAGTGTTACTCATTAGATGAACAGAAGCAGTCACAGTTGTGTTTCGTTTGGATACAAAAATGAAATAAAAGTCCTGCTTTTATCAATAAAACTTTATATTTTCTATTTATTGTCATTGTCAGTGACTTTACTATATAAATTATAATAAACTATAAACAACTAAGGAATTTTAAAAATGTTTGTAATTACAAACTTTTCACAGATTCAGCACATTCTCATGAGTTCCATTTGTAAGTACTGACTAAATCTAATTCTGATTTAGCCAAGTAAACCCTGTTTTATAGCCAAGAATACTGTGTTTAAATATTTTAACACTAGTTTTACTCACTGATTTTTCTTTCAATCTTTTAGAAGAAATGCTATCACATCAAAAGAATTGGTGAATGAATTGATTGAATGACTCCAGGTTATTAAACATTCAACTGAAACTCCAAACCAATCTAAACTTCTTTTCTGATGCCCCGTCTTTACATACTTAATAAATTCTGTTCACAGAAAAATAGTAATTAGTCATTTATAATTATTATGTGCAGATGAATTTATTTATGAAGAAAATACTAGAATGATTGTGAGAAACTATTCCCAAGCAGCAGCAACACATCACTGGGAAATGTATAAGAAAAAGAACTGCATCATTTTGTTGTGGCCCAAATCTGCTAGTGATGAGAACCAGTTTTCTCTGTTACTATCAGTGGAACTTTTACACTAAGATGATTTATTCAAGTTTATGGAAAATTATATAAAGTTTGAAAATACTGCACAATAATCTAAAATAATGTAAGCCAAATTGTTTTGATATTATTCATTAATTGTTTAGTATAATATCACATACTCATCAATGAAATAATGAACTATCTAAAATTATTAAGACATTTCCTATGATTATTGGTTCATGCAGTGGTTGAATATGTTCTATTTCTAAAGGAAATTTTATAGTAATATATAAACTTTTCTTCAGAAAAACCCAAGACAGAGAAAATTTGAGAAAAGAAATGAGAGTATCTCTATGAATAGGAAAAGAAAGGCTCTCTAGCAAAGAAAGTACATGCTTGGCAGTAATAGACTTCTTATAAAAACACATGCAGAAAGCTACTAGAACTCTTCTCCTCTTTTGACTTCCAAACTGCATGTGTAACAAAACAGAGCATGACGCACAGCATCTTCAAACAATGGGAAGCAGGTTGCTATGCAAATAACCATGCTTGTCTAGGTGATTAGAGCTCTGAATCTTAACAAGGAGTAAGTAGAGTGATACTGATAAAATATTGGATGAAAAGTAAAACAGAGGATGCCAGCCCATGATTCTATATCCAGCTAAAACACCCTTAAAAGTAGAAGAAACAAAATATTGTCTCAGACAGGTGAAATAGAATAAAATAAAAATCAAGTAAAGAATGAAAACAAAACAAATCAGGATATTTATCATTAACAGGAATACACTGCAGTAAGTTGAAATTAATTATCCAAAAAATGACATGGAACAGAATTTAAGGCTGTAAAATAAGTTAAAATTAGGGTAGAGAAAAAAGGAAGAGAAAATAAGACTGTATTTTGCTAATTGATCTGAAACTAGTACTGTGAATCAGTAGCCATGATTTATTAAGTAATATTAAGATGAAGGCAAGAAATTAATGATAGAAATTTCTTAAAGAAGAAACTCGAATGATTGAGAAACATCTAAAGAAGTGTTCAGCATCCCTAGTCATCAGGGAAATGCAAATGAAAACAACACTGAGATTCCACCTCACACCAGTCAGATTGGCTAAGATCCAAAACACAGTGACAGCAGATGTTGGCGAGGATGTGGAGAAAGAGGAACACTCCTCCATTGTTGGTGGGATTGCAAGCTGGTACAACCACTATGGAAAGCAGTCTGGCAATACCTCAGAAAATTGAACATGGTGTTACCTGAGGACCCAGCTATACTCCTCCTGGGCATATACCCAGAAGATATTTCAACATGCAACAGGGCCACATGCTCCACTATGTTTATAGCGGCCTTATTTATAATAGCCAGAAGCTGGAAAGAACCCAGATGTCCTTCAACAGAAGAATGGATACAGAAAATGTGGTACATTTACACAATGGAGTACTATTCAGCTATTAAAAATAATGAGCTCATGAAATTCTTAGACAAATGGATGGAGCTAGAAAATATCATCCTGAGTGAGATGACCCAATCACAAAAGAACAAACATGGTATGCACTCACTGATAAGCGGATATTAGCCCCAAAACACACAATACCTAAGATGCAATGCATAAACCTCATGAAACTCAAGAAGAAGGAGGAAGACCAAAGTGAGGGTGCTTTTGTCCTTTTTAGAACGAGTATCAAAAGATTCAACCAGAGCTCCCAGGAGCTAAACCTCCAGCCTGAGAACAGACCAGCAAGCTGTCCTCTGAGAGGCTCTAACCAGCAGCTGACTCAGACAGATACAGACATCCAGAGCCAAACAGTGGATGGAGCTTGAGGACTCTTATAGAAGAATAGGTGGAAGGATTGTGGGCCCTAAGGAGATAGGAACTGCACAGGAAGATCAACAGAGTAAACGAACCTGAACCCTTGGAGCTCTCAGAGACTGAATCACCAACCGTGGAGCATACCTAGTCGACACAGATCTACCTCCATGGGCTGAACCTAGGCCTCCTTGGACATATGTTGTAAATGTGCAGCTTGGTTTTCATGTAGGCCTCAAACATCTGGAGTGGGGGCTATCCCAAAACATGCAACCTGTATATGGAGTATGGTCTTCTAAAAAAAAAACAAAAAACAAAAAAAAACCAGTTGTTCAGTTATTCATGGAATATTATTTTTTTATATCTCTTGTATTCTGTTTGCAACTACTTCATTGAGAATTTTTGTATGTATACTCATGAGGGATACTGGACTATAATTTATATATTTTTGTTGGGTTTACACTTGATTTCACTATTTCAATATTATTTGCTTTGTGAAGGAGCTTATTGTGGTTCTGAATTTTTTTAAACATAACTCTAAAAATATTGCTTGTTTGAAGGCTCTATAGAATTTTTGTATAAGTATATCTGACCCTTGGTATTTTGCTTGTTTGTTTCTTTTCATTTTATTCTGTTTGAATGCTTTTTAAATTTTTTTGATTTGCTGAAAAAAAAATTAAAAATAAAAATTAAAAAAAAAAGAAAAAAAAAGGAAAGGAAAAAAAAATAAGAACTAAAGAAGTGAAAAGGATAAAGGCATCTGTTATAAGGGATTACTTAGGGATAATAGAATGAATTCATATTTAACTCTGTGTTTCATTGCATGTGCTTGGGGTAATGATACTATAAATAAGAAATGACCATGCTACTGAAAAAGATCCTTACTTCTAGAGCCATATACCAGTAGAAGAAAACAAGACACGCTGAAGAAGTGGGTGGTTTTAGGACTGGGCTGAAATTGAGTAGAGCACTTCAAACCAGATGAAAGGGAGTAATAAAAAAATACCGGTGGAAGACCCAGAAGCCAAATGAAGGAGCAATAAATAAATAGCCAGTTTGAACAAGCACTGGCTAAAGTAGTATTAACTTGTAACCCACATGATAAATAAATATTCATAAATTCATGATGATTTGAATAAATTATTGCTAAGTAAATGAATGTATGAGAAGTTACAAATTGATTCAAAATATTTTTGTGATTTATTTTTGCTTAAGCACCACCCTGGAGCAGCTGATATATAATCTGTGATTCCTTGTGTATAGCATGGTAAAAGAGTCTTTGCTAAATGTGAAATATATAAACTAAAAGGAAAAAAAAATCAAAGAAAGACAGAGAAACTCTGAGGAAAACCTGACAAGATTTTCTTCTGCAAGGTGATCAAACTTAACATCAACAATGGCAAGTCACTAAAATGCCTACAAAATACCTGTCATGTTCTCTTCAAAACTGTCAACATTATAAACAACAAGGAAAATCTGAGAAGCTGACACAGATGAAAGGAGTCTGTGGAGAATTCACAAATTTAATATGACATCTGCTGTGGAATTCAGGAATGATGATGGACATTAGGTAAAATTTAATGGAAAGGCTAAAAAAATCAGAATAATGTATGAATTTTGAATAATAAAAATGTGCAAGTAAATTTTCATTAAGTATATCAAATGAATCAAATGACCATACAGGGTGAGTAAGACCATCTTATTACAGGCCATCTGATGACTTTCTGGGCTGTTTAAATTGTTCTAAGTTTTTAGAAAATGCTTAAATCATTTAAAAACTATGATTATACTCATGAAAGAAAACTAAGTGTTAAAGGCCTATGCCACATTTAAAGTTTCACTTTAAATGGTATTCCAAATTAATTTCAAAGCACCATCAAAACAATATTCCACCAAAGCAAGGTCATTTTTTTCTCATTATCTTTTAATTAGCTTTTGCAAAAATATAACTAAGAACAAGTCTAAATGGCTGCTTTAACAATGCAACAATGCATAATAAATGATCAATACTTACTTGCTCCTCTTCTACACTCCACTGTTCCACATGTGCAGAATTGGTATCCAAAAAATGTTATGCTGAGTCCATTATAATAAAATGCTTACAGTTTAAATATAATTGCAGCCAGAGGATTTTTGTATTAAAATTAGAGTATGATATATGCTTGAATAGAAAATAAGTTTCCCATGAAATCATGCAATCTTCCTTCTGGATATAACCCAAAGGATTTGAAGTCAGTTTCTCAGAAGTGCCCCAGATTCCTATATACTCTAGTGCTATTGACAATAATCCAGGTAGGAAATTAATTCCAATGCCCAACGATAAATGGATGGATAAAAAAAAAATGTGATGCAAATACACAATGGAATGTTAGTGGACTGAAACAAAGGTCTTTTTCTGTGATTTTCAACAAAATACATCAAATTGGAGAATTCTAAATACGTGAAATTACTAGGCAAAAAATCTCAAGAAGGAGAGTTTCTTTTGAGATGATTATGTCCTTCATAGCACTGTGAATATTTGATGTTAGTAAGGTTTTTTTCCTAAGCATTTGCAGGTTTTGAAATATTGACTATTTTAAGATAATTAAATACATTTTGTTCATAATTATAGTATCAATTTTTGTCTCAAAATGAATATATAACTATAAATTGTTAATGCAGAGACTAAATATTTTAAAACATTGAATAAAGATGTCATGCTTAGAAATCACTTTCAGGACTCTACGAAAAGGTCAACGTACATGATGTAAAACATCAACATAAGGCAGTAGGTAGATTTATTATTTATTGCTGACTATGACTTCAGCGATACTATTAGAAGTTCGTAATGACTTTTAATTCAATATCAATTTGTTTTTATTAATATTTTTATCCTCAAAAGATACACATTCATTGAAGTTTATAAATTGTTAAATTTTTCATACTGAAAAATTATATGAAAGTCATACTTGAGATCACAATTTCTTGTTTTATGGGAAGGTAACCTTGTATTCATAAAAAATTTCCCCCTTTTTTAGGCAACTAAAAGTAATTGCAGGGGCTGTTGAGATGGCTCAGCAGTTAAGAGCACAGACTGCTCTTTCAGAGGTCATGATTTCAAATCCCAGCAACCACATGGTGGCTCACAACCATCCATAATGAGATCTGATGCCCTCATATGGGTGTCTAAAGACAGCTCCAGTGTACTTACATATAATAAATAAATTTAAAAAAATTTAAAAATGGTAATTGCATTTATGAATAGTTTCCTTCTGTAGTTGTTGCATCTCTGAACATGATTTGTGTGTCCATGTGTATTATAGGGAAAGTTTATTTTCCATCACTGTAAAGACTCTATTTCTATAATAACAACCTAAATTTTCAACTCTTTTAGAATAAATTTTAAAATGCCACTCTTTCTGAATGGTTATTGTGACCTGCTTCTGTTTTCTTAGTAAATTGCATATTTTTTCTGATAATGCTTCAATATTTTTTTTCCTAAATCTAAAAGTTATATTCCAATTTCATGACTGCAGAGTCACATTAGCTTACTGTAAAATAGATTTTATACATTAAATCATCTTGTATGGAACAAATAGTCATCAGTTTTTGCTCACATTTATTGGATTTTTTAAGACTTCAATAATGGTGTTTGTAGAAGAATAAATAAGCAGCATTTTTAAAATTCACAGGATTTATTTTAAAATAATGTATGTTAAAATATGAATGATTTAATGTTTATTTTCTGAATCTCAGTATCTTCTTCATAAAGAACACATAGTTCAAAGCTTCTTAGAAATTCATTTTCTATTCCTTGTCTACATGTGTTCTTGAGATCACCTGTGACAGTATGAGGTTTGAGAAATTCAAATTACAGTTTCAACTATTCACTGAAGAGCATCTTGCCTTCAAGAATCTCTATAAATAATTTGTTCTTCAACATTTGATCATCCAGTTACAGAGGATGACTTTCTTCTATAGGAAGTAATTCTGCTTAAAGTTTGTTTTCTATTAAGCTTTAAATTTTCATAGAAAAGAGGAATCAATTGAAAAGTTAAAATTTTGGATTAAAACACTTTAAAGAAATACTAAAATATTCCTTGGAACAAAATGGTCATTAAGGTTAAAATGAATTATTAAATTAAAGGTATTTATTTATAAATGCTGTCTCACAAGGTATAATATGACTAACTAACATGGGCTTCTTTTCTGGAGTTCACCTAGCCTATTATTTTCTCTCTTTAACATGTTCTCTTCTGACTCACTTTTTAGAGAACTAGTCTTCTGGCTATTTAATATATTCCCATAGCCAACCTGCTTAAAAATAGAATACCATACTATAAAAAGTTTTCTTTTATGAATGATCTTATATGTGCACTATAATGCTTCAATGACATGAGCAAGATTCAACCTATCTTGTCTATGGTTCAATGTTTGTATTATGTTAATTGAGTTTCCAAAATTGCACCAGAATTTGGACATAAGACACTGAGAGTCCTTGGTTTTAATTGGTTAATAAAGTTGCTGGTAACCAATGGCTGGACAGGAAGACAGAGGCAGGACTTTAAGATTTCCCCATGGACAAGGAAGAGATAGCTGCCATGCTGGGAAAAGGGTAACTGCCATGCCTGAGAAGGAAGGACAGAGTGACAGCCAACATATAAGAGGCAGGGAAGAGAGACCCCAACTCCTTCCCCCACACTGAGTCTAGGGCAGCAACGATGGAATATAGATTGTAATAAGTAATAGTGCAGGAATATCAGAGGGAAGGTGTTAGCCATGTGGAGATTTGGAAGTGGCCCAGGAATAAGTCATATTAAAATATAAGGCTTCATGAGTGTGTCTTTCAGAAACCCAGAGCATTGGGGCAGTTAGTGATAATGGCGCACACCTTCACTGGTTCGGTTATAATAGAGATTAACTGGTAACTGCAACATGTCTACACGTTAGGTCATTTTCTGAAACTTGATAATTGGAGTAAGCGCCTGCTCTATGATGTTATATGATACTTCATCCAGTCAATAGGCAACTGTCTTCAGATCTGTCAAGATGTTCTTTTTATTTTTTTAACTTTTATTTTTATTGGATATTTATTTACATTTCAGATGTTATCCCATTACCCCATTTCCCCCTCCCACCCAGGAACACCCTATTCCAGGCCCCCCTCCTGCTTCTATGAGAATGTGCCCCCACCTACCCCCCCACTTCCACCTCCCCACCCTCGAATTCCCCCCTACATGGCATCCAGCCTTCATGGGACCAAGAATCTCCTCTCCCACCTATACTATCCTCCCTTACATATACAGCTGGAGCCATGGGTCCCTCCTTAAATGCTCCCAGGCTGGTGGTTTAGATCCTGGGGGCTCTGGTTGGTTGGTATTGTTGCTCTCCTCATGGGGTCACAAACCCTTTCAGCTCCTTCAGTCTTCACTCTAGCTCCTCCATTGGGAACCCATTGATCAGTTCAATGCTTAGCTGTGAGCATCCACCTCTGAATATATCAAGCTCTGCAGACTTCTAAGGACACAGCTATATCAGGTTCCTGTCAGCATGCACTTCCTGATATCCACATCAGCTTCTACCTTTGGTGACTGCACATGTGATGGATACCCAGGTGGAACAGTCTCCAAAAGGTCCCTCCTTCAGTTTCTGTCCTACACTTTGTCTCCATATTTGCTCTCATGAGTATTTTGTTACTCCTAACAAGGACCGAAGCACTCCGACTTGGTCTTCTTCTTCATGAGTTTTATATGGTCTGTGAGTTGAATCTTGGATATTTCAAGCTTCTGGGCTAAAATCCAATAATCAGTGAGTAAATACCATGTGTGTTCTTTTGTGATTGAGTTACCTCACTCAGGATGATATTTTCTAGTTCCATCCATTTACCTAAGAATTTCTCGAATTCATTGTTTTTAATAGCTGAGTAATACTCCACTGTATAAATGTACCACAGTTTTGGCCATTTGAGTTTCCTCAGTTGAGAATTCTTTGTTTAGCGCTATATCCCATTTTTTTTAATAGGGTTATTTGATTATCTGGAGTCCAATCTCTTGAGTTCTTTGTATATATTGGATATTAGCCCTCTATCGGATGTAGGATTGGTAAAGATCTTTTCCCAATCTGTTGGTTACCGTTTTGTCCTATTGACAGTGTCCTTTGCCTTACAGAAACTCCGCAGTTTTATGAAGTCTCCAAAAGTGAACGTGGAGTCAAATGTATTCTACTGAATGCATTAGTTACTTTTCTCTTCCTTCTGACAAAATACTTAATACAAGCAATGCAACGAAGGAAGGGTTTATTTGGCTCAGAGTTTAAGATCCCACTGCACATGAAAAAGGAAACAACCTGCAGAGGTGAAGGATGCTCTAGCTGTGAAAGCAAGGACTTGAATCATCTGATCATGGTCATTCCTCAGCTGCAAAGCAGAAGCAGAAATGGATAAAATCCTTCTGTTTTTCCCTTTGCATATATTATTCTACTTGAATGTTGTAAATGTCCCTTTTATTTCCTCAGATGAAGGGATAAGATGAGATCTGTGCACAAGCTTTATGAAGCTATATGAAGCTATCTGTGCACAAGCTTGGGCTCAGTCCAGAGTATCTCCTTCTTTGTTCTCACTCTCCCTAGGCTTAGGCCTGGAAGCTGCTAGCCTCACTACCATCTACTCTACTGTGCTGGCTGATCAGTCCAGCTTCTCTTAGCTTCTCACTGAATTGATCTGGTGGTTTATACTAACTTTCGTAAATATGTTCTAATCTTCTTATTCCTCTCATTCTCTGGGTCATTCTGTCTTCACGGGTGTCTAGCATGTTCTCTCTACTATTTCTTTTTGTAAAACTGTCCCACCAAAACTGTCACACCAACACCTTTCTCTCTCCCTTTGTTGATCTTAAGTTGCCTCTTTTTGCCATGCTGTTTTGATGTGAGTTAAGCATATTCTATCTCTGACTCATTCTGACAAATTTTTCTCTAATTTGTCACCTTGTCTACCCCTTAACTAGATGTTACTTTAACACATGGCTGCTTTCCTTCTACAAATTAACTTTACCTTACACTCAACCACTGAGTTGAGTGTAGAGACTGATTTCCTCTAAGGCTGAATTAGGGGAAGGATTGAAAAAGTTGAAGGGGATGGTAACTTCAAAGGAAGACCAGCATTCTCAACTAACCTGGACCCCAAGGAGCTCCTAGAGACTGAGTCACCAACTAGGAGCATACATGGGCTTGTCTGAGGCCCGTGGCACATATACAGCAGATATTTGCCTGGTCTGGCCTCAGTGGGAAAAGATACACTTAGTCTTCAAGAGATTTGAGGTCCCAGGGAGGAGGAGGACTGGTCGGGGGATCCCCTCTTGGAGGCAAGGGGAGGAGGAATAGGATGAGGACCTGTGAGAGGGACACCAGGGACTAATGACTGGAAAGTAAATAAATAAAATAATTTCCCCCTCAAAAAATGCACAAACATGGACAAAAAAGAATTATGTCTAGATGGTATATGAATTATAACCCATGTTTAAGAGAAAGACAAAATTAAGAGTTGATGAAATTCAAAGATGATCTAAACAGCTTCTCATATACAACTGAATTCTTTGTTAGTAGAAATTTGTTTCTAAGGGTAACCCAACATAGCAGAAAACCATGGATTCTCCTCAGGGTTCTGTACTTGAGACATACTGAAATTGTATACCAATGCTATGCATTCATGTCTTACTTTTCCTTATTTCACTTGTGCAGCAGCTCAGAATTTTTATATGGTTGAAGATCAGCAAGTATATCGGCTGGAATAACGTGATCTAATTCTAAATTCAGGGACTCATTTGGTCATTGGAAATATTCAGGCTACTGTCTGGGAGCTTAGCAGAGCATTTCTGAATTCTTCTAGCTGTCTGTTGAGCTTTGTGTGTTTCTGGGATATGGTGATTTAGGGTTGCTCACAGCATGATAGAATCAGCATATTTATAGTTCTCATGTTGTTGCTTGTTTCTATGTCTGCAGAAGCGTACATGGGCATAGACCCAGAAGTATCAGTTAATGCAGATCATAGACCATATGGATTGGGAGGGGCAAAGTTAAAGTGTTACAAACATGTAAATACCAGGAATTCTTTCTGGAGAGTAATTTCTTATGACAGGTTGCTCATTTGCTCCTCTCATTGTGTAGAATGTGTCCAACACACAGAGAAGCCATTCACAAGCTATCTTCACAGCATTAAAAGACTGACATACAGTAAAACTAAGGTCTCTGTTTCTTCTCCCTCCTCTCTCTCTCTCTCTCTCTCTCTCTCTCTCTCTCTCTCTCTCATTTTCCCTTTTGTCTATTGTACCTCTCCTCCTACCTCCTTCTTCCTCTCCATCTTCTTCTACTGCACTCTTTTTTTCCTCCCTTCTCCTGAATCTGGCCCCCATGAGCCATGCATCTTTGGACTGCAACATCTTTTGCCAAAATCTTCTACCTCAATGCAGATCCAAGGAGAATCCAAGAGACCAAGGTTTAGATTCTCTGAATATAATTGTATCTTTGTGGTCCTGCGGCGGAAACACAGGAAGATTTCCAAGATGGCATGCCCCAATTACACGAAGAAGTCCATGGGTCTCCAAAGCTTTATTGTTCATGGTGTGTGATAGATGGTCTTGATGTGCACCCGCTATTTAGGCCAGGGTGGGCCTGACTTAAATAGGGATGAGGAAAATAGGAGGGACTGGGAAATGTAATAACTTAATTTGCTATACCCTCTGGCCTTTAGGTAAATCATTAATATAGAAATCTCTGGAGGCTGAAGTCTGTTTGTCATACCCTCTCACTGTGTTAGGTGACACACCTTTGGGAGGGACTGCATAGCCAAACATGACTGTGAGGAGCAGGTGCATTAAGTACAGTGTTCTCCTTACAAACAAGCAGAAAGAACTGAGTTTAATTTCCAGAACCCACAGAAAAAAACAAGACATTATAAAGTGACTTATAATGGCAGTTCTGTGAAGATAGATGCAGGAAGAAACTTAGAGGTCATTGACCAGATGCTAGCTGAGCTTTCTTGTTGAGTCCCAGGTATCATGGATAATCTGTCTCAAAAGTAAAAAATGAAATAAGCATACAAAATAGCATACAAGTTTAATTTCTGTTCTCCAGTTACACAGGTATACACATAAATAGGTACACACACAGACACATAGGTAAACAGACAAGCAGACAGACACACACACACACATGTGTGTGTGCTTAAAATGCAATATTTGCTATTGTTATTTCAAGTTTAAGATAAAATGTCAGACTAGACATTTTCTACCATTTTGCTGATATTTCAAAGAGTATTCTAATTAGATTGCCTCCAATAAATATCCTAAAAATATTCTACAAGTAATATTGTAAAATCTAAGAATAAAATTTTAAGTCTATTTGCATACAAATTAAATCTCTAGTCTGTTTCTACTCAACAATTATCTGAAATGATAAAAATATCTATAAATATATATAACAGTCAGTAGCTCTATTTAGATACTGATTAAATTAACATGTTGTAATGAAGTGATTTTAAGAGACACAGAACTCTTATATTATGGACTATGTATATATATATATGTGTGTGTGTATGTGTGTGTGTGTGTGTGTGTGTGTGTGTATCTATATATATATAGATATATGTGTGTGTTTGTATATATATATATGTGTGTGTGTGTGTATGAGTGTGTATATCTATATACACATGTTTGTGTTTAAATATATATATGCATAGTCTCACAATTACCTTCTTCAAGTATATAAGAAACTAGGTTTTTCCAAGTGGCAGATCTTAGAATAAGTTTTCTTTTCCTTCTCTTAAAATAAGTGTCTCTACATTGCAAATGCTCTTTAGGTTATGAAATAGTAACATTCGTGAAAGGCATAAACTATGAGACTTTCTTAGGTTGAGAATCAGAAGTTGTATACCTCCACATCTGCCCATTGTTCAATGACCAACAAAAAAATGAAGTCAAAATATGAAATAGTTAAAGGATGATATAGTATGTAATGCACTGTATATGTGATGAAGAGATAGGATATATATCAATTTAGAGCAAATAAACAATAGAGCCCCTCTTTTGCCTGACAAATGAGATTCACATGCTGTGAATTGAGCATAATCAAATCAAAAGACAATTTTCTTCCCCAAAGACAAATTAAAGATAGGGTATATGATTAAAATCCATATATCTTGCTGTAATATTTGCAGTAACTGCAGTAAAATTAAATAAGCTATGGAACAAATTTTATGAAATAATTAACAGAAAAGATATACAGTTGACAATACTTGTAATGTCACAGAAGAAAGAATATAATTCATGACAACAAAAATGCAAAATAAATGCAAAAATAAAAGCACTTAATTAGGTAGTATTACCTGGGTTCTGGTTCATTTTTATCACTATTTTAAGTAAGAATAATGCAGTAGTGTTTATTGACAGACATTTTTACATAACTTGCTTTAAATTATTTTGTAAAAATAAAAATGTAAAGAGCTTTGTTATTTTACATTAAAGAAAATAGCTATCATTGAAGTGTTTTGTAATCATGCATATCCCTACTCTTTGTGAATTAGAGAGCAAAGAATATTTGCATAATACCATACTTAGGATGCCTCCTTATGTCTGTTTGTTTTTCATTAAATATGTAAGATTCTCTAAAATCACCTAAATCCCAATGTGCTGCAGGCTGCATTCCAAATTCTTATTTTTATTTCTAAGTTGCATATGTGTAAGTGTGATACTGACAGAAGTATTGAATTAATACACCAATGAAAAAGAGAGTTTTCGTATCCCCATGTCTTTCATTTCTCTTATGTCACCATTACTTAAATACCAGTATTGTCTCCAAATTTAGTGCTCATCACTCATTACTAATAGTATTTTCCATTATATTAGTGAACCGTTTGTTATTGTGAGTCTGTGAAGTCTTTTGCACCAATGACCTCACTGCCCCTACTGAGGTTATGGAACACTCACAGAAAGGGACCTATCATGATTACCCTCCAGAAGACCCAACAAGAAGATGAAAGAATCAGATGCAGATATTTGCAACCCAACCAATGGACAGAAGCTGCTGACTCCTGTGATTGAATTAGGGAAAGGCTGAAAGAAGTTGAAGAGGAGGGCAACCCTGTAGGAGAAACAGCAGTCTCTATTAATCTGGACCCCCCAAATCTCTCAAAACTGAACCACCAACCAGACAGCATACACCAGCTGATATGAGGCCCACAACACATATACAGCAGAGGACTGCCAAGTCTGTGTTCAATCATAGATGATGTACCTAACCCTCAAGAGACTGGAGACACAAGGGTGTTTAGAGGTTATGTGGCTTGGGAGATGGGGGTGGGAACAGCCTCGTGGAGACAGGGGGTGGATTGGAAGTATGGGAAGTAGAAAAATTTGAGGGTGAAGGGGGGAATAAAATCTGGAGTGTATATAAATAAATAAATAAATTTTATGCTGTGCACTGTAAATATTATTATTAGATGCAGGAATGTTGCTATCATTCATATGTCTGAATTTTCCTTTCCTATCTGTGAGAGAAATTTTCTTTTCCTTTGATAGTTCAAAATTCACAGATTGTGAAGCTCTTTGTGTCAATCATAAATTATTTATCTTGTACAAGATGTATCTTAGGGTTAAATTTGCCAGAATCTCAAAGACAATTTTAAGAAGAGAGTAACTGATATAGCTGTCTCCTTAGAGGTCTGCAAGAGTCTGACATACTCAGAGGCAGATGCTCACAGCTAACCATTAAACTGATCATGGGGTTCCCAATGGAGAAGATAGAGTGAAGGCTGAAGGAGTTGAGAGGATTCGAGACACCATGAGGAAAGCAACAATACCAACCAACCAGAGCCCCCAGGGTCTAAACCACCAGCCTGGGAGTGCTTAGGGAGGGACCCATGGCTCCAGCTATATATGCAAGGGAGCTATATATAAGTGGGAGAAGAGATCCTTGGCCCATGAAGGCTGGAGTCGTGGGGAGGGATACTTGAGGGTGGGAGGTGAGGTACAGGGGAGGGTGGAAGGGGGTACACCAACGTGGAGGCAGGAGGAGGGGGGAAGGGATAGTGAGTTCCTGGGAAGGAGGGGGGGAAATGAGGTAAGGAGAGAACATCTGAAATGTAAAAAAAATTTTCCAATAAAAAATAGAAAAAAAAAAAAAGAAGAGAGTAACTGAGTTACTTTCACAAGGAGCAGCTAATGGAACCACTTTGGGTGATCATCTACACAAGACTGTTTGGATATGCATCTGGGGCACATGGGAAGCCACTGATTTTGGTAGAGCCCATGCCCCTGTTACCTCCAGTGCTCCTGTAACTTCCCTAGCTGGAAGAAATATTGCTGTCTTGCTTTTGGAACAGCTTGACTTGCTTACTACTCAGTCACTGTAGCCACTGCATTCACTTAGCTCTGCCATTCAGCTGTTCCTGCTGCCACATGCCCTGTTCAGTCTACTGCTTTTTAAATGTCTTTCAATCAGCTGGCACTACTGCAAGTATACAAGGAAAGATAATTCCAGAGAAGATGATTCCTGAAACTTCACATTGGACCACAAGGGCAGGCAGCACTGGGAGTGTCTCCCAGCTGACTCAGTAAATGAGCCTGAGCATCTGCTTATACAGCATGAAGTTGAATATTTGCAGTCATTCATCTGGACCAGTCACAGCCTCGCCTCTTCACAACAGTTACACTAGTCCCTTTCCTTGTCCAGTAAAGGAAGTGCTACCCCTCTTTCCAGGGTGGTAATGGTTTCAGAACCATCTGGAGTTCATCTGAGCTTGATAGCTGAATGTTGGCTACAAACATTTTCAGACAGCCTATAATGAAGCAGTACATTCACAAGCTAGGAAATCACAGGCAATTTTTATGTGGTTGACTTAAGGTATCTACTGAATGTTCAAGATGGCCAGAGTTGTCATGATGACAGTGCAGTATGTGCTAAGACTAATGGTTCTTTTGCTTAAGGCAGCCCAGGAAGCAGGAAGAGTCCAAGAGCCACTCATTAGAGACTATAATTGTTCATCTTCAATATATTAACTTATTTACAGGAAAGTGACCATTAAAGGGATGCTTAATATACAAATTTGAAGAAATTATCATTGTTACAAGTTTATTTTAACAAGCCTTAAAAGTGCTTAATACCTGACTAGTTTATTAGATGCACTTGTAATAGAATGTACTAGAATATCAGCCAATGTACCCAGACATCCTCCTGTCTCCATGACCCACAGAGCTCAGATTTACAAGTGTACTTGAAGCATTTTCAATGTTCTATGAGGGTATGAAGAACAGAACTCAAATCCTCATGATTTCATAGCAAGTGCCTTACCTAGTAGGCTAATTCTCAAACCTATTCAAAGCCCTTTAAAACCTGTTTCCCTCACTATCTTTAGGATGTAGTAGAAAAAAAGTGTTAAGGGCTTCTACAAATTTGGAGAAAATGAAACCCTGGTGTACTGTACACCAGGCATCACATTTACAAATTTTAAATAGTGATGCCAATATAGAAAATAGTACAGTTGCCTTAAAATATATTAAACATGGAAGTTCTCTATGATCAGGCTGTCAGGATGGCTCAGCAGGCAAACACAGTTTTCTCATGAACCCGGTAAACTGATTTCATTCTCAATTCTGTGATGAAATCATAAACCCAACACCCAAGTGTTTCTCTGTGAATTACACATGGGTACAATGGCATGCGCAAGCACACAGACACACAGACACACACACACACACATTAATAATAAAACAGAAAACAGCCATAATTCAGAAAGTCTGTTTATATCTCAAATTATTAAAAATAAGGGCTTGTAGAAGCTGTTGTATGCCTATGTTCACAGCAGTGTTTCTACTAAGTGTTGAAGAATGGACAGAACACATTTGTGTACTAACAAATATGTGGTCAATCAAAATAGTTCATTTTAAAATGGAACATTATTCAGCCTTAAAGGGGGATATTCTGAAATACATTACAACACTGATGAGTCTTTACAACATTGTGGGAACTGATGGCAGGCTTTCACAAAATGGCCATTTTATTCTGTTTAGGTGTTCTTTAAGTCTAAAAATAACCAAAAAACAAACCAACCAAACAAACAAACAACAAACTCAAGTGATGGCACATACTGGCAAGAATTAGGGCAAGAAAAGAGGAAAACTTGCTGGTGGATGTGCAAACTTGTGTAACCACTTAGGAAAACAATCTGGTAGTACCCCCCCCCAAAAAAAAGAATATAGTTCTACCTCAAGATCCAGCTATACCACTCTGGGCATCTACTCCAAAGATGCCCCACTATGCTACAGGTACACTTGCTCAACAATTTTCATAGCAGTTTGATCCATAATAGCCAGAAACTGGAAACAACTTAAAGGTCCCTTAGCTGAAGAATGGATTAAGAAAATTTTGTTCATTTACACAATGGAATACTATTCAGCCCTCCACACACATAAGTAGCAGATGATTATCTTGGTCACCATGAGAATCCCCCAATAACCGGAGCCAGAGCTATCCCTAATGCTGTTGCCTCTCTGTCTCCCTTAACTGGGCTGCTTTATCTGATCTCAGTGAGAGAGACTTGGTATGCCAGTGTGTGGTGATATAGGAAGGGGTAAACAGCACCCTCTCGGAGAAGAAAGGAAGAGAGAATGGGAGAATGACTATGTGAAGAAAGACTGGAAGGGGAGCAGCAATCAGAATATAAAGTCAATAAACAAACAAACAAATAAATAAAGCAAGCAAACAAACAAAAGAGGGAAGATAGGTAGATGCCAGCGTCTAGGAGGTGGAAGGAGTTGATACAACTGCTTTAGTATTTCAAGAGCATGGGAAGAAGAAATGGTTCAAGTGTTTGAGAACGCAATCAGCTTTTACACATGATTCAAGATCAGTCCCTAGTGCCCACATGAAATCCAACTGCCTGTAACACTAGGGATTCTGAAACCCTAGTGTGGACTCTATTCACATTTTTACACATATATACAGACACACATGCACAGAAACACTCAAATAGTTGTATGTACACATAATAAAAATAATCATAAAAGCAAATCTTTAAAAAAAGCCCAAAGTAGTTCTAGAGATCATAAACAGCATTTGTAAGACTATAAATGAACTCATTATTATTTAACTGTATTAATAGGAAAGACTAAAATGGTAAACTTTATGGTACATGCATTTTTTTACTATTTCCTTTTAAAACATTAGGTTGAGAGACTCTTTTTGGATACAGTAGTGGTTAATGCAAAGAAAGATTACTGTATAAAGTGCTAAGAATGAGCAATAGTGAATACTCAGCCATAGATGGAACATTTATATCAACCTACTTCAGCCAAGTAGCAGGCAAAGTCCAGGAAGAGGAGTTTAGAATGAAAGAGATGGAACATGAGGAGGAATTTTGTGATATAATAGCTGTACCTGGAACTCACAGCATCTGTAGTTACACTCATGAGATTAGTTCATTTAAATGGGTCATCATGGAATGGAGAAGGGCTCCTGAGGTCACACCAGTAGACCAGGAGCCTTTGGTCATTGATGGCTGCTGAAGGAATATGTGCAGTAGTAAGGTCTTTAACAATATGTGCAGTAGTAAGGTCTTCCTGATAAACTGTATGAAGCCACACCCATGCACATATGGTTTAGAGTATTTTCATATAATTTATTAATTAAATAATAAATTAATAAATTAATGATTATGAAATGAGAACATGAAGTTGGAGGGAGGACATGATGAGAGGTCCTATGGAGAGTGGTAAGTTTAAGGGTAAGTATGATTGAGATACATTTTATATATCAATGAAATTATCATAGAATACTTTTATAATTTTAAGTGTGTTTTAGAGTGTAAAAATAAACCATAGAGCTATAAAAATCCTGGAGCATAGGTTCAGTGGTTTCTCTAGTTATAATTAGTATGTTCCTATAAAATCTTTGTGGCAATTTTTTACCATATTTTGCAAAATGAAACATGTTTTATAATTGCTAAAATTGTTTCAGTGGTAGAATAATGTATTACCAATTTGTGTAGCATATTTTGTTACCAAATACTTATCCTAAGAAGAATTGAGACTAACTTTGGACAATATTTATCAACAGGCTACCTAACCTACTTGTGAACATTTTTGGGTGAGTTACTAATGGATAGATGTTAAAGATCAGGTACTAAGGATCATCACCTGGGCACAGTCTGCAAATCCAGATGAAAGCACACATGTGTCATTTTGATCTTTACTGAGGAGAAATGTCACACTGTTCAGAATCCAGTCCTTCATTTTGTAAAATGTCAACTGCCTCTTGGGAAGTAATCTATTTACTACATTTGTAATCCATAAACTATATGGAATCTATGATGTTCTGATATAATTACAGTTTTAGTTAGAAACACATTGTATAATGTTATGATGATAATATATATCTCATTTTCAAGGTGCATCAGGATACCTGAAACTAACAGCTCATAAAGGAAAGTCCAGTTTTCGTATTAACTTAAAAATAAAACCCACTAGCTATGATCATGTAAAACATTTTCCAAGGAAGAAAAATAGTGAACTTTCCGGGCCTTATTCAGTGTAAAAGTGCATTAAAACTACTTACAGTATAAGCCTAATATATATTTAGAATTTAATGACTTAAATTAGAGAAATTATTCATCTAATATCAAGGACAGTATAAACAACACTCCACAAATGTGAATGCTTAGTATGTAGTCTTAGATATTTTGGTTCTATTCTCATAAAAGTGTTTTAACAACAAATTAAATATAGTTAGGGAC
The DNA here is from genome assembly GCA_021653895.1 of Mastomys natalensis. NCBI lineage: Eukaryota > Metazoa > Chordata > Mammalia > Rodentia > Muridae > Mastomys > Mastomys natalensis. Next base: position 857,679 of record JAJTUV010000761.1, on the reverse strand, counting down.
AATATTGATTCACTATATTTTATTACTTGCATGTGTTCCTGTAGGTTTTTATGTTGTTTATGTTCCTGTGTACACATATGCACATGTGTGCTAAATAACCTAGTTGCTAATCTGATGAAGCATAACTTCCTCACTCCATTCTACTTTAGTTTTAAAAAATGGAGCTCTCATTGGATCTCTAATTCAGCTTTAGTAAGATTTCTTTTATGAAAGTGGGTGCTCTTGCATTTGGTGCATAGATGTTCAGAATTGAGAGTTCATGTTGGTAGACTTTTCCTTTGACAAATATGAAATGACCTTCCTTATCCTTTTTTATATCTTTAAGTTGAAAGTCAATTTTATTAGATATTAGAATGGCTACTCCAGCTTGTTTCCTAGGACCATTTGCTTGAAAAATTGTTTTCCAGCCTTTTACTCTAAGGTAGTGTCTGTCCTTGTCACTGAGGTGGGTTTCCTGTATGCAGCAAAATGTCGGATCCTGTTTGCATATCCAGTCTGTTAGTCTATGTCTTTTTATTGGGGAATTGAGTCCATTGACATTAAGAGATATTAAGGAGAGGAGACTGTTGCTTCCTGTTATTTTTGCTAAAAAGAGAGGCATTGTTTGTGTGGCTATCTTCTTTTGGGTTTGTTGGAGGTGGATTACTTTCTTGCTCTTTCTAGGGTATGATTGCTCTCCTTGTAATGGGTCTTTCCTGCTATTATTCTTTGTAGTGCTGGGTTTGTGGAAAGATATTGTGTAAATTTGGCTTTGTCATGGAATATCTTGGTTTCTCCATCTATGGTAATAGAGAGTTTTGCTGGGTCATCAAGTCCTCAGAATCTTTCTCTTTTGTATGTGTAGTTCTTAGTTTATTGACATGTTCCCATTTCTTGTTTTGTATTTGGGTGGTGAAGAAACGAACCTGTGGCTTCACAAGTGAATAGCAAGCACTTTACCCATACAGCCATCTTCCCAACCCAACTGCCACACTTTGAATGCAATTTTACGATTTGATTTACAAAGAAAAATCATAGCTATACCAAGACATTGATCTTTAGTTATTTATTGGATTAAAAAACTTTTAAAAATTAGAATATTTTGCTGGAGTTTGGTGAAGAATACTCGTATAGCATAAATTCTTTGTCATTTTTACATATTCTTTCTTTGCCCACTTACAGACCTGACTCTGATCAGTTCCTTGCCCCAGGGCTGAATGGGTTTTAAAGTTAATCATGACACTCGCATTCCTTTTGTCCTTTTGAAAACTTTCCGAGCTTTCCTTGCAACCCCAGATGTCCAGCTGTGTGTGTTCTAACCACTGGTTTGTAAAATTGAATCTCCTATAGCCTTATGTGTTTCAAGTGTATTAAAAAAAAATAAGAGTTAGGACAGAAGAACAACTTTTATTCCAGTATGTTTTTCCACTAAGGACACAAGTTAGTGACAGCTGATGGTTTGGAGTGGTCAATAAGAAATCATTTTTTGGATCCTGTAATCCAACATGAAAAACTATGCAATGATTAGTCAAAACAAAATTGGAAATGAAGAAAAAATCTTGACACTGACACTGTAAAAGATTTGGGTTTAAATTATTCATTTTATCTGGTTTCACCTTTGGTGTTTAATGAACCCTAAATAACAAATATGTTAACAAAAAGTCTAGTGTACCTACAAGTATATGATAAAAATACATGAGTTATCATTTTATTAAATGATATTAATTCTCTCTGATGTAGAATTTAATACAAATTTCTTTGAATTTGCTTTGAATTTGAAACATGCATAATTTACACTGGATATTTTTATAAAATAAAATGAAAAATAGTTTCAGTCCCCCAACTTATTGTGTGACTGAGAGACTCTGCATCTATTCCTGTTTGCTACAGAAGGAAATCTGTGTGATGATGACTGGACAAGGCACTGATATGTAAGTATAGCAGAATATCATTAGGAATCTTTTTTTTTTTTTTGATTTTTTTAAAGGCCAAGAACATTTGGTTTGATGCTATATCTCAGTGATGTCTAGTCTCTTGGTTACTCAGATAGTCAGATAGTCAGATAAACAGATATGAGTTTATTTTGTGGAATGGGATTAGGAAAATCAGACATTGTTTGGCTACTCCAACACATTCTGTGCCATCATTGCCCTAGCACATCTTGTAGGGTGGATAGAGTGTAGACCAAAACTTTTGTGGCTTGGTCAGTGTTCATGTTTCCCTTTCAGTAGCTTTTAGAGTACTTTAATGCACCAAAGAGATTATGATATAGGGGCAATATTTCCACATAGGCACCAGGTAGACTTCTCCATTTTCAATGAGTTTTGTGAAATTGTCCTTGGTAATGGGGCCCAACTATTAGCTTGTGGAGAGCAGAATTTTGTTTGGGGATCTCCATGTGACCTATTTGGAAAACAACTCAATTGAAGGCATCCTATTGCCACCACTGGAAACCTTGCCTGGCTATAAGAAATGGCTACTTAAGACTTCATACCCTCCATTATTAGGAATCTTCATTTGGATCACCTTCATGGATTCCACATGACTAAGTCTCTACACTACCCTCAAATGCCAACTCCCCTCCCCAGTTCCAATCTCACTCCCCTCACTCTATCCCTCTACTTTATCTCCAGCACACCTGAATTCTATCTATCCCCAACAACTTCCAGGCCATCCTCAAAATCTATTCTATGTCAACATCCCAGGGAGATCACTACATCTCCCCTTCATCCCTGTACATTACCTAACCTCTCTGGGTCTCCAATTGCACCTTGGTTATTATTTATGTAATTGCTAATTTCCTCTTACCTATGAATACACACCAGATTTATCTTTCTGGGTCTTTCTCTTTTTTAGGCTTGCTAAGGATTATTTTTTTCTACTTCCATCTATTTCCATGAAAATATAATGATGTCATTTATTTTTAACAACTGAATAATACTCCGTTCTGTACTATACAACATTTACTTTATTCATTCTTCTGTCTTCTTAAGGGACATAGAGGTTGATTCCAGTTTCTGGTTATTATGTATAAAGCCTCAGTGATCATGGTTAAGCAAGTGTCTTTGTGGTAGGATAAAATGTCCTTTGCATATGTGCTCAAGAGTGATATAGCTTGGTTTTGAAGTAGATTGACTCACAACTTTCTGAAGAACCACCATATTGATTTTTATAGTAGCTGTACAAGTATGCACTCCCACCAGCAATGGATGAGTGTTCCCCTGGCTCCACATGAGCTGTCACTCATATTATTGCAGATTACAGATATGTGAAGATGACAAATGACTTCTTATATCCTTCCTGGCTACATATAATATATAATAAATTGTCTTTCATAGTTATTGATTATTAGGACAGGATAAGCACAGAATGAATTTTGGGATAATCTTTGTTCCTTTTCTCAGTTTCCTGACAAGAGGAAGCCTGGGATTGCTTTGTCTTGTTCTATCATTTCTCAGAAATATGTTATCCTGCAATGACATTCTTCCAAAAGCCAGAACTTTATACCATTACTTTAGGTTACTTTATTACTTTTACTTTTATAGGGATATATATATATATATATATATATATATATATATATATATATATATTAAAATAAACTATATCTCCCTAAAAAGAAGATGCTCAGTTAAATTCCTCCAAGTGTTCTAAATGCAAACTATTGTGAGCGTTATGCTTAATCCCACATGCAAGGTCCTGTAAGGAATCCTAGAAAATTCAATGATTCACCAAGCTAGAATTCAGTGAAACCATTTACTTTGTTTTCAGTCTCTTTGTGGGGTGAGTAGATATTCATTCACATTTCCCTGAAAAAAATCATGTAATAGAATTGATTGCCTTTAGATTGTAAATTAGACATTCCTCTTCATCAATACATGTCTCTGGCCTTCTCTGTGCATGAAGAGTACTTTCTCTATATATGAGAAAAGTGACTTCAATTACTAAACATGCAATTTACAAAAGGGTTACAAATCAGAAATTATTTGTGTTAGAGGATGTGAGTATGTTGCATTTGTGTTTCAAATTTATTAATTGACACAGAGAACACCCATCCCTGTCTACCAATCACCTAATATTCAATGTGCCAGAGGACAGGTATGTTGCTATTTATTGTCTCAAAAGATATTTTGGAAGTACATGCTTGCAAATGGCCTGTTTATTCCCATTGTCCCTGTGTAGGATTGAATATCATTAGTATTAGTAAAAAAAAAAAATCATACTCTGAGAATTCTGTCATGAGAATTCTCTCATACTATCACGTTTTATCCTTTGTCTTACATAACAAATTTTAATAAAAGAAATGATGAGTGAGTATATAAATGTATGTGTGTGTGTGTGCGTGTGTGCATGCATGCACGTGTGTATGCACACATGTGTATACATATATATATATATATATATATATATATATATATATATATCATATATATATGAGCTAAAGTATATGTTCTGAAAATTTAAGAAAAGTATTTTTTTAGAAACTAAAAGCAATCCACTTGAAAGTATTGTGAGAAAAAAAATAAAATTCAATTTTGTGGCCAGCACATAGAATACATACTGCAATTTATTATGCAATACTTAGGATGTAAACACACAGAACACTCAGCACATTCTGTTTCCCTATGGGTTTGTTCAGAAACACCTATTTTTGTTCTCCTTTCATAAGTGTGTACAATGTATAAAAGTGAGGAACAATAATTCATAAATAAATTTTCCAGTTTCTCTTAGTTCTCATGATAGCTTTTATCTTTCTATTCAAAAACAATTTGCCCTCAGAGAAAGCTACACCATCATACTTTTGTCTTACAATTTCAATTTTTCTCTCAGTGAATGATTTGCTTATTGGCTCTATTGTGTTTTGGGAGGAGGCTTTGTTTCTTGTTTTTAAGCTCAATTTTGACTTTCCTCATGGAAGGTGTACGAAATGCTTTATTTTAAATTGAGCTAAGGACTATGATAAATAAATATTTAAAATTCTATACTTTATTGATGACCTTGCGCCCTGAAAATAATCTACTGTCATTATGACTCAATGCATTTTCACATGTATAATTTTAGAATAAACATCATTTTTCACTATAGCTGAGACTCAGTGATCTTTTAATTTATTCTGTCCTCTAATTCTTCACTATGATATCTACAAATAACTCCTGTATTTCTACGTGATGTTACATTTCCTACATCGGGATTTTTGAAATCTCAGATATTTACTAGAATATGAAATTTATGTACCTTGAGTTAGCAATATAGGAAATAAATTTAAAATAACTTTACCACATAAAAATTTCTGGTCAGCTAAATAGCTCAGGTTAGTACAGAAGCTTAAGGGCTCCAGGTGGTGGTGGGGCATGGCTTTAGTCCCTGCACTCTTGAGGCAGAGTCAGGCAAATCTTGGAATTCAAGGCCAGCAGGGTCTACAGAGTTAATAGAGGACAGCCAGAGCTACGAAGAGAAACCATATCTAGTAAAACCAAAACCCAAGCCCAAACTCAAACTAAAAAGAGCAAAAAGAAGGAGAAGGAGAAGGAAGAGGAAGAGAACGAAGAGACAGAGGAGGAGGAGAAGGAGAAGGAGGAGGATAGTAGGAGGAAAAGAAGGAGGAGGAAAAGAAGGAGAAGAGAGGGAAGACAGAGGACATGGAGAAGAAGAAGGAGATGATAGAGGAGAAGAAGTAGGAGGAGAGGAGGACCAAGAGGAGGAGGAGGAGAAGAACAGAAGAAGAAAGAAAGAAAGAAAGAAAGAAAGAAAGAAAGAAAGAAAGAAAGAAAGAAAAGGAAGGAAGGAAGGAAAGAAGAAAGAAAAAGAAAGAATCTTTAAGCCTGACATCCTGGGTGCTATTGTGGAGTTCCACCAAATGGAAGGATTAAACAGACTCTCAGGAATTTGCCTGTAGTCTCCATATGTATATCATAGCACACATGCATATGCATATGTAGTTAATTACTTAAATTTATTACATAATAATATATACTGGTTCCTAGGGAAGGAGTCAGTTTTCTTTAAGGATGAATGCAGCCTCTGAGATATTACCCATACTCCAGTAGATGATCCTACACTAAGGGACATGCTTATAACATTAAGAAGACTCAGTGGGATAAAAAAAATAAATAGTACACGCACACACTCACACACACACACACACACACACACACACACAACTGGAATGAAATGATTGTAGAGGACATAAGGAAAGTATCGGAAAGAGGGTAGATTTGACCAAACCATGTTATATGCATATATAAAATCCTCCAATCAAAAGAAATTGAAAGGTTTAATAATTAAGTGGTGCTTTTCTTTTTTCTTTTTCTTGAACCTCTGACTGTCTAATGGTCAATGAGGGGTCAGCATTCTCTAAATGACTATGAACACAGCTGTTTCATTTTTGTCATTTAAGTTGTGAGTTTTATTGCATATTTTATTTTGGCAAAAGATGAAGCCAAATGTATTTTCACTACTGGAACTAACTTAAATAACTTGTCTTTAAAAGGTAAAATGATTTATATTGAATTCTAAAACATTGAATGGGATGCTTTTGATTTTAGGTTTAAGTTTAGTATAAAAGTGGTATAATGTCTACTATACCTTTTCCAGGTAAATATGGAATAATAATTTTTCTAAAATGATGCAGTAACTTTGAAATCTGGATATGGTATACAAAAACCAAAGTATATAGTAGTCACATTCAATGAGGCTCTGTAAGCCTTGCAATTAATTTTCTACATCCATTTAATTTAAGTCATAATACAAATAATAAATTAAGTTATTAATTTAATTAATAATACAGTTCAGTTCTGTCAATTATATTTAAAAAATCCTTAAATGCTACTAAAGAACCTCCTGGAGAGTCACAGGCAGGATAGTGACCACAGCTGACTATAACACACCATGGCCTGAAGTAAGTCCTACGTTGACCTTGGCACTTCACTTTACCATAGAAACAGAAGCAGTCAGTCATGTCAACATCATACACCTGGCTATTAAGTGACTCAATGGAAAATATCAAATTCATTAAACGTTTTGATGTCTGTTCTAGGAGCTGTGTCAGAAATAGGTTTGATAAAGGTCTTTTAGCAATGAACTCACAAAGTAAATAGAACACAGGAGAGTAAAGCAACATGTTGTAGGGGATGATTGATGAGATAGTTCTGAATATTATCCTTGGGAAATTAGGTATAGAGTAGACTCTGAAGTTCACAAATTAAAGTAGCTAAATCCTGTCTCTGCAAATATGAGGTTGCATGTTACTCAAATCTTCAGATGATGCCAAATTCAGTTTTCCTTTGCTCAACAGCAGAATTTTCTGTACTTACTGATTTTTCAGTTGAGTAAGTTGTTATGTAAAACTTACATTATTCTGGGTTTCATACTAGATTGACAATAATAAAATGAATATTTTATTTTGCCTTAATGCTTACTTTTCTGATGTTTTAAAGAATGCCCAAAATATAGTATACTAAAGTGAGAAAACAAATAATGGACTGCTGTTTGTTATTGAAAACTGTAAGCAAAATGTTTTTCAATGAATATATTAGAGTTATAAAAGTAAGCACTATATTCAAAATTCTGCATCAGGATTCAGAACAACACTATTTCTGTTGGAATACATTCACAGTCATTCAATTTCCAATTTAATGTTTTCAAGTACATTTATATATTCAAGATAAGAACAAAGGAAATATGGGGTAGTATAGTTTGATCTGAAATTAAGTTTCAACTGTGTGTTGAAGTGTGTGTGTGTGTTTGTATGCAGTGTGTGCATGTGGTGTGTGTCTGTCTGTGTATATGTGATGTGTGCAATATTTGATTCTTTGAGCTTATGATAACAAGATAGTCAGAATGGTGATGTCTCTTTGTGGTGAGAAATAATCTCATTTTTGTCAACTATTGTTTGGCAGTCTTTATGAATCAGGAATTAACAGAAGTTTAAATGAGTGCCATGACTATCAAACACATAATCATGTTGTCAATAAATATTCATTACCTTTTCATTTTGAAACAACATAATACAATAAAATATTACATAATAGAAATTGCCAATGATGTTTTTGAATGAATATTAACTATAATTTGTGAAATTGGATAAGACTATTTAGTATTTCATGTACTTTTTGATTATATTCACTACTGAGTCCCAAATCTTCCACTTAATCCCTGTTCTCCAGCCATCATTGCATCCTCATTTTGTTAAATCCATTGAGTCCAACTAGTGCTGGCTATACACTCTTGCCTTGTGGCCAATAACTGGAGCATGTTCAAAAGCACAAACAAACAAAGTATTATGTAAATCATTTTCCTAAAATTATATAATATAAATATAATATAATAATAAAATATAATATAATATTATATTATATATATAATATTATTAATATAATATAATAAATATAATATAATTATAACAGAAACATGAAAAAATCCAGTAATTCCCTTATTCCAAAGGAGATCTCTAACATTTAATATTGTCCTTTAAAAATCTTGAAATAATTTTAGATAAATAAATACTTTACAATAAGTTTAAGAGAAAGTAGTGCTCATAATTTCATCACTTTGATGGGAATAGTAACTTTAAGAAAGGTTAAAATGCACAGATCAATTCATGCATTCATAGATAACACAATTTTGACTATAATTTCAGTTGAAATTTTGCAATTCATCTGATGTATGTTTTGCCATATAGCAATGGTAACTAGATTTTTAACTTAAATCATTACTTCAGTGAAACAGAAGTGATATTTTATAATTAAGCTTACAGGAGTAAGTACTTATTCTGAACTTCTGCATATTTATAGCTCTTCAGTCCTTTAAAATTAATTTGTTCTTTCCTTTTAAGTTTCTATAAGACAATGATGCATGCATTGGATATCATTTTCAGCTTAAATCACAGACTTCCTTCACAACTTTTTCCTCATGGGATATTGTTTCTTCTTAGTCTATGTTAAATTGTCTGTATATAATATTGCTAAAAGTGTAGAATTTATGTTTTTAGGTTATGATTACCAAAATCTGTAAATAAATATATCCACTCTATCAGGCCTCTCCTCAAGTATTGGATAATAGCTCAACTGTGACTATTAAGCAGGAAAACATAATAAAGTCATGGGTAATTAAGAAAATGTCCTAGATTAATAATATAAATCTTTTCTTTATTAATGTCAAGATAACATTATTTGTATTGTTTGTGAGATTATAATACAACTATACCTTTCCTTCCTCTGATTCCATCCAAACATACCTATATACCCCTCTTTATTCTTTCAAATTTGTGGCCTCCTTCATTCATTAATTATTACATGTCTATGTACTCAGGAGAAAGGTCCCAGACATCCCAGAGCTGGAACTGATTTGACTATCTCTTCCTTAAGAACAAACTTTAAAGGTACCTGAAGAGGCTATTCAAACTTCCAAAGGAAGAAAGCAATCAATAGTTGTACGTGGGTATTATGCCTAAGAATCTTGTCAGTGACCATCATGGTATAATAACCCTAAGGGTACAATAGTGGCACACATACTTTGGTGACAACTAACAATTTCTTGTTGGACTTAGGACTTGTTTAACATGAAGGAATTTATTCCTGGTACTGGAAACCTAGTCTGTTATCCAGTACTAGTAAAACCATGGATCTCGGGAGTGAAGCTACAACTGACACATTAGTAAAATAGCTTAATCTCTAATTACATTCTAAATATTTGTCCTTATATCTACAAACATGTGTCACTCTCATCCCTCACCAGGAAAACTTTTTTTTTTTTTTAACCAAACACAGAAACTGTGATAGAGCATCACAACCAATCAAAATTCAGAGCTGTGGGGCCCAGTCCCAGTAGATCCAGCTCTAAAACAAGTCTGGTACATAAAGCTAAGAGAACATCAAGAAAGATGAGCAGAAAAATTATAAGATTCAGAGGACCAGGAAGTGTGGTGTGGTACTATGTCCCCTCCTATTGTCAAAATGTATACCCATAAATTCTGATCAACATGACTTTCTAGGCATTGCTGAACAAAGACAACAATTAACATCTCAAAAGTGACAATAAAAAGATCACAAAGTCTCAATCCTACACAAGGGATTACAATAAAGTACAAGGCATGGAAAAGACAGGAGAAATAGTCTTCTTCTGGGGAGGAACACACAAGCTGGCTGAAAACCCAAGATGGTCAGTCCTGGTAACATATGTACAAGTAAGATTTAGCAGACTGAGCAGGTTATATTCAGCTTATTTTCATTATACTACCTTGTCTTTTCTCTGTATCACCATCTCTTTTCAGTTATAATTACTAGTGGGAAGTATTAGAGTACAGTATTTTAATACTAATCCCCAATTACTTGTAGGTTTTTAGTCTTAGGATTATATAGAGATTAATATATTATAATTTTAAAAGCTAATTATTGTTGTTCTTACAAATACAGTTCTCCCAAATTTTAGTATAATATTTGATTTTATTTGGTTTCATTGAGCTTCTTTTGAAACTACAATCCAATCACACACCCACACATCAGTCTTTACTAATTCTTATTCTCTTTCATCACAAAATATAGGACTGAATTATATGCTATTGTTTGTAAAAGCCACACATTCTCCATTCATTAATTCATTGATAGACATATAGCTTGTTTGGACATAATATTTGTGACTAATATTGTAATGAACAGGAGAATCTCTTCATAACTTACATGTGTTGGTTCCATTCTATTCACATCTCTCAGAAGATTGCTTGATTATGATAGTCCTAACATCTCAAGTAAATTCATATTGTTCCTACAGACACTACACTCTTTCTCAGTTTCATATACAGAGGATAATGATTACACATACTTGTCAACAGTTTTCATAATTTGTTATGATAACAAAATCTATATTTACATATAAATGTACACATTTATATGAAGAGACAAAAATAAATTAGAAATTGCACTTCATAAAATTGTTATTAGTAGCCTCATACCCCTTGTTGTGTAATATTTTATTCTCAAATTGAGATCCTTACATGTCCAAATTCTTCAGCTGGACTTTCTAATTCAGTATTGTATTATTCCTTATACGTTTTGCTTATATTTTTGAAGTCAAATTTTATAGTGGTGTTAAATCTGGGAATTTTTGTAAATAAATGGATCAAAGTGTTGGAATATTTGAAAATAAAAAAGCTTATTCAATTCTTTCATCTACTAGCAAATGTATATAAACTAGCATTTAATATTTTGTATAAATATATATTTATACATATACATGTATAAATATATTACATTTATATTTATAAATTATAATTATTTTATAAATTATAACATAAGATTATAATTTATAAATTTATAGATATATTTATAAGTATAGATGAATATATATAAAATACTTATATATAAATAACATTTCAGTTTATGTTATGCACACATGAATATATATACATATATATATATGTATTCATGTGGTATATATATATATATATGTATGTATACATGTATATATTATATATGTGTGTGTGTGTGTGTGTGTGTGTGTGTGTGTATGTGTATGCCCAGTTCTATTCTCTAGAGAACCATGACAAATATAGCTGTTCCTACCGAGTGAAGAGTCTCTGCTGTGACATAATGTGGCATAATGTAGAAAGGAGAAGTAAAGAAAAAAGGTTAAAAGTGAAGTAAAATATTTGAGTTTTAGCCTGAAGCTATCTTATAATCATCAGTAAAGTTTTCATGAAGATTTGAATCCTTCTCAGACTTTTCTTTCAATTACAAATGGTCATTTATATGCAATTTCTTCAAAAATTCTTTCTTTTCAAAAAGTTTATTCTTTTTTTTTTTTTTATTTTATTTTTTTTATTTTTCAGCAAATCAAAAAAAATTTAAAAAGCATTCAAACAGAATAAAATGAAAAGAAACAACAAGCAAAATATCAAGGGTCAGATATACTTTATACAAAAATTCTATAGAGCCTTCAAACAAGCAATATTTTTTGGTTATGTTTAGAAAAATTCAGAACCACAATAAGGCTCTTCACAAAGCAAATAATATTGAATAGTGAAATCACGTGTAAACCCAACAAAAATATATAAATTATAGTCCAGTATCCCTCATGAGTATACATACAAAAATTCTCAATGAAGTAGTTGCAAACTGAATACAAGAGATATAAAAAAAAAAAAAATATTCCATGAATAACTGAACAACTGTTTTTTTTAGAAGACCATACTCCATATACAGGCTGCATGTTTTGGGATAGCCCCCACTCCAGAAGTTTGAGACCTACATGAAAACCGAGCTGCACATTTACAACATATGTGCAGGGAGGCCTAGGTTCAGCCCATGGAGGTAGATCTGTGTAGACTAGGTATATTGGAACAGAGACAGTCAGGAGGATCAATGGAATAGAATAGAAGACCCAGAAATGAACCCCCAAACCTATGGTCACTTGATCTTCGACAAAGGAGCTCAAACTATCCAGTGGAAAAAAGACAGCATTTTCAACAAATGGTGCTGGTCCAACTGGAGGTCAACTTGTAGAAGAATGCAAATTGATCCATACTTATCTCCTTGTACAAAGCTCAATTCCAAGTGGATCAAGGACCTCCACATAAAACCAGCTACACTGAAACTAATAGAAGAGAAAATAGGGAAAAGCCTTGATCATATGGGCACAGGGGAAAAGTTCCTGAACAGAACACCAATGGCGTATGCTCTAAGATCGAGGATCGACAAATGGGATCTCATAAAACTGCAAAGCTTCTGTAAAGCAAAGGATACGGTCAACAGGACAAAGTGGGAACCAACAGACTGGGAAAAGATCTTCACCAACCTTACATCTGATAGAGGGCTAATATCCAAGGTATACAAAGAACTGAAGAAACTAGATTCCAGACAATCAAATAACCCTATTAAAAAATGGGGTAGAGAGTTGAACAAAGAACTCTCAACTGAGGAAACTCGAATGATTGAGAAACATCTAAAGAAGTGCTCAGCATCCCTAGTCATCAGGGAAATGCAAATGAAAACTACACTGAGATTCCACCTCACACCAGTCAGATTGGCTAAGATCCATAACACAGGTGACAGCAGATGTTGGCGAGGATGTGGAGAAAGAGGAACACTCCTCCATTGTTGGTGGGATTGCAAGCTGGTACAACCACTATGGAAAGCAGTCTGGCGATACCTCAGAAAATTGAACATGGTGTTACCTGAGGACCCAGCTATACCCCTCCTGGGTATATACCCAGAAGATATTTCAACATGCAACAGGGCCACATGCTCCACTATGTTTATAGCGGCCTTATTTATAATAGCCAGAAGCTGCAAAGAACCCAGATGTCCTTCAACAGAAGAATGGATACAGAAAATGTGGTACATTTACACAATGGAGTACTACTCAGCTATTAAAAATAATGAGCTCATGAAATTCTTAGACAAATGGATGGAGCTAGAAAATATCATCCTGAGTGAGATGACCCAATCACAAAAGAACACACATGGTATGCACTCACTGATAAGCGGATATTAGCCCCAAAACACACAATACCTAAGATGCAACGCATAAACCTCAAAAAGTTTATTCTTAATTTTTAAAACTAATTTTACTTGCCTGTACGTGGCAGGATAAGGGGATGTTTGTCATACCCTACCCGGATCCTTCCTGGGGACTTTCCACAAAGAGCAGAGTTGGATGGTCATTGCTGATAGGGCAGCCTCAAAGGAGATTAGGTGTCTGCACTGGGAGGAAGCGAGCCAGGCACAGTGGTGAGGGGATTGTCACAGATGACTGACTAGCAATCAGGTGCTTCTTTACTTTTGTAAGTTTCAGAGAGCAAAGACACAATAATTATTATGCAAGTGGTACAGAACATGTGTTTAATTTTTCACTACATGTTCAGGATGAAAAGTTCAGTTAAAATTAGAAAATACAAACAGAACAAATTTGATTACTATTAGACCTAACTATTAATATTACTAATTACTATTAACTCCAAGTTAAGAGTCTAATGAATGCCACTTACAAAGCAAACACATGTATGACAGCCTGCTTTTAGGTTGTCAGTGTTTTACTATTTGAAATCTCTCCCGACACACAAAATCTGTCTGAACTGGTCTTTATAAGAAGGAAATACTAATACCCAATTTCTTTTGTTACATGTTTCAGCATCTGCACTGTAAAGCAGAAAAAGTTTATTTTCATCAGTCTATCTTATTTTCCGAGTTTTATTCCTTCAGAAGTGTGACCTGTACAATCTACTATCTGTAAACTACATTTTTAGAGATTGGAAGCCTACAATAAAAGATACCTTGCATCTGTAACCTATGCTCCAGGCCAATCAGGGTTTGTCCATTTTCTGTGTTTACCCTTCATAAATTATACAATTTGCTCAGTGGAAGAAACTCTAAAAAGAACCCTGGAGTAATGGCTGCATCTAGCTATGTGTAGTCTGTACTTCATGATCTCTAGGGCATAAGGAAGACTTCCAAATGTTGGCCAGATAAAGTTAATTTGGAGATTTTTCTAAAAAAAAAAAAAAAAAAAAAAAAAAAAAAAAAAAAAAAAAAAAACAGACAATTTTTTTTTAGGAAAAGACATACATTGAATCATAATGCAGAAGGTCCTTAATATTGTAACACACGGAGCTCAAAAGCCAACAGTTAGAGAAAGAAGGAAAGGATTATAGCAATCTGCTCAGCTTTTCTGGAACTGCAACAAGCATCTGTGCTGGCTTCATGATTCCAGATGCTGTCAGTGGATGTGTGTGGGGCGGTGGGCTGTGGGAAGCAGCTGGGTGCCTGGTTGAGCAAGCCTTGAACCCCGGACCTTTACTAGGACGGCAGGTGTTCGGCGCTGCCCCCAGGCCCTGGTTCTTTTCATTCAGCTTCGGCCCTCCACAGCCTCTCCCAAAGAGAGGTCAATGACTATCAGTCACTGAGGAACAGTGCCTCAGGCCCTCCCACATGTAGATGAGGTATCTCTAAGCTCTCTGACCAAGCCAATAGGCATTATCTGCCAGACCCTAACCCACATGCAGATGAGGTATCTCCAAGCTCTCCGACCAAGCCAATAAGCGTTATCTGCTGTCAGACCCTAACCCACCCTGAAACTGTATATAAAGGCTCTATTCGGGAGAAGTAAAGGTGTGTTCGAGAATCATCTTGGTGTCCTGGAGTTTTTGTCTCAAGAGCTGTAACACTTGGGGAGAGATCCGCTCTCCCGGAACCTTCCTGGGGTACCAAGCTGCTTCCTTGCCTGCTAGCCGGCTTCTATCGGCCCAGCCCGGGCGGCTCAGCGTGGAGAGACAGGTGCAGCGCCTGGGAGTCACCCTTTTGGCCCAGACCTCTCACACCAGGCTGGGCTGAAGACCAACAGACAGCGGAGACGTGGGTAGAGGACCCTCCCTGCTCTCACTCTGTCCTCAGCCGGGAGATCATCGTGGGACACCCTCCAGAACCGTTCCCCCACAGATGTGGCTTTGTCACCATAGCATGTGACTAGAGGTAGTTCCACAGTGGTTTGTTGCCCCTTCCACCATGTGAATCCAAGGCATAGAAGTAATGCTGCTGTGTTTTATGGCAAGTGCCTTCTCTACCTCAGAATCGTCTCTTCAGCCCTGAAACCTCATTTTTGGTATCTGTATGTGCTATTATTTTTTTCTTTAAGGTGTCAGAAACAGCTGACTAAGGTTTATCATTAAATATATAATTATAATTACTAGTTAATGGGCTCGTTTAAATTCAGAAACATGGGGATTAGTAACTATAGTATATGAATTTAGGTGAAGGTCACTGTTCATTAACACACAGCAGTTTCTATATCCACTAATTTGACAACTCAGAAATAATGGAATGATTCCTCAAAAGAGAAAATACCAAAGATGCATATCTCTCTCTCTCTCTCTCTCTCTCTCTCTCTCTCTCTCTCTCTCTCTCTCTCTCTCTCTCTGTCTTACACACACACACACACACACACACACACACACCTTAATTAATAATTTGTGACATTAGAATAGTAGCTCGTATAGATATTTCCAGTCTCAAATTCTATCAAACGTTTCAGTATTTGTCTCAGAGTTTTCTCCAGACTGTAGAAATAGGGGAACTACTTATCTAATAACGAACGATAGCATTCTAAAGATACTAATACTAGATGTACACTTTTTAGTAAAAGCAAACTATAGACCTGTAGGGTTACGTGGGGTCTAGCATCTGCTTCACTACAGGACTTGGCCCGCTCAGGGAGACAAGATTCAGGACTTTTGACTGCAGTTACTCCACGCAGTGAGAGCAGGTGCCCGGCTATGGGGAAGCGGTGGGACACTGCTCCAGGGGGTAGGAAGCACAGTCTGAGGTCCCAGGAACAGCTGGAGCTGGCTCAGGGGTCCCTGGGCCTGCCAGGAGGACAGGGCCTTCTGGTTCTCAGGCTCTTGGACACTCAGACGCCACTGGGAGCCATGGTAGAGCTGAGAACTTTGTGGGGGCCCAAGGGCTGGATCTAGCCCAGGGTCAATGGGGAGAAGAGGGGAGCTCCGGCTGTGTGGTGAGTCCTTGGCTTGGTGGCTTGGTAGCTGACTTGGCTTAACTGTTGTGGCTGGGGTACAAAGCAGCATTCCATGGGTGATTAGACAGTGACTCTATAGGCGAAGACCTTCTTTATGGCTCCTCAAGGCGAATCCCCACAAAAAGAGGCGGTCCAAGGGTTTACGACATTTATTGTTGTCATGGAAAATGGATGAGTAAAACCATACCCCAGTTCTCAGGGCGGGCCTGAGGTTAAATACCTTTTTCAGGGAGGAGTGTCTGGGAAGGGGAGTCTATAGGCTAAGCCTCCAGGCATTTAGGGACCTCATTAAAATGGAGATCTGTCTTGAGGCTAGGTGACCACAGGTCACATCCTCTACCTGTGGAGGGGATTACATGACTGATGGCCACAAATTTATGAAGGGCTGTGGTCTCATGTAAGGAGCCTAGAGTCAGGGAAACAGGAAAAGTACCTGCCATCCCTTTAGTGTCATCGGGGTTTCTAACCTTAGCTTAACCAGGAACCAGGCTGCCTTTCAGGATCTTACATTGACCAGTGTCCTAGTTTATTTTATAATGTTTCAAGAAACACCATGATCAAAAGTGACTTGGGAAGGAAAGAATTTATATCATATTGTGACTTACACTCATGAAAGGGAGTCAGCTCAGGAACTTAAGGAGGAAACCTGGAAGCAGGTACTGAAACTGAGTTTATAGATATATTCCTCATGATTTGCTTTGCTTGAATTTCCACATAACTTAGAACCCCCTACCCAGTATCACCAAGCAGCAGTGATACAGGGCTAGCTTATCTGGGAACACTCCAGATTAAAATGTTATGTGATTCAGAAATAATAAATATTTCTAGAGACGAGCCTCTTTGTAGTTTCATAATGTACCATTCCTCTTATCTGTAATCAATTTAGGTTAAGGAATTTTTATTTTCTAGTTTATTTTTAAAATTATTACCTCTGGGTGGACAGTCATTTTCCAAATACTATCTAACCCTGCTTCTGGAGGCTGTTGGAATCTGTTTCACAGAACAGAACTTTTTACTCTAGTAGTTTCTTTAATGTTTCAATAACTCGTATTTTTTATATTTTCTCTATTTTTATTGTCATACATTGCTCACACAAAATGAAAGTTTTCATGTATATTTAGATCCCTTTGTTTTCAAATATTTTGGAACAATATAACTCAAATATTGATGAAAAGATGAACAAATTTAAAACCTATAATATATAAGGAACATTACGTAATTCATTCTATGAGGCCAGAGTTCATGTACCTAAACCTTACAAAGACTCAACAAAGTAAGAGAACTTCTGCAACAAACTTCACTCATGAATATAGACAAAATTCACATTAAAATTCTTGTGAACCAAATCCAAGAACACATCAAAAGTGTCTTTCATCATGATCAAGTAGCCTTCATCCCAGGTATTCAGGGATGGTTCAATATAGGGAAATCCATCAATGTAATCTACTATATAAACAAAATGAAGAACAGAAATCATGTATCATAACTGAAAAGGCCTTTGACAAAATTCAACACCCTTTCATGTTGAAAATCTTAGAGAAATCAGTGATTCAAGGCACATACTTAAACATAATAAAAGCAATATACAGCTAGCCAAAATCCAGTACCAAATTAATTGGAAGGAAGATCAAGCAATCCCACAAAAATCAGGGACAAGGCTTCCCACTCTCTCCCTATTTGTTCAATAAAGTACTTAAAGTTCTAGCTAGAGCAATTAGCCAAGAAAAGAAGATCAAGTGAATACAAATTGGAAGGAAGAAATCAAGGTATCACTATTCACAGATGACATGATATACATAAGTGATCTCCAAAATTCTACCAACATTGATATCTGCATGTTAAAAATTTTAAATAGAACCCTGTCTATTACTCAATATGTAGTGAGTTATTGTTAGATCATAAATTATTAGCTTCATATAGGTATATGTAAATAATTATGTATAAGCTATGAATATTATCCCAAACATATAATCCCACTACTTAGGAGAATGAGCAGAATCAATATAAGTTGAAGTTAGCCTGGGCTAGTCAGTAACTTTGAGACCAGCCTGGGCTAGTCAGTAACTTTGAGACCAGCCTGGGCTGTATAACAAAATCTTTTCTTAAAACAAATAAATGAAAGAATAATAAATGTTTTAAAAATACAAAGGAGAAAAATTTTATAGAAAAAACAAAACACAGTTTTGATACTTGATTTGATCTATTAGTAATAAGGAACAAGATAAAAAACTTGCAATCTTTGTGAATGAAACCATTTGAGTAAGTTAGTATTAGAAAGTAATCCAGTATGTAAAAGACATAGTAATGAGTGTACTGTTTGCTATAGTTTGGATAAGTGTCTCCAAAAGATTCACATGTTACAGGCTCAATCTGAAGGCAGTGACACCATTGGAAGTGGTACAATCATAAAGAGATAGGGACTGATTTTCCAGTCACATGAATGTCAGCCTCAAAAATTATGCTGGGATACTAGTCAATCCTCCTCTCTTTCTGAGACACTATGAGATAATCAGCTTCGACTGTCATGTACTCCTTCAATGAGTAACCATCTCATTATAGACCCAAAGGTCATAGGGTTAGCAATTGTCTAATTAAAATAACACAAAGTATGGCTGGTTAATTATTGTCACCAATAGACTGTTCTGTTATGTACTTTATAAGTGGAGTGTATATAGTGGACGTGTAAAAGTTTTCTAATATCCTTTGCATTGTTCAAGTTTTAAATCTTTCTGAACAAAAGGGCTTGGAATTGTATACAATGTCATCCATGATGCAGATATAATGCCATCTTTCAATTTCACTACTCAGTCTTTACACAGTCTGTTCTAGCCAGTCTGTCTCCACAGTAGTACTTACATATTTAATAAAGGGCCTCTGCACAATTTTTCTCATGTATATGCTTGGTTGTATTATTAGTTCTGGAGATGTTTGCCATAATATTTTTCTTATTAGAAAAAAAATCCTTATTATTACATACATAATGAATATTCTCTGTCATTCCATCTTGGACATATCCATCTTTCTTTTTCAGTTTCACTATGCTGTATAGAACTTGTCAGAATTAAACATGTTATAAATTTGTATGTTTATTTATTTTAAGTATGTCTGCTTCTGCTGTGCAATAAACAGCATGGAGAGAGTATGACTGCTTATTCACCACTCTATATATGCCAAACTTAAACATAATGTCACCAATATATGACATAGTTATACATTCTTTAGTCACTCAGGGAGCATGCAGTAGGCTGGTAAGATCATATGGAATTTCTATGAATACACATTACCATAATATATCTGATATGTATGTAGGAAGGGCTTCTTATAGCAAGACTGCTATAGCTAATTTTCTCCTTGCTTATCCTTAAATTCCATGAATTCGGGAGTTTAAGTTGCATTTTATGGCTGTGAAGCATTTCATAATGCTTATGTTATGAAATCTGTGTTAGGTGCAATGCTGCTTGCAGAAGAGTGTGGATCACGATCTGGAATATATAATGATTAAGCCTGTGACTGAACAGGAATATGCAGTTTGGCAATGCAGTAAAAATGCTCATGAGCTAGACATTAAAAATCACAATAAAATATTATTGTCAAGCAGACTTTTAGGACTCATCTCAGAGACATCTTGAATATATGCTAGAGATGAAAACACTTTACTAATACCAAGTTCATGAACTTTACCACCCATATACAGAAAAGACAATTGGGTTACATATTGCAATGACAATTTGGATGTAATATAAAACTCCTGGAGGATATGAAAGATGAAAAATAAAATAATGTTTCCGACTGAGAATCCAAGTATGTTTAAACACCAAATGAACTCATAGAATTTCATTTAAAAATGCCAACTATATAAAGTTTTAGAAAATCTGTGTTGTAGATTCAGTGTTTTCCAATTAGTCAGTGCATAGAATGGGATGCAAAAAAAGAGATCAAAGCCACTTGTTACTAGGATTCAGATTTGAACAATGATAAGTAAGACTTAGATAATATTCCCATACCCTCATTTCTTGTAACTAAATTTGTCACTGTGCACAAACAGAACTCTCACATCTTTGAGTTATCATTTATATGCTTCATATAGAGATTAAAATTTCCTATGTGTCCGTGTATTCTGCAGTGGTAAGGTTCCACAGAGTTCCATACAGTCAGCAGAGAGCCTTCCGGGCCTCAGTGTTAACTATGACTCTATATCCACATACTCAGCTTTAGTGAAGAAATAGGGCATGGGGAAATACCTATTATTCAAGAAGTACTGTCGAATACCATGCATAGTTTAAAGGAAATACTATCAGTCAAGAAGTATACTTTAAAAATATATTCTATGAATAGAAATCACTCAGAATCTGGAAATTTAGGAGGTAAATGAATTTCATTTAAACTACTAAATATTTATTTTTATTTTTATTTTTATTTTATTTTTATTTTTATTTTTTTTTTTACTTATCACTTTAAACCCATCCCAGTCACCCCCTCCCACAATCCTTCCCCATCTCTTGTTTTCTGAGTACCCCCTCCTCCTGTATCCCCCACCCTGCCACTTTAAGTCTCTGAGAGGCTAGGTGCTTCCTCTCCCATTGAGGCCAGATGAGGCACCCAGCTAGAAGACCATACTCCATATACAGGCTGCATGTTTTGGGATAGCCCCACTCCAGATGTTTGAGACCTGCATGAAAACCAAGCTGCACATTTACTACTAAATATTAACATATTCTTTTAATATACTTAAGAAAATAGGTTGAAGTTTCCATATAAGACAAATAATCAGTATAAATACTTGATAAATTTTATTCAATCTATATTTAGGGTTGTTTTCATTGGGCAGAAGGAATTAACTAAATTTAAATCATTCCTGCATATCATTAGATAAGTTGACAATCCTCAGTCTATCATGGACAGACAGATGACAAGAAACACACAAAGAAAAAGACAGATAGATCCATACATGCATGCACACACATGCACACGTCTCTCAAGAGAGTCCTAATGCATGTTTCTATTTTTTAGTTCACATTTGCTTCTTGAATTTGGAGGATATTGTAAATTATATGATAGGTAAACATAGTTATTTCAACTTATTTCTTCTTTTGACTTTGTTTGAGTCATTTATTTTCATAAATCTTTTAAAATATGATTCTATTTAATATTCATGTCTTTTCTTTCATAGCTTCTACTTAAAATGCAGCAGAAGTCAAAGAAATCAATACAACAGGTGAAGTAACAGACAAAAATATCATGTTCTTTTTTATCATTCAGGATAATGTATGCAAGAAGAACAAAGTGATACTTGCCAGGAAATCTAGCACTTGGAAGGTAATGGCAGCTGGATGGGAACTGTGAAGCCAGCCTGGACGTAAAGTATGACCTAAAGAGAGAGGAGAAGAGAGAGAGAGAGAGAGAGAGAGAGAGAGAGAGAGAGAGAGAGAGAGAGAGAGAGAGAAGAGAGATCTAATTATCAAATGCTCTTACATACTTATAGGCATGCAGAGGGGTAAGTTGAAGAAGTAGATTGTAGATTTAGTTCTAGAAGTATCTCGTTACAACTATAAAGAAGGAATAAAGTTATTCCCATCATTGAACTTAAAAATATTCTTCTATATGTTTTTGAATATTGAATCTAAAAAGTATTCTTATTTTGTGGATATGATAATTTGTTTTCATGTATTTCTGTCCATTCCATATGTGCCTGTTGCCCATGGAGGCCAGAAAAGTAAATTGGATACCCTGGAACATGAGTTATAAATGATTGTTAGCTACAGGGTGGTACTGAAAACTGAACTCAGGTCCCCTGTAGAGCAGCCAGTCCTTATAAATAGTGAGCCCTTTCTCAAATCCTTCATTACTGGGTGATTATGACTTTATTTTTGCCATTTCAAATGATCAATTCTTATATCAAAATTCGTTGAAATTTTGAATGTACTTGTCAGTGATTTTTGGTAAATGTTGGTAAATCTGAAAAATTAATTATATGTGTTGGAGTTCTTGCCATCAGGACACAAAAGAAACCACCAGTCTAATCTAGTTCTCAGTGAATACATAAAAATTTCATAATATAAGAGAATGTGTAATAATTTGATTTTTCAGATTACAGTACAACATCATTCCCTATTCCCAGGGAATAGGATTTTTAAAGGTATTATCATTTTAAAAGATTTACTTTATTTTTAGTTATGTGTAATTGTGTGTTTGAATGCATATTTGTACATGTGACTTCAGGTGTCCATGAAGGTCAGAAGAAGACATTGAATTCCCCAGAAGTAGAATTACAGACAGTTGTAAAATGTCCAATGTATGCTCTCAGAACCAAATCTGGGATGTCTGCAAGACTAAGTCGAGCTCTTAACCATTGAGCAATCTCTCCAGCCTGATGCAATATCCTCAAAGGTACACTTCTCTTCAAACAACAAAACAAAAACAGACTGAAAAAGTTCTTATACATTTTCAATATATTTGTATTAGTTTAGGAGGTTTAAATAGTTTTCTTGAGATTTTATGTTTTAATTATAACAATTATTACAATTAATGCTATGTATTTTCATAAGAATTAACAAGCAAATATCTCATCAAATGCAAGACAATTTCAGTCTTATTTACTTTGAGACACTATAAATTCTTAGCTTTTTAATATTTGCCCAGTTCTACTCACTTACTATATAGACTCAGGTCAAGAATTCCAGTCAGAGTAACCATGTTGCTTTAGGCTTTTTATGTTAGAGTTTGTCAATTCCATAAAGTCAAAATTTCTCCTATATTATAACTAATTTTCATTGGATCTAGAATAGAAAAGGAAAACAATAACGTTAGTCAATCTCTTTTCCAATATTCAAAGTTCTACTCATTAAAGGTTATCTGAAAAAAAAATCACTGAATAAGATTTTTAGATCAGGTCAGAATAGTGTATCAATAAAAGACAGCATGAACACAGTCTAAATATTACAGGATTGAACTCTGGGCTCCCTTCATCTTTTTCTCCAGTTTTTATAGATTCTCTGGAAAAAAAATGAATTTTTTTTTGTGATGGAGTATTGGTCAAATGAGATAAGGGTAAGACCCAAAGTTTGTGTTATATGAGTCTGCTTTAAGTAGATTTAAGCCTTTCACAAGATCACATTTGATTTCCACACACCCAGAGTTGTATTGCTTTATTTTCAGACTGGAGGGGCAAAACTTACTTGAACTCACTGGGACAATTGAAGCCTCAGCAACTCAGAAGATAAAGTTAAATACACAGGAGAGGCTTGCTGGTTAGGAGTCAAGAAAGCCTTAACTTTCAATAGATAAAATTGTATATGAGAAGTTGAGTTGTAGGCATCAGTCACACTGCAATGGATAAAAGGGCAGAGTGAAAACTCAAATGTCAGTATGCTTTATAAAAATATGTTTAAAAACAGAAAAAGAAAGAAACAAAATATGAAGATAACTTAACATAATGTCAACATTATAGACTAAAGACCCAAACTATTTTATTGTCAGATTTTATATTTTAGAGAATATTTTTATCACTTGTTTTTCCTTATATGAATAACAACTTAAAGCAGTTGGTAAATTCATCAAGTTCTAAAAGTGTCATTGTTCTTATAGATCACTTACTTTCACCTGAAGCTTTTTAATAAAAGTTTGTCTTGAAAAGACACACAAGCCGGGCGTGGTGGCGCACACCTTTAATCCCAGCACTTGGGAGGCAGAGGCAGGCGGATTTCTGAGTTCAGGCCAGCCTGGTCTACAGAGTGATTCCAGGACAGCCAGGGCTACACAGAGAAACCCCATCTTGAAAACAAAAACAAAAACAAAAAAAAAAAAAAAAGAAAAGACTCACAAACAAGGACTCCAGGTGCTCATAAGGTTATAGAATGCAGATTTCTTGCCTAGCTAGAAAGAAAACAACAACAGCAACAAGAACAGCAATAAATGTTTTATATCAGTTACCAGTTACTATAAAATCTATTGGTTTGTTTTTTCAGTGTTTTGTTGTTGTTGTTTTTGTTCTGTTTTGTTTTTATTCTGGTCCTTGAATAGATATTTAGAAATGGAGTTTTGTTATTGTTTCCTCTTCTCTATTCTTTGTCTAATCAAAATTAATTATTATACAGGGAAAAAATTTCTGACTTATGCAATTGACAAACTCCTACCTTCTTGCTACAATTTAGATGTAATATGCCCCCTCAGTGTCCTGTCAAGATAATGTGTTAGAACAATTCATCCCCAGATAGTGGCACTGTTTTAGTTTGTTAAACTCTAGGCTTTGGACCTAACTAGATGTATTGGCTTAGTATGGGTTCAGGACTTTTATTTATAGTCCAAACCTGCCTTCTGTTTTATCTACTCCTTGTCCATTGTGATGTAAGCAATCAGAAGCCTAACCTTTCAACTGCCAGAGACTTGTTGGCTTTCAGTCTTCCCTGCTATGTTGGTGTATATCCTCTTGCACTATATGAACCTAAAAACACCCTTCCGTAAATTGTGTTTTGATAGGAATTTTCTCAAAATGATAAGAATGTTAACTAATGCATGGCATAAGAAATTATTGGATGAACTTGGGAGGCATCCTATGTTTTTTCTAAAAAGTTCCATTAGGTAGGTGATACATCTTTTGAAACCAGCATCTATTTCTCAGCATGTGTCATAGGAATTATCAAAATCTAATCAAATCTCTGGAAGGAATTCCATTCTGCCATCACACTATGCATATGATATTAGTGATTTTTATATTTAGTATATTTAATTTTTTTAGTGTTTATGACTGTTAGCTTATATAAATGTAGGTAAGTATACCCTTCTCATGTCTGCTGCCCATGGAGGCCAGAAGAATGAGTTGAAACTGTGGAAGTGAAATTACAGATGGGCACAAAATACCATATGAATACTAGGAACCATACCTAAATCTTCTGTAAGAACAATTAATCTTAGTCACCGAGTCACCTCTTCAGTCAACAAAATTAAGTATGGTTTTCACTAATGTTTTATCTTTCCAAATATCACTGGAAATGGATGCTTATAATTCTTTTCATTTATTTTATTTTTAAGATTACAAGATTCCCCCTTTCCTTTTCCTTCCTTCAAACTCTCTCATATATCTCTCACAACTCTCTTTCAAATTCATGACTATTTCTTTCACTAATTGGTGTTATATGCATATATGTATATGCTTATACATATCCCTAATACAAGCTGTTGAGTTCTTAAAAGAATACTCCTGATATGCTTGATTTCAGGGCTGACCTTTTAGCAATGGACAATCAATTGTGTTCCTCCCAGGGAAATACAGTCTCTCCTCTTCCCAGCTTTTCTCTGTTGTGTATGGATCTTTGTGTGTGTTTGAGCTCTCGTGGGCTTTTTCTCATCCAGTTTGACATACTCATTGTTCTCATCCCTGTTCAGCTCATATTGAGCTTTTACTTTTTAAAAGACAAAACAAAATCATCATTTGAGTTTGATGTGAAAATATATCAGGACTAAAGTGTACTGCAATATCACAATAAGGAAGATGCTAAAAGGAAATGCTAAGAATTTCCCAAGACTCATCTTTGTGTAAGCAATGGCACAAGTTTATTTAATGGCTCTCACTAAGATCAGTAAGCATGTTTTACTTTCCCGCAGAATTATAGATTAGAAAATGCTATTAATCAAGAAAAGATAATTCTATTGTTTATTGAACTATAGGAGAATTCTGTCATGTTTATGTATGTATTGCTACTGTGTATGAGAAATTATAAAATTGTAATGAAAAATAGATTATATATATATATAGATATATATAGATATAGATATGTAGATAGATAGGTAGGTGGTAGTAAGAGCACAAGATATATATATAAGGGTGAAATTCATATTTTTGGCTCTAAATTTCTAAAATGTATGAACATATATACCTGATAATGCTCTCTAGAATAGTTTTACTTGTATTCCTTTATATTTTTCTGGAATAGCAAATAATGAGAATTGAATTTGTTGTGTCTTTAAAAGTTACTACATTATTGATTTATGCAAGCTACTGATTACTTTATTTGCATGAATGATTCTATGCATACATATTTATAGAATTATTTAGTGCTGTTCAGCTTTGAATTGTTACCAGTCCAACAAGAACAAAATATTAATTAGGTATTAATTTATTTTCATTTTTTTCTATGAGTAGTAATGATTTTCAGTATTTCAAGATGTATTTATTAACATTTTCAGTTTTTATCTGATTTCCAATTTTAATTTTGCTGAGTTCTCTAATATTAAGTTTAGACAACAGATGTAGATGACAAGGTTCATAAAAATAAAAAGTAAGTTGTCCTACTTTAAAGTTATTGGTGGTACAATTTAACAATATTCTCACATATTTTTGAAAGTGACAAAATGTCTCATAAGATGGAAGGGCTTCTCTGTTTTCCTCTCAGAACAAATTCTAACCTTTAAATGGCAAAGTTTCAGTTGTCAAAATATACAGTGCAATGGTGCCCTATTAACCTAAAGTGAAAATAATTGCCATTGGCTGAAGAGCAGCAGCAGGAGTGTGGCCACCCTTCTAACACCTCTGATTTAGACTGGCACAAAGCCTATGCAGAAGTCAATGTGAAATGACTACCTTACTGATGGTTCACTTTTTAAGGGCACAGAAAGGATTTAAATACATTGGAAAGTAAGTTTTTAAACATTGTAATGATAATTAATAGTTTTCATCACATTTAATGTTGCATTACTAACTTCATGAAAATATCCTCTAGTAACATAGGGCATAAAATTTATTAAAAATTATATCTACAATACATAAAATTAAAATAAACTTTTCTTTAGGTATCAGAGATGCATATTTAAATATGATTAATATAACATTAGATCATTAAGTGATTAGTGGTTGAATTAGTCAAAGTTCTCTAGGGAGCAGAAACAATGGAAGAAGTAGCTACATACTGAAGAATGGCCTGAGTAAATCCATGCAGACTTCAGAGAGCAAGAAGCTGGCAGTTGCTCAATTAAGAACAGTAGAATCCTCAGCAGTTCTAATCTTATACTGAAGGACTGGGTGATTTCTGAGAGTCATTGCACCTGGCCACCATCTCCTCTCCCTGCAATCAGTGTTGGAATCCTGGAGAAGCTGGTTTTGAAACCAGTAAAAAAGGAAGCAGCATTGTAACAGGAGTAGTGTGATCTGGACAGCAACAAGGACGGGTAATAAAGCAGGAAACAAATTGTTTCCATTGTCTGGTTCCTTTTTAATCTGAGTTGCTATAAAAGTGCTACAAGTGGTATTCACATTTAGGGTGGATCTTTCAAATCAACTATGGCCATCAAGACAGTACTCCACGAATGTACATATGGACTAGCCTGGTGTAGAAATGTCTCAATTAAAACACTCTGCTCTGGTGATTCTAGTTTGTGAAGTGTTGATGCAAGTACACATTATAAAATACTAAAGTTATGACCCCGAAGTATTTATTTCTTTGAGTAAAAACATATGGCATGTTTTTAGCATTTTGAAAAGAAATGAGTTGATTATCAAGCCTGTAGATGATTAGCAGAATTATTCTGCATTACTCCTGAATTCATAAGCAAATAATATACTACTAAGGACCTAGAAACATTTCAGTTATACTTTCTTTAGTTACACAACACAGCAGTGATTTAATTGACTTACGGTGTACAATTACCAGGTCAATCATTTTAAAACATGAATGTTTACTCATGTTCTTCCCCAGCTATTTCCTTCATGCTATTAGTGGATCTTTTTTGAAGCATAAAGGAAGAATCATCTTATCTGCCAGGTTTTCTGCCAAACTGGGCCATGTCTGATTTGTGTTAATCTTTCTACATTTTAACAGTTATGTTAATATTTTTGTTAAAATTAAAAAACCTTAGTATGCAAAAATTCCCATGGTATTATTTGCATACAACAATATACTTAGTTATTCTTTATTTAAATGAAAATTATTTTTCATAAAAGTGGAATTTTGTTAAAGTATTGAGATTTGTATATTTTTAGAAACTAGAATAACTCCTTAAATTGTGGTTTCAATGACTTTTTTTGATTTAATGAAAAATATTATCAACATGGTTCTTTTACTGTAAATTGAATAGCTGTCAAAATGATGATGATAATAATTGAACATCTTTACCAATTAATTATCAATTCAGGAGAACAAGAGTGTTTAAAAATATTTACTCTTTTAATGTATATAATTATATATTTATATATATCATATAAGGTATATAGTTAACATAGTAATGTAATAATTAATATATATATAATCAGGAATTGGCATTATATTTATTTATGGTAAATATTAATTAGTTATTTCTAGGGCTATCATGGCCACAGTGGAGTAGGCAATAATACTGATTCTGTTTGGCAAAGAAAAAAAGGATGAGTTGTGTTGCATATTAGATAATAGAAACCAAACAAACAAAGAACTGTTTACATGGGTGGAGAAGAGTAAAGGAAGAGCCCAATGGTTGAAAATCACAAAGAAGCCAGATTACAATATTCTGTGTATAAAAAGCCAGACATGAAAAAAACAAACATTGCATGCATTCAGTATTTATTTGAAATATAAAAGACATCAAAACAAAATCAAGTTCATAAAAAAGCAGAGAACAGCTTGTTTTTTGCTAGAGTCAGGGGCCAATTAGAATAAAGAAAGCACATTCTCAAAAATACAATGATTTTATCATGCAATATTATTAAATTTTTGATATCTATCATACAGCAAGATGTTTCTATATGAAATACTGTGTTAACATGCTTACTCTAAGAGTTTATCTTGGATTAGTTTTAACCATACACTCATATAATATGTATGTAACATGAAGTATTGCATTGATTATTGTATAATATATTACAATTTCACTGCTGTGACAAAACAGACCAAAACAACATAAGATAGAAAATAAATGTTTATTCTGATTGCTAGTTCATGGTATGACCATGAGTTCATTATGGTAGAGAAGGCATGGCAGTAGGAATGTTAAACATCTCGGAAACATCTTCACAGACATGTCCAAATATTCATTTCTTACATGATTCTACTTAACATACAGTTGACAAGGAGTATTAACAACACATGGACATAATAATTACCTTGATTATGGTAATAATCTCTTCTAAATAAAAGATCATAAAATAAATGAGTTTTTTATCATGGGTGTTCTTATATGAGAGTATGAAAATAAACAGTCCAATAATAATTATTGAGTTTATACGTCCCAGAGTGCAGAAAAATCACAGGAATCTAGTCTCTGAGAATGACAGGAGAGGAAAATGGTCTGAGGTTTTTAATCTGTCATTCCTTTTTCTTTGCTGAACTCAATATACCATTTAGGTAAATTTAGAAAATGCCTTTAAATCACTATGTCATTGTACATTCTTACAAAGATGTTGAGATGATCATTCTGAAATATATGGTTGGCAAATAGTTAATGGGACTGGGTCTGAAAATTAAAATCATGAGTCTTCTAACTATAGTTTTTATTCTGGTGAAGTCCCATGGCCTAGGATTTAATATTGATTTAGAAATGGATGAGTTTTTTGTGGTAGTTTGAATGAGAAATGTTCTCCCTAGTCTGAAGCATTTGAATATTTGGTTCATTGGTAATGCTCTTTGGAGAGTTACGGTGATGCAGTGGTGGATGAGAAAGTATGTCATTGACGGTGGTGCCATAGACTTAAAAGCCATGAAAAACTTTCAGATTTTTCTCTGTACTTCATGCTTATGGTAAAAGATGTAAGCTCACTGCTTCCTACCCTTATTGCCATGGCTCTTGCTTGCTCACATATTTCTCTACCATGATGGACTCTTAATCTTTCTTGACATGTAACCCACAATACAACCTTTCTTCCTTAGGCTACCTTGGTCTTAGTATTTTAGCCCAGGAGCAGAAAACTAACTAATATGTTTATATACATTAAAGTATCAAAGATTTGGACAAAACTTAAATAACAAAAAACTCATGATTTGTATTGAGAAAGCATTCAAAGACTTAAAAGTGAACAAAATATTTGGGAAAAGGATGGATTATTAGGTACTCAGTGTAAAACTGTCTGTGCAATAGGAATTACTATTTCAATGCCAAGCTTAAAAATAATATATGAACCCTCACACTGGATAATTGGAAACAGGGGTCCATACTAATATGAAAATGAAGAGTAACAGTTGTATACAGTCCCACATACATGAGAGGAAGTTCAATAACTAATAAAAGTACGAATAGATCACATATCCTTCTACTCTACAAACACACACACAGGGTAAAAAACAGACACAAAAATACAGCTATATGCCAAAATAACAGCATACAAACGACACAACATTTAAATTTAAAGAACAGGGTGGTGTAATTAAAGTTTTACAATTTTTCAATTTTGACGTTTGAAGATACAGTGGTTGTTAGCATTTTAGCTTATTAATTCAGTTATTACGTGATGTGGGCATTTACAGTTGTTCATATTTCGTTAACTGTAAGTGATTATGTGTATAACATTCCAGCAAATGGATATGACATAAACGTCGGACAATGAAAAATCACAAATCAAACAGAATCAAAAAAACATACCTTATAAAAACGATCAAATGTTTTCATAGAAGGATTAACAACTATTATAGTAATTCTATAGTAAAAGACTTGGATAAAAAGGGCTTGAATTTAAGGTTGACAGTTTTCCTAGGTTCCATCTCAAGAAGTCCACGTAGAAACTCAAGGTAGGAACAGAAGGCATGAACCGTGGCAGAACGGCATGAACATTGATTCTGCTTGCTTCACCGTCACCTGTTACTTCAAGTTACCTTCAGAGTGCTGGCAACCAGCCATACTGCATCCAACTCTTAAACCTAATTAAAACTGCATAAAGAAAATGATTTTCCAAAAGGTTCCTCCTTTTCAAATATTGCTTCTTGTAAAAATAAACTAGAATAAGTCAGTAAATGAAAACTAAGATTAACATGCAAACAATTCCCTTCAAACAAGGCTCTTTTTTCTCTAACCAGGTTTTTTATTCCAAATCTCTATTATAAAACAATCTCAAACTTAAAATCCCCAACCTTAAAATTCAGTCCCAACTTAATTCATCTCTCCATATCAAAGATCCTAAAGTCAAGCTCTAAAATATTTAAAGTTTCTCTAAAATACAAATCTCTTTAAAATCCATGTCTCTGTAAAATTCCAAAAATCTCTGAAATGTTGGCTTCAGGAAATTCAAAAATAAGTTATATAACTTCTCTTTTACAAAGGAGGAGCCAGGCACAATGACAATCAGATCAAAGCAAAACCAAACTCTAATCATGTAAAATACAGTCAGTGTAGGACATTGGGATTTAATTCATGGTTTGTGAATTCCTTCAATGGGCTCCATTTCTTGAGTTGCTGCCCAAGGCAACACACACAGTTTGAGTCTTAGGCTCAGGAGAGCTTCCCTTTACTGCTGCTATTGTCTTTACAGGGCAGCCCATGGTGCTGTCATCTCTAAAATTCTGTGTTCTCTGTTGCTACTGGGTTTTTACCTTGTCTAGGGCTTTCTACACATTCACATAACTTTCTTCAGGATTAAAACCCTACGACAATGGTTCTGAGCTTCAGCTCTTGACCATGGCACTATTAATGATGGGGCTTCTTCTGAAACTGAGGCTACATCTTCATCAGTATTCTCTCTTGACCTCTGAGGCATGCAGCCTCATGTGCCTTCTATGACTCTTTCATGTCTTTGAAGTCAGTATAATCTGGGAAATTTACATATTACTCAGTAAAAATGCCAGCACAAAGTACATCTTTTGAGCTCTCTGTGCCTCAGCTTTTGTATATTCACCCTGTGTAAATGTTTCTCAGGTTTTGACTCAGCGAGACTTTTCTCTTCATATCAATTTCTGTCTTAGTTAGGATTTTTATTGCTGTGATA
The DNA here is from genome assembly GCA_021653895.1 of Mastomys natalensis. Lineage (NCBI taxonomy): Eukaryota > Metazoa > Chordata > Mammalia > Rodentia > Muridae > Mastomys > Mastomys natalensis. The sequence continues at coordinate 825,305 of JAJTUV010000761.1, read as the reverse complement.
AAACACCATGATGAAAGGCAACTTGCGGAGCAAATATATGTCAGATTAGAGCACAACATCACATATCAAGAAAGACAAGGCAAGGGATCAAGGAAGGAAGTAGGAGGTAGATATTGAAGCAGAGACCATGTAAGAAGCATGATGCTTACTGACTTGCTCCCAATTCCATTCTCAGCCTGATTACTTACAAGATATAGATACATGGTCAATTGTTCAGGGATGGTGCCACTCATAATGTGCTGGGCCCTCCTACATCAACTACTAATTAAGAAAAGGTAACAGAAGCTTGGCCAGAGGCAATCATGAGGATGCATTTTGTCAAATATTATTAATTCTTCTCAGTTAATTTTAGTTTGTGTCAATTAGATAACAACAAAACAAAGCAACAAAGTAACAAAGCACAACCAGGATACTAATTTTCCTGAAAATATATTTTAAAACATCAGATTCATTTTCATATTGTGGGGAATAATGTAAATTGTTAAATGATTATGGAAATGTCTGAAGGTTACTGAAAAGTTAAAACAGAATTATGTTATACTATGGCAATATACAAATGAATAAACAACCCAAAGAAATGAAATCAGCATATCAGGTATAGAACTTTCACATTTTCTGTAGTATTGATAACAATTGCAAGAAAATGAACAATGTAATCGCTATCAATTGATGGGTAGATAAAAAACTTTAATGTACATGTGAAGTAGAATAGAATGAAAACATCTAACGGATAAATTCTATTATTGGAGACCATATTGAAATGAACCTGGAAATAATCATATCATGAATAAATGTCCAGGTATACAAAGAAAAATTCCACATCATCTATGTAGAAAAAAATGGTCACATATAAATAGTGACATATAAATAGTGACTAGTTAGGAGGAAAGAAGAGAAGGAAAGAACCTTTGTTAAAGATATCGGAACAGGGGAAATTTTGCTAAACAGAACAGCAATGGCTCAGGCTCTAATATCAACAATTGACAAATGGACCTCATGAAACTGAGAAGCTTCTGTAAGGCAAAGGACACTGTCAGTAGGACAAAACAGCTACCCACAGATTAGGAAAAGATCTTAACCAACCCTATATTGGATAGATGGATAATATCCAAAATATAAAAATAACTCAAGAAATTAGACTCCAGAAAACTAAACAGCCCAATTAAAAATGGGGTACAGAAATTAAACCAAGAATTCTCAAATGAGTAATATCAAATGAACAGGAAACACCTAAAGAAATATTCAATTCCTTAGACATCAGGGAAATGCAAATCAAAACAATTCTGAGATTGCATTTTACACCAATCAAAATGGCTAAAATCAAAATCTCAGGTGACAACAAATGTTGGATAGGATGTAGAGAAAGAGGATACCTCCTCCATTGCTGGTGGGATTGCAAGCTGGTACAACCACTTTGGAAATCAATCCAGTGGTTTCTCAGAAAATTGGGAATACCTCTAACTGAAGACACCACTGTACTACTCCTGGGCCTAACACAAAAGATGCTCCAACACACAATAAGGACACATGTTCCACTACATTCATAGCAGTCTTATTTATAATAGCCAGAAGCAAGAAACAACTCAGATGTCCTTCAATGGAAGAATGGATACAGTAAAGGTGGTATATTTACACAATGGAATCTACTCAGCTATTAAAAATGACAACTTCACAAACTTTGGAGGGAAGTGGATCGAAGTAGAAAATATCAAGTATGAGATAACCAGACCCAAAGGACATACATGGTATATACTCACTGATAAGTGGATATTAGCCCAAAAGCTCAGAATATCCTGATAGAACTCAAAAGAATTATGAAGCTTAATAAGAAGGAAGGTCAAAGTATGGATACTTCAAACCCACTTAGAAGCAGGTATAGATACCAGGGATGCAAGAGGCTCCAAGACCCAATGGGGATGACATTAGCTGAGATACCTACCAGCAGGGAGATAAAATAGACATGTCTCCTAGTGGAGGGATGGTCCACTCACCAATTTAAAAAACTTTAACCCCAAATCATACCTGTCTAAAGAAATGCAGGGACAAAAATGGAGCAGAGTCTGAAGGAAAGGCCATCCAGAAACCTTCCCTTCATGAGATCCATTCCACAAGCAGACACCAAACTTAAATGATTTTGCTGATGTCAAGATGTTCCTTACAGACAGGAACCTGGTATGGCTGTTTTCTGTGAGGCTCTGCCGGCACTTGACCAATGATGCAGATACTCACACACAACCATTGGAGTAATCCCAGGGTCCACGATGGAAGAGTTAAGGGAAGGGCTGAAGGAGCTGAAGGAGATTGCAATCCCATAGGAATAACAACAGTACTAATCATCCAGACTCCTCAGAGTTCCCACGGAATAAATAATCAATCAAAGAGTATACATGGGCCCCTCCATGGCTCCTGCTACATATATGTCAGAGGACTACCTTATGTGGCATCAGTGGCAGGGGAGGCCCTTAGTCCTGTGGAGGCTTGATGCCCCAGAGAAGGGGGAAGCTAGAGGGGTGACACAGGAGTGGGTAGGTGGGTGGGGGCGGACCCTTTTAAGGGCAAAGAGTGGGAGTATGGGGGTTACATGGAGGGGAGACCTGGAAAGTGGATAACATTTAAGATGTAAACAAATAAAATGATTAATAAATAAAAAGGAAAAACAAAGAAAAAAAGAAGTAAGTTTTATAATGCTTCTGAACCATATGATGATTGTAGATTCAATCAAATTTACTCTCTAGAGGAAGAAAAGAATGTGAAAATTTTAATCACAAAAATCTCTAAATATTTGAGAAAATAGCTACTTTTATTTTCTTTTAAATATTGTGTGATGTTAAAATATCAAAAATCCATGTGCAGATATACAATCTCTATTCTACCTAGTCACCTACTCTGTAAGCTATTCAAATGAATTCATACACGCACATCTATTATGTTGGTTCTATTTCTGTAGATAACTAACTAAAACACTAGCTTTTCTTTTACTGAAACAATATATCTAAATGAATTTAAGACAGCATGTGCATGAAAAAGAGAGATAGCTGAGACTTCTCAATGACTTTACATATGTATTTTTAAAAGAGGATACATAAAATCTCAAGTAAAATTAGTGAATCTGTTGATTAAATAATGAGTTTGGTTTTCTAGAAAATTTTGCAACAATAATGGGAGGAAGGATGTATGATTTTAGGTGACAGCTTCATTGTGCACAACAATGAAGACTATTTTATGGAATATATCCTTAGTAGAACTGAAAGACTAAAAGTCAACATGGAGTAAGCAAGAGAAGGAAACTACTATTAATCACAAGGCAGATAACACTCAGACAAAGCCTGAAAATTAATTCAGTTTACCCCAATGCTACAAAACAGCTGCAAAATGTCCCTTTCTTTAATGATTATTGCTTTTTTGTCAGTGACACCCTAGAGACACTTTACCCATTCATCTATTACTAGTGATGCCTAATCAGTAAGCTGGCTTTGCCTGGGGACAGAGCCTAGTTTCTGGTTAATCTCTCTTCTAAACCTACTTCTGAGACAGCTACTAATCAGAATTGACTCAAAAGTCCCTTATAATCGCCTAGGAAATATGTCAACAGATGCTAAACTTTAGCTGAGATGCTTCTCTAATCATTTGTATGGAGTTGTATTCTTTATTACCCATGGAATTCCTTCTCTTGCTTTAATTAATTAAATAAATCTGTCTTTGCCAAACTATGTGCTTCTATCTAGTATCCTTTAATTCCTTAGGTTCTTGCAAATAATAATCACTAAAGATTGACAATAAAATGTATGTGAAACAAGAGGTTATTCACTAAGTAAGTGTAGCTGTATTGAATAACCAATTATGATGTTATTCAATTATGATGTTATTATGAGAAAGATGAATTCTACTTCTCTTGTCAGTTATTTGTTTGTAGTTCTTCATCAAGGCATGAACCCCTAATAAGACATTTTCATATTTATGTTGGCATATCAATTGCTATTGCTTTTGTTCAGGTATTATTTAAACAATATTATTGGTGAGAGATTTTCCTATGTATTCTGATATATAAATATCTGCATTCCACTGAGTGCATTTGGTATTGCTTGTCAGGAGCCAGGACCCTTGCCCCTTACTCAATCCCTACTTTTCTCCACCTGTGCAATGACCACTGCAGCTTGGCAGCAGCAAGATCCTGCTTGACAGCTGCAGATAGGAAAATCAGTGTACCATGTCTCTGAGAAAAGCAGGTGGACCACAGAGGCAGTGTACCATGTCTCTGCGAAAAGCAGGTAGACCACCTATTGTTCCAGGGCACAGGCCGAGAAGATTCTGTACTTTCCCATCACCTGGTCCCTCTTACCCCCTCCCTTTGTAAAACATATTATAAAAAGATGCCTTTGCGCTCAAATACACGACTCTTGACAAGCATTTGCTTCCTTGAGTCCTTCCTCTCTCTCGCCCATTCGCCTCAGGTTGCGGTCCTCCTCGAGTCATCACGAATTACTAAGGACCCGCAGGTCTCGTCAATTGCTCATTCAAATTAAAATAAGTAAATATTAGAGAAAAGCAAAAGTGTAAATAATCACAATAGAATACAGATAGGTGTCAATCCCCAAATATATAACATTCAAATAGATCTGTGAAGATATGTAGAACAAGTTTTTCTACTACTTATATAAGCAGAGGAATTCTGAATGGTTGCAACCATATTTTCATAAAGTCATTTAGTAGTATATCCATAACACTTTTTGCTTGGTCATATAAACCTCACTTTACAAGATCAATTATGGGTGCCACTAAAATTTTACAAAGATATTGCCAACCTCCAGATAAACATAGCATGTGAAATAACCCTGGCAAGGATTACCTGCGTCTACTGAAGCACGACTCAGGTAGATTCCTGCTTTTGCCTTTTCTTAATCCTGCATGGATAAGGCTGTACTCACTTTGTTTCTTCAGGCATTTTGAGACCATAAGTAGATTTTATGTACATTAGCAGAGATAATTCTGACCTCTGGATATGTTTTATGTACAAAGCATACAGGACAAGAATATATCCAAGAGTAATGTGATTAAATTCTATTAGAATGTGTTGACAAAGCATATTGGAAAAAGAAAACATTATCTTAATTTTAATGAACTTACAACTAGATTAGTGGACTTTCTCCAAATACTGCTTTGTTCTCTCACTATAGGTTGCATTTGCTAATGTGAATGAGAGGATAGAAAAATTACTAAAATACATGATTGGATGGTTTGAATACAATGTTTCCTTATACTATTTGATTCTGCTTGTTTCCAAATCAATATTGTGAAGCATTTTTGAATAAAAAATCTTCCATTCTCAAAAATACTCTTTGGTAAGAAAAAAGAGACGATAATGCAGCATTGAATTAATTGGGCTCTACTTTACCATAGGCCCAACCTTGACAAAAAAACCCCAACAGTTTCTAATTTGAAAAATAAGAATAAACCCTAACAAAAAAGACAAGAAGCAGAGATAATGTATGTGATTTAACTGCTTAGACCCTGTCATATCATGGTGAATATATATTACCTGGACTAAGTGACTGTAATTGTAAATAAAATATTATTAATTGAATACATTTGAAGTAACGAGAGGACTAATCTGGTATTAAGTAGTATAGATTTCAAAGAAAAAGAGTTTGTAAAATAGAGTTGGAGATTTTGATTTCTGACTTTCTTATGTAATTCTATGTGGAAAATTTCTTCTCAAGTAACTCAAGGTAATAGACCCAAGTAATTATAACATTATTTAAAATTTAAATACTATTAAAAATAATACATTGGCAGATTATTAAATTATTGTGACTTAACACTGAGTGCTAGCTCAACTCACACAATTCATCTTGCATCATTGACCAGTAAATATATTTTTCAACATAGGCGTTTTGTTGTGAATTAGTAATCATAAATAGAAGTATTATCCTTCCAAGGATATTAGTTAGGTTGGATTGTATTATACTGTTTTTATTATGAAAGTATTAAGGCCTTTATTATTCCTCAAATTATAAAAAGTCTACCATTGGATGGATGGATATATATATATATATATATATTATATATATATATATGTATATTGACATTGGAAAGCTTAAAAATATTTTCTATTCAATTTACTTGCCATCTAAAAGATATCAGTAGGGCTGGAAAAAAGAATTGGTCCTCAAAGGCACTTGTTCTTACATTGTACCTAAGTTCAGTTTCAGTTCCTGGGGATTCAACATTTTCCCTTGACATCTTGGGGAACCAGGTATGCATTATCTCAATATGAAGGGTTATAAACTATCAGAATACAGTCCATATATGGAGTTGAGTGAGGAGAAATCTTGAGAACACTCCAGAAAATCAAGAACCTTGTGACTACAGTTTCTTCAAGACATGTTTTGGGAATAAGTCTTTGTGCTCCTACCAGATTTAGCAGAAAAGAATGTGTTTACTTCAGATCACTCACTATTGCTTACTTTTGTTATTTATCTGTATGTTTAAACTATTCTTTATATGTCTCTGAAAAAAAAAACATGATTTTGCCCACATGGAGATTGTCCTTGTTATTGTAGCTTGAAAACTTTACCCATGTGACCTTTATTAAAACTCAGAAAATAAATTGTCTGAAACTAAGAATAAAGTTGTGTAGTACATGAGATTTTAGTCAGCCTCACTTATGAACTCTCTTCTCCGAAGTCCCTCTGCCTCTTGAGCAGAGACAGTACTAAAACTTCAAACTTCAAATTATACATATCCTCAAATTTTAATATTATTTAATGAAGTAAGTTTTTCAATATAGGATTCAAATCATCTAGGTTGTAAAACAAGGCAACGGACACAGAATACAGCTCTGACAGTGGGTTCAGCTAATCAAGGAGTGGATGTAGGGTAAGTAATGAAGTAATGCAGACACACACTCAGACTTGGTAAACAAACCAAGCTTCAACCAGCTCCAACAACTTTAATTTTTCTCTTAGCCTTTTTATAACACCCAAGACAAAAATTCTAGCTCTAAGTAAAAAGATTACTTCATTGCCCCAAGCTGTATATTCTTCTAAAGCAACCACCACAAAAACATATTTTACAGAAACAGATTAAAATCATTACCCAAAAGGAAATTACAACAGGATTACTGATTATACATTCTCCTTTTGAAATTCTTACCTAACTGAACATTCCCCATCTATCTTTCTCCCTACTAATTCATTGTAGCCTCAAAGCAATAATTATCTTTTCATCGGTTTACAAAGTTAAGCAAGCCAAGTCTATAGTAGCAATTTTTTCCTGTGCTTAGCTGACAACAATCTGTGTTTACCAAAAACAGATCATATAATTTGTGTCTTAGTTTTGAAGTTCTTTTCAGCTCAACCGGCTAATCATATATTCTCTATTATAATACTCATCATAGAATTATTTAACTTTTTCATAACCCTGTCTTTTCATTTTGCACCCTGAAAGCTACGACTATAACCCTAAATATAGTTTCCTGAGATCAAGGACCTCAGAATCAAATTAGAATGAATTTTTTCTTTGATTATTAACACCTCTCAAGCATTTTTTCTCCTCCAATTACAATTAGGTGCTTGTAACTTATGAAAGCTCACTGTACTTGTTTTCTAAACTATGCCACCCTCTGTCCTCTACAAGGAAGGGGATACCTTATATTATTAGTTCCATCTTTGTTATATTTTCCTGGTAAAACAGCATAAATCATACCACTGTTTAAATAATATTATGATTAAATAAAAGAATTGATTCATCTAAAAATATTATTTTATTAATTTTCATCATCATGTTGATCTTTAAAAAATTTGCTCAATAGAATGTGCTGTATCTCAAGAAGCCATCACATGACACTGTAGGCAATGAGGGTATCCCCATGCTCATTTACAGCCTGTGTTTATAGGAAGAATATGACAATGGCAAACATTAGAAGGCACAATATCAGCAAAAAGCAATCGAGAGATGAACCCATTGGGATGTGTCTTTCCAAGGAAGAGATACATCTATCACAGCTGTGCAAAATGGTGGGCCATCACCAGGAAATTTTCTTACCCACTGAAGTTTCATTGAAACAGTGTCCACTAGAATAGTGGTCTATATTATTCATATGCTAAAAGGGATTCACCATAATGAAAGTAGTTACACTAGTTTAAAAGCATATGTATTTTGGTGTCAAAAGAACATTATTCATTTGAATTCTTTATTACATACTAGAATTTTTGTATGTATACTCATGAGGGATACTGGACTATAATTTATATATTTTTGTTGGGTTTACACTTGATTTCACTATTTCAATATTATTTGCTTTGTGAAGGAAAAAAATAAAGAACATATCATGTGAGGAGAATAAATATGCGACCATTCTATTTTTAATTTCTTTGTTATTTTATGTATTTATTTATTGGCTTTTTTAGTTTACTCTTACTTATTTTTAAAACATTTTATTGAAAATATGTCCTTCTATTTTCCATACAATATATCCCAACTACCTTCCTTTTTTCATTTTTAATCATCAGTATATGTGTTTACATGAATATGTGTGTTTTTTATGTGTAAAAATATGAACATGAGTATGCATTCATGTAGTGAATGAAGGATAACATCAAGTGTCATGGTTAGAAATGGCATACCTTTTTTCCTTTACAGCATGAAGCTCATAAATTAAACTAGGCTGACTATGATTAAGCTGGCCTTACTGAGTCTTATGGTACTTCTATTTCTGCCTCCCCAGAACTTGGATTGCTAGCATACACCAAGAACTGCTGTTGTTTTTCTACAGGCCAATCCCAGGTTCTTGTACTTGGAAGGCAAGATTTTTGTAGATTGAGGTATATAAATCTAGCTCCAGAATGCATTTTTTAAATTAATCTATTACTTTTTGACAATTTAGAGATGCTTGCTTTTGAAAGAATATAGAAAGACATCACATACTTGACGTACTACAGAATATAATATTATACAATAAAGTGACATGGAAGACACAGTATTTTCCATCTCCCACTTTGCTTCCAACTTATCTTCTGATTTCTCTGGGAACTACTAAGTGCTTCTCCATTTCTACACTTGCTGTTCCAAGGACATTTGTAGAGGAATTTTAATCTGGTAACATGGCTACTGTGACAAGGACCACATGTAAAGAACTCCTAGGTGTGTTTGATCCAGCTGGAATGCAGATATGCCTTTAGTACACACATTTATTCCCAATGTAGATAGGGTTAGTTGGTAGAAGGAGAAGTCATGCTTAAAATTGATATCTAAAGGAAGGGCAGTTCAGTGAGTGAAGTTCAATTCAGTCAGTTGAGTTCATTGCAGTGGAACAGTTTGTTCATAAGCTCAAGTAGTTCAGTGCAGGCAACAAGAGGCAGCTGAAGCCAGGGAATAAAAAGGAGGCAAAGACTTGAACAATTTGCCAGAGTTAGGTTGAGGCCAAGCTGAGCAATTCACTGAAAAGTCAAGAGAAGCCAGAATGAATCAGTCAAGTGGGAGAGGAGCTTGAGCCAAAACAACTGAGTTGAACCATTAAGTCAGACTTCAGAAAGGGTAGAAAGGGTGAGCTTATTCAGCAGTAAGCCTCTGAGATGACATCAGATGACATCTGGTGAATAAAAGTTACTTTAAAAAACATTGAGCCGGGCAGTGGTGGCGCACACCTTTAATCCCAGCACTTGGGAGACAGAGGCAGGCGGATTTCTGAGTTCGAGGCCAGCCTGGTCTAAGGAGTAAGTTCCAGGACAGTCAGGGCTATACAGAGAAACCCTGTCTCGCAAAACCAAAAATAAAATAAAATAAAATTAAATTAAATTAAATTTAAAAAAAAACTTGATAGTGGAATTACCTGAAATGTAATCTTTGAGGATTGACCTTTTTGCTGTACTATAATTTTTTGAATATTAATAATTATTCAATAATATTCATAATATCAATAATTATTCATAATAATTCTATGATGACAAAGTTACAAAACTGACTCTCTTTAGTCCCAAATCCATTACAAGACATTTCAATATTTTCAGATTTGGATCATTATATGTAGATTTACTTTTAATATTTCTACACACATGTTTGTGTATAGTTTTTTATTTCTCCATAATGTTTAATTTTTACTTTTTAAAAGGTGAAAAAACCCTTTCAAATTACTGTATAGTTTTTTTACTTCATTATAAATTGTAAGTACCCTCATTTACCAGGACAAAGTCACCAGATATTGCTGAGAGGAATTAAATCAGGCCATTTGGAGCGGTCACAGAAAGACTGAGGTTGTAACAATTTTATTGGGAGCAATCACACTTTTTATACCTTTATTAGAAGCAAAATATAGTAACAATTGCCAGAATCAATACAGTTGTAGTTGCCAAGATACAAAAAGATTTGCAAGCTTTACAGCGTAAACAAGATTAATGCCCAAGACCAATTGTCCTGTCAAGCATCAATGATTGCTTGGTTACTAAGGGAACATAGAGAGAAACATAAAGCAGTGTGAACACTTCACTGTCTGAGGGAGTACATCAGTCTCTCAGGAACTGGAAGACACATTGTGCTCCAGGAGCCATAGATTCTAAGCTGAGAAACCTATGATTCATACATCTCAAGCAGCTAGGTCAACTCCATGGTACCCTGTAATTAATACTACTTTGTAAAGGAATCTAACATTTTTACTTAGTTAATTAGCGTATTGCATCTTATTATGTACTATATTTTAATAGTTTGTTATCCATCTTCTAAGTTACAGTGAGGTTGGTTATGTCAAAAACAATACAATAAGGATACATAGCAATGATTCTCTGGACAAGAACACGCACTTGATGAAAAAAGTAATAAATGTCAGAAATCATGTAACTCTCCAAGCTGTAAAACGATATTTAATTCAGTAGTATATACATTTTTAGTGACACATAATTGTAGGCTAAAATATAAGGGTCAAGAATAAGCTAGTAAACAATAGCTAAAAGGTTCTATTAGATTCTGTTGCTAAATTCTAATTATTTGATTTTGCAAAATTTGTCAACAAAATGCATTTTATGTGTAAAAATTGGGCACAACTTCTTTTGCATAAAATGAGATGTTTACCAATAAAGTAAACTACTTTGTTCATTAATTTTATATAACAGAAATGTAACTGATTTCTAGTATTAGAATTGCTGTAACTGAAATTTTTTCCTCTGTATACTAGCTTTATTTTGATTATATCGTTTGAACAGAAAAAATGCAGATTACAAGGAATTAGAGTTTTTGTTATATGCATTAAAATGATCTTTGTAAGTTCAATATAAACAATAATAAATAATTGCATTGAATACAACATATTTTAATAAGAAGGCTTGCCAATCTCTCCCTTTATTTGGACCTTATAAGATACATTAATAAAATCTTCATGGTTCATATTTTTGTTTCAAAATCCTTACTGACAATTTCTCTGTGTGACTTAAATAACAAGAAATATGGAGATACTAAAAGAAGTCATTTATATTTATAATGCACTTAGTATTATTTTCTTTTATAAAAGTTTTTGACAGATCCGGCTTTCTGAAACCTATGCTTTATCTGGAGTTGCCTCTGGTGCTGGATACTCTGTTATCTGACCTTTATCTCTAATAACAGGGAGAAACTTTTCAGAACAGTGGGAAATAAAGCCACCTTTCACTCAGATAAATATTAGTTTCAAATATGTTTCTTGGTAAAATATGGGGCAGCAGCACACTGCCAGAGGTGAGTAGGTGACTTCTTTGCTCCCAAAATGCTTTATTAAGGAGCAGTTTGAGGCTAACAGCATTCCTCCTACATTTACATTACAGGTTGGTAATCCCAAGCTTCTTTTATAACAAATATTTCTGTAAATAATATAACAATTATGTCACAGATATCTTTTAAGTATAACAAATTTTCAAAGTAATAATTAAGGACCTAAATTTAATGATAAAATAATATATTAATATTATTGTCTAGATACTAACATACCAATAAAATTTTAATAAACATATCCACAAGTAATGTAAAGTCTCCAAATTTCTAAGGAAAAATATATTAATGTCATAGAAGAAATTCTTTTTGTACAACTACAATTATAATAGATCTTTAACTGAGAAGCTTTCCCTTTAAAATTAAAGTTTGAATTTCTCAGTTTTGGCCACTGAGTTTGTTTTTGCAGTAGTGAGTAGTTTATATGAAGATCTATAATTGTTCATCATTCTAAGAATAAGCCATTAGGGAATTTTCACCCTAAATGGAACATGTTATCACCTCTACTACATGTCATGAGCTCAGGTAACATCATAGAATTAGCAGAAACAATATTAGAATTGGAAGATGGGAAAGCATTCTGGGAAGTGTCTTTTGAGCATGACATGGTTGTTGCTTTCATAATATCATTGCACATATGGTTACTTACACAAGACCTACACGAATTTATGCTGAAAATATTCCATCAGACAGCAGCGATTTGGAATCAGCAGTTATTAAAATCAAAAAAGAGCACACAGAAGACTTGTCGATCTGTTATGTAGTCTATAAAGACAATGGGAAGAGTAACTTGGAGTGGTGTGTGTGTAAATTTGTTAAAGAATAAACAAAAACTTATTTGATAAAATAAAAAAATAAAGATAAAATGTATAATATAGCATTTTATTATTTGAAATGAAGTGAAGTAATAGAGTAAGGTTATAATGCAGAAGGCTTGAAAACTCCAGTTCTATTTTTTCTGTGTTCAGTTAACTTGATTCTCCAGGAAAGAATGTGCAACAGATGTGGTGTTTTCATCCTGTACTTGTCTTCCTGCACAACAGCTACAATGGGGTAGGATTGTACTGTGATCCTTAGATGAACCACTAATGGGAAGCATGCCAGGAGCCTTACTACCCAGAGAAGAGTAATGAAATGTATCAGCACCTGCACCATCCATCTGCAGAGCACATTTCATTCTACCCAAGAGCCCTCCTGGAGAAGAGCTCTAGAGATTACATATGCTGGCCTGTCTGACCACTACAGCTTCACTGCTATATTTTTAGGGCTGTCCACACTAGTACACAGACAATGCTAAGCATTTGTATATGTTCTGCATATTGATTCTGCATCTATTTTGTTTTTGAAATAGAAATGTGGCAATAGTTGCTTGAATTCCAAAACTAATTTTGTAGTTAAAAAGAAAAAAAAACTTAGCCTGATAATGTTTCAGTAGAGGAAAAGTTTAAGTACTTTTAAACAAAAGTTGAGCGTTTGTTCATATTTGATGAAAAATATTGAACATTCTGTGAATAAAATGTAGCAGAGATAAATGTTTGGCCCAATAATTATGAAGCTTCACAGCTTTGTTAATCACAGGAAATGACCATCTGAGGCTGAGAATGACCTTGCACAAAAGACTGCCATCTCTTAGGAACTTTCTGGATTGTAATCAACAGGACATTAACCATTACAAAAGTTTAATCTTTCAAACAGGAGTTTATAAGAGTCTGAAGATCTGTTCAAGTTTCAGATTCCCCTGGAAGATCAGAATCTTCAGATACTTCCAGACTACAAGCTAAATCATTTTACTCAATTTTGTTTTCTTCATTTAAATTGATTTTTTTTCTGCAATCACTCGCTAATGAAACCTGTGGAAAATTTCTAAGTCACTGTATTTTATTTATTTATTTATTTATTTATTTAGTTAGTTAGCTAGTTAGTTGGTTATAGATAGTATCTATTTCTTCATTATTATGAAAATTTAAACTGTTCATTATCCAAAGAGCATGTGTACCTTACTCTGATACACATTTACCTTAAGACGCTTGACAGACGTCAAAATACAAACAGGTGAGTACAATGGTAGTTTGTGTTCAGGCTTTACCATGACCCTTGTCTTATTTAATTACCAATGCAATACATCCTCTATTAAAGAAAGAAGAAGATATGGCTCCTCAAACATGTTGTTGCTAAGTAAATTGCCAAACTTGGTTCACCTGTATTTGAGTTTATATTAGAAGTAAGCTATTGATAGATAAGAGAGTTTACTTTAAAATCTGTTCTGTTGACAGAAGTGAAAGTGGATCATGTACCTTCATGTCATTATGTTTCCTAGCAGATTTTCAAAACCAGGCTAAATCTTCAACATATTTGTAACAATTAAATTACTGTAACTTAATTGTGTTTCTGCTCCTTTACTTCTCAGAAATATTCTGCCATTTGTTTCAATAAGAATTTCATAATTTTTTTCATCATAAGACATCTTCTGTTACCTAAAATTGGAATTTATCTACAGATTTGCTTTTTATAAATATCGTATTTATGATAGTATTAACTGTCTTACTACTAGTAATATGACAGTTTTCCACAGTTTAAACATAATGTAACATCCTATGTAGAAACTGTTTTTCTGACAAAGGTATAGTATTTTTCCTGGAAAAAATGTCATAAATTTAAGCAATACTATAAAAAGTTTGAATAAATTATCTATAATTAGCCTATAAAAGCTGTAACTCTCTATTCTTTTGGTATTTAATTTTTTCCAAATATTTAATAGTGTATATTCAACAAATATATGTAAGTATGTGATGAAGCAGAATTTATCTCTGTGCTGAATATCTGTTAATAACAAAGGTCCTGGGTTACATATATACCTATTTATTATAGATTTATTATAAAGGTATTCTAGATGCTATCTCACAATAATTTATTTTGATTATATTGTAGATTTGATGAAAAGACAAGTCTTGTTCTGAAACCAAAGTTCTAAAATAAAAACAAAGGTACTAATAATGACAAAGTAAATTCTCACCCACTGGCTTATTTAAGTATTGTATCAAGCAGTATCTTTTGTGTATGAAGCAATATTGTAATCATTTGCAGCCTTGCATGGAAGAGAGTTGATATGATATCTTATAGATGTTTTACAGAGATTAGAAGCTAATTAAGATGCATAGAATAAGAAGAAGCATGGAATAGTTACTGCAGAATTCTCAACTCTAAGTGGGGCAGCTGTATCATTCACATCTCCTCCCAAAACTCAGACATCATTGAGGAAGAAAGATGAGAAGCACAGGTAATGAATAAATGGATAAACATAAGGAACAGTGTTTTCTGGGAAAAAAAAATTGGATAGTTATACTTACATTGCATATAAAAGCATGCACAAGGCCTACTCAAGCTCCAACAGGATAGTTTTCTTATATCAGCATAAGAAACTGAGGTGGGTACTGAGTTCCATTCTAAGTATGAAGATTTTAGCATTAATTATTAGCTGCCAAGAGAGGGAGAATTTTATTTCTTTAAAGGTGTGGTCCTTGGTAAGTTTAATATGTTCTAGTGGGTAGCAACACACTGAAGTAAATAGGCAGCACTAATGGTACTCTTGGGTTTAAAAACAATTGCCAGTACAATGTTAAATGGTTATGAAATGTAAAATGGATCTGTGATGCAATAGAGGAGAAAATTAATATGGTTGGATTATAATGTATGGTATTCTCAAATAATTAATAAAAGACTTTACATTTTTAATATGCTGTTTATGTAAATCATTTGTAAGTTTTGCTTGTTTTCTCTAACTTTCTCAGTACCATCTGCTTTGAAGTACACAAATATGCAACAGAAGTTTATGAAACCAATATCTATAAACACTTGGCTACAGATGTTATTTATTTTTTGAGATCTATAGTCTGTTACACTGACTTCTATGTATATTTTTATGATAATACCACCAAAAACCAACATAATAAATAATGATGAAATTGAAAGTATTTAGATATAAATAAGAGTCTTCCCCAGCTATACCACTTTTGGGCATATACCCAAAAGATGCCCCACCATACCACAGGGGTTTGTGCTTCACTGTATTTGTAACCTTATCTGTCATAGCCAGAAGTGGGAATCAACCCATATATCCCACAATAGAAGAATGGTTACAGAATATGTGGTTCATTTATACAATGGAATACTATACTATTCAGCTATTAAGGATGAGGACATCATTAAATTTTGCAGGCAAATCAATGCAACTAGAAAATATCATCCTCAGTGAGGTAACTCAGACACAATAGGACATGCATGATATGTACTCACTAATAAGTGGACATTAGCCAAAAGTACAGACAACCCAGAATACAACCAACAGAACTCAAGAAGGTTAACAAGCCAAAGGGCCAAAGGGAAGATGCCTCAATTCAACTTGATAGGGAGAAGAAAGCAATCATTAGGGCAGTGTGAGGGAGGGACCTGGTGGGAAAGAGCACAGAGAGAGTAAAAGGGAAACATGATCAGGTATTGGGTGACAGGAATGAAGCCATGAGGGCCAGCAGAAAGAATGGAAACAGGCCACCTCGGGAGGTGGGAGGTGAGGGGACCCTCTAGAATGTAGCAGAGACCTGAAAGGTGAGAAACTCTCAGGACTCAAAGGAGGACTTAGATGAAATATCCTACAGTGGGGAGAGGGAACTTCCAGTAGAAAAACAAAGAGTCCACCTCCAATAGGAAGACAGAGCATCAAGTGGAAGGATGGAGTTGCCATCCTATAGTCAAAAACAACTACCCAGAATTTTTCCTATCTAAAAGAACTGCAGGGACAAAAATATGGTCGAATTGGGGAAAAGCTGGAAGAAGCTGAGACGGGCAACCTCATAGGAAGACGTCCAGTCTTAGCTAACCTGGATCTCCGAGATCTCTCAGACACTGAGCCACCAACTAGGCAGCATAAAGTAGCTGGTTCAAGGCACCCAACACATATACAGCAGAGGACTGCCTGGGCTGGCCGCTGGCCTCAGTAAGAAAAGATGCACCTAACCCTGGAAAGATTTGAAGCCCCAGAGAGTGAGACGGTTTGCTCTCTCTCTCTCTCTCTCTCTCTCTCTCTCTCTCTCTCTCACACACACACACACACACACACACACACACACACACACACACACACACACAGACAAACACACACACACAAGACTGCTCATGTTCATGTATTAGAATTTCTGAAATGCTGAAACTACTAGATTCCTATTGTGAAAATGTCTACGCCCAAAGAAATCTGAAGATTCAGTGTATTCACCAACAAAAATGTCAGAGTTTACTTAATGAAGAAAGAAAAAATTTAAATTCAGTCAGAAGCATAAAAGGTCCTGAGTAACTAAAGCAATCTGAGAAAAGCGAATAAAGCTGGAAGCATCAGAAAATAATATTTATCTTTTTAAATGATGAGATGGAGCTTTTAACAGCTCAGTTGTAAGTACTTGCTTAGAATTTGAAGAATGCTGAGCTTGATCTTATGCAATGAAATAAAAATAAAGAAATATATAAATGTGCAATCAATACTATTTCTTCTTTTGAATTGAGTGATAGGCTAAAAGCTCAATTTAAAACTGAAATAGATCTACCTGAAGACCCAACTATACCACTCTGGGCATATACCCAAAAGATGCCCCACCATAGCACAGGGACCCATGCTCCACTATGTAAATAGTGACTTTATTTGTGAAAGCTAGAAGCTGGAAACAATCCAGATGTCCCACAGACAACAAATGAATACAGAAAATGTGGTTCATTTCTACAATGGAATTACTATCCAGTTTAAACCATTCAGTGGAAAAGAGACAGCATTTTCAAAAAATTGTGCTGGTTCAACTGGAGTTCAGCATGTAGAAGAATGCAGACTGACCCATTCTTATATCCCTGTACAAAGCTCAAGTCCAAGTGGATCAAGGACCTCCACATAAAACCAGATACACTTAATCTAATAGAAGAGAAGTGGGGAAAAGTGATGGAATTGGAAAATATCCTCAGTGAGGTAACCAAATCACAAAAGAACACACATGGTATGCACTTACTGTTCAGTGGAAATTAGCCCAAAAGCTTGCAATACCCAAGATACAACTCACAGACCACATGAAGCTCATGATGAAGGAAGAACAAAGTGTGGGTACTTCATTCCTTCTTAGGAGTAAGAAAAAGCTTACCAGAGCAAATGGGAGACAAGTGTGGAGCAGAGACTGAAGGATGGGTCCTCTGGAGACTGCCCTACTTGGGGATCCATCCCATGTGCAGTCACCAAAGGTGGATGTCAGAAAGTGCATGCTGACAGCAGCCTGATAGAGTTGTCTCCTTAGAGGTCTGCCAAGAGCCTGACATATACAGAGGCAGATGCTGGCAGCTAACCATTGAACTGATCAAGAGGTTCACAATGGAGGAGATAGAGAGAAGACTGAAAGAGCTGAAGAGATTTGCTGCCCCATGAGGAGAGCAATAAAACCAATCAGTAAGAGCTCCCAGGGTCTAAACTGCCAGGCTGGAACACAAATTAGGGGAACCATGGCTCCAGCTGTATATGTAGTGAAGGATGGCCTTGTTAGGCTTCAGTGGGAGAGGAGGTCCTTGGTCCTGTGAAGGCTGGATGCCCCAGTGTGGGGGAATTCGAGGGTGGAAAGGTGGGAGTGTGTGTAGGGGTGGGGGCACACCCTCACAGAAGCAGCAGTAGGTGTGATGGGATAGAGGGGAAATGGAGAAAGGGATAACATCGGAAAAGTAGGGAGAGGGAATTCCTAGAATCCACCTTCATCACAAAGATAGGGCATCAAGTGGAGGGATGGAGTTTCCATCCCAAAATCAAAAACTCTGACTCAGAATTGTTCCTGTTTAAACGAACTGCAGGGACTAAAAAAATAGACAAGAAACTGTGGGAAAGGAGGCCATGTGAGGAGCTCAAATTAGGATCAACCTAAAGGGGAAGTCTCAAGGTCTGACACTATAACTGATGCTATGGTATGCTCACAGATAGGAGCCTAGCATGGCTTTCCTCTGAGATGCCCAACATGCAGCTGACTGAGACATGTAGATACTTACACCCAAACATTCGAATGAAGTCAGAAAATAGTGTGGTTGGATTAGGAAAATGCTGGAAGAAGCTTTGGAATTGGGTGACTTCACAGGAAACCAGTAGACTCAACTAACCTGAAATCCCTAGCCCAGCATACGCTAGCTGGCCCGAGGTCCCTAACACATATATAGCAGAGGTCTGCCAGGGTCTGGTCTCAGTAGGAGAATTAACACCTAACCCTGGGGAGCCTTGAGGTTCCAGCGAGTGAAGAAACCTAGTCTGTGTGTGTGTGTGTGTGTGTGTGTGTGTGGTGTGTGTGTGTGTTGTGTTTGGGGGACATTCTCTAGGATATAGGCGGAGAAGGAATTCAATGAGGAACTATGGGAGGGGGAACTTTGAGGGGCAACAGCTGAACTGTATAAAAAAGTAATAATAATAATTTAAAAACTTAAAAGAAACATTACATACAACTTGGTTAGAATACATGTGTTGTCTGTTAAATATGAGTGACAAAGTTAATATATGTTTATATAAATACTGATAATTAGAGTATGTATAAGTAAGTAAATAGTTGTATAGATGATAGCAAAATACAATGTTTAAATATGGACATATTTTTTTGTGAATTCTAGCTGATCAAACTAGTAAGAAACGGCTTGAGAAAAGTCTCAGTGGTTAAGATTACTTTCTCATATATACTTCAACACCCCTATAGAAGTCAGGAATTTCTGTAAATGACTGATAGTCTAGCAGGTAGAGACAAGCAGGTCCCTTGGGCGTGGTAGCTTCCAGGCAAGCTATAATGTGAGTGTCTTTCTAGTTGGAGCATGGAACTCCCCACATAAACATATACAAATAAATAATTATAGATAAATAAATAAAATAGGTAAATAAATAATAGATTTAATCAATTCAATAAAATAGGCAAATAAATAAATAATAGATTTAATCAATTAAGCAAAATTACTGTAGATGAAACATAATGATTTAGAAAACTGAATTTAATCAGACTTCTGTTCATACCCCTCCAAACAATGCAAGTCAGCTTCTTTTTGAGAAATGTCCACCTGCCTGGATAAATTCAAAATACTCAATGTAAATAAGAAAATGTTAAATGATAGAAAAGAATAAAATGATGAGCAACTTTATTACAAAGCCAAATCATAAAATAGCAAACCGTGAATTATGTTCCTAATAATAATACAACATAAAACTTTCATTTTTTAGAGTTAATATTGTGGGGCTAAGAACATGGCTTAGGATGCCTGAAGTCTTGGATTTGATTTCCAGTGACACACAGATGTATCATAGTTTCCGTAGTGAAAACTTAAGTAAACTATGTGAAAGCTGGAGCCATCAGAATAGGCAGGTTTTATTTTGTTTTCAGGAACAGAGTCAAGTAATGTATATGATTTGAGATACTATAAAAAATAAAAAAATGCTACATCTCATTCCTTCGGTAGACACAATTGGAGATACACAATCAAATTTTAAATACTATTAGCCTGAGTGTTATTCAGAGGTCAGTTTCACGGGATGTGCTATGAGTGATTTTCTTCCCTTTATCTTTAACATCCTAAGCTTCATTCCGCTCTCCTCACTTTGTCAGTTTCTGAATACAGATAATTTTTACCTTTACACTTTAAAGGTAGGCTCTCAAAACCTTACGTTTTTATTCTCTATTTGTTTCATTGCATTAAATTTTGCTTAATGTACAAGTACTATGTGATACCTAGGTATAGAATATGCTGTTTTGAGGGTGAGGGTCCCTTGTCTGTTTAGGGCTTGATTTAGTTTTTTACATCAATTGTGCTTAATGTTTTCTGAGCTTTTGAAAATGTGTAGTTTGATTTCTGGTGCCAGTTTGGAGAAGTTGGAAGTCACAATAGCTTCTAGCATTGCTTTTGTGTGAACTCTTCTTGTATTAGTGTTACAGGCAGATCATATCTTATGTAGTTGAAATACAGACTACAGTTTTGTTCTTGAATTTTACCATGACCATGCATTTCTTAAAAGTTTGATCTTCTGCCTATAGTGTTACATGTGATGGAAGCCTTGGGAGTTGGAGCTACAATAAGGCTACTGGAGGGTGTAAGTAAGTAAGGCTATTGGAGGGTATAACTTGAAGATGACATTAGGGTTCCAACACTATCTTCCCTCTTCTTTTAGCTCATAGGTTACATTAGTGGAGCACTCTCTATCATGAACTCGTTCTATGCTCTACTATTCAGTCTTACATCCAAAGGCAACAATCCCAAAGGTCCATTGATTACATTCTGATATTATAATACAACATAAAATGTTTCTCTTTACTAATTAATATTTTGAATCTGGGAACATAGTTCAGCTGGTAGCCTGCTTGTCTAGTATGTACAGAGCCCTGGTTTTGATTTCCAGTATCACACAAATTTAGAATGATTCCTTCTTGTTTTTGATGTCCCACTATGACTGCTTTTCTCTTCCACCAGGACCACATGTCAGGAATGGTATCAACTCAGAGCGATGGACCCTCCCACATTAATCATTACTGAAGAAAATGCTAATAGACTTCTTTAAAAGCAATCTGGTTGAGCCATTTTCTCAGAATGCGTCTCCTCAGAAAACTCTTCCTTGTAGCAGGTTGACATAAAATTAATCAAGAAAACCTGTTTCAAAAAATGTTAAATTTTTCTCAGTCATATTGTCACAGCATTATAAGTTTGACTATTTCAGAAGAATTGTGTATTCTCAGGGTCAGGGTACTATGGAAGGTAAATGTATATGTGCTTGTTTGTCAATGAATTTCTTTGATTTTGACATGCATAATTTTCTATTGAAATGCTGATGATTGCTATTTTTACATCAGTGTGACACAGATTAAGTCATTTATAAATCAAAACCTCACTCAGGAAAATATACCTATCAGTTTGGCCTGGGGACAAACTGTGGTACAGTTTCCTCTCCTGTCCTCTCTTCTCCTCCTCCCCTCCCCTCCCCTCCCCTCCCCTCCCCTCGCCTCCCCTCCCCTCCCCTCCACTGCCCTCCCCTCCCCTTCCCTCCCCTCCCCTCCTGTCCTCTCCTTTTCTCTCTTTTATTTCCTTTCCTTCCTTCTTTTTCTTTCTTTCTTTTTTCTTTTAATCTTTTAATTATATTTTTATTACCTAAAACTATTTTTAAATATATTTTGATCATATTCTTCCCCTCCCCACACATCTTTCTATATCCTCTCCTCCCTACTCACCCAACTTAAGCTCATTCCCATAAAACCAAACAAAAGTGAAATGAAACAATGAACAGCCCTAAAACACAAAGAACAGCAACAACATCAAGACACCTAAAATAAATACAACCAATCACAACCACTAAACTGTAACTAAGTCAAAGCATACTACAAAATGGTGTAGAGTATAATATGTTGCTCAACTACTTCTGAAAATGAGGCCTTCCCTATACTGATTATTATACCTTGTGTCATTCCATGAGAAAAACTTATTTTCCCTCTTCAGCTGGTATAAATGACAAATCAGTTATTAACACTAGTGGCTACACAGTCATTCTTTAATTTAATACAATAAGGGAAAATATGATAAGATAAAATAAAAACATTCACAGCAAAATTGAACAAGACAAATTAAGAGATGGATATGGGAGGGCTCACCTCACCGCAGACAATGTGACTCCTGTGCTGGTGGTACTGGGTGCAACAAGAAAACCTACTGAGCAAGCTATAAGGAACAAGCTAATATGTAGGTAGCTCTTCTGATTTGCCTATGTATCAGCTCCTACAACCAGGTTCCTGCTCTGTTTTTGTTCCTGTCCTGACTTCTTTCAGTGATGGACTGTGATGTAAAAGATTAAGTCAAATAAACCTCCCAAGTTGCTTTTGACTATGGTATATTGTCTCAACAAAAGAAGCCTTAAAAAAAAGGCATAAGTTCAAGACTATGAATTTTTATTCTGTTTTGTCCAATCTACCAAGTCTATAAAAATTTTTCTTACCTGGTGTTATGTTTCATCTGTAAAATTGTGTTTTTTTTCATACAATTTCATACTCATGATGAGACCATTCAACTGACCTAAAGCTCATGCTTTATCCATTCCATCCATTCACATGTTCTTCATATTTCTTTAAAATAATTTACCAGGTTAACAATTGTTAACATATATGAGTTTGTTTTTCATTATAATTTGACATCATCCATCTGTCTCTTGCTTTTTAGTTTATGTAGCATACTTTTCTTATCAGTAAGGCATGATTTCCTGAGTAAAAGAAACTCCTGCACAGAAGCTTTGAATGAAGTAGGATTACATGGTGCAAGAGGAAACATTCTATAGCATAATTATTGCTAGAAATTTTAAGAGTGTTTGTCTTTGAAACTTAAACTTTATAAACCCTTTTCAGTTGTCTTTATACCCAGCAAAGTAAAGCATAGTTGAATAAAGTAGGATTTTCTTTCAGGCCAGTTAGTTACATTTTACTAGAAGCCCAGTAAAGTAGACTTTGCTTAAAACATGTTTCATAATTGTAAGACTTAAGGAAGCAAAACAAAATGTGTTTCAAAATGGTCGTAATTTTCTATCCTTTTGATTGAAGAAAGGGATTGTATTACTCTTGAATTTATTATAATAACAATCTCCTTAATGTAAAGTTTAGAAATGTATGGGTCCAGCTTAAACCATTTTCCTACCAAAGACTGTACTTCTCAGACATATTTCTAATGAACTTTGGGGGAGTCAGAAGTTATTAAGTTTCCTATAATGCAACGTCTTGCTACAGAAAATTATTACCAAGTATTGTATTGTGCTCTGTATTCACTTGTTTATTTCTACTGTGCAGTTATATTTTCTTCCATGACCTCACATTTGTCATGTAACTAAATGTTTATTGTTTTCAGCATCATATTTATCATTGGGATAGAGTGGAAATCATACTTTCTGAAACAATTCAAATCCAACCAGAAAATATGTTAGAACTTTCAGTGAGCTACATAAATGAATGTACCAAAGCATAACTAAAATATGCTAATCAGCATCCACATTGATGTCACAAAACTATCTACTATTGTTTGTTTAATTTCCTCAAAGTAAAATTCATGAAATTGTGAGTCTAGATTTGGGTATTAAATTACTTTACCTGTAATCACTTACAATTAAAACACAATAAAAATTTAAATCTAAAACATGAAATTAATGTTGGTTTCACCTCTGAAAAAATATTCATGTCCATGGAATTAGTGATCATTAACTAATGATTCATAAAGATTTTCTAATAGAAATATTTTTGAAGTCAGGTGTTGTGTAAATAAATCTTCATTTCCTTGATATTTTCCGTATTTTCTTGTCGAATATTTCATATATGAGAACATGATAAAAGCCAGATATAATTTGACTGACTTAGTAGAAACAGTTTTTCCTCAGTATGTATCATTTATATTTTATATTCTAAGGAAATAGGAATAAACAAGGCACACCTAGTTTAGTATTCTACTCTTCCTGAAAGTAGAAAATTGTGAGTAGTATATAAAAGATAGCATTGTAATTATTTAATAACAATGACAATAATGAATATATACCATATCAGTCAGTTAGTGAAAATATGAAACAAGTGGATAGAATAATATAGAATATGGAGATATGGAATCCAGAGGAGTAGTTTCAAAAGTGTAGACCAGAAGAGAGAACTTACTTGGGAAATGTATGCAAAAAGATAACTACAATATCAATGATTCTCAGGGTACTATGCTAAGAATTATTAAAGGGCATAAATTCAAAAGAGACTATTTCTGACTGAATGGTTATGTTGTATTCAAAAGATAAGACCATCATTATCAATACATTATGCATTTTAATTTCTATATAAATAATCACTAAGACATGATTTCAGAAACTTAGGAGATATATATATATATAGATAGATAGATAGATAGATAGATAGATAGATAGATATAAAACAATATCTTAGGTATAGATTTTTTGCTGTGAAGAAACACCATGATCATGAAAATGCTTACAAAGGAAAACATTCTTGCTTACATTTTAGAGGCTTACTCCATTATTGTCATGACATAAAGCACAGTGGCAGGAAGGAAGACATGGTGCTGGAGAAGGAGCTCTGAACCAGCATTCAGCAGGAATCAAATGCTAAACTGGTCCTGATTTGAAAATTTTAGACATCAAAATCCACAAAGAGGGACATACGTCCTCCAATAAAGCCACAGCCACTCCAGCAAGTCCATATCTCCTAATAGTTCCCCTCTCTGTGAGCCTATAGGTCATTTTCTTTCAAATTACCACACAGAATGTGTCATTTTAAGAAATAATGTAATTCTTATTAATCCTCAAAAGTAAATAGTGGAGTTACGATGTGTTTTCACTCTAATTTTATATAAGCTGTAAAAAAAATCTATAAGAATTTACTCTATAAATTTAGTATGTTGGATGTACATCTAAGTTTTTCAATAAAACTAATTATAATATGCTGAAAACTCTAATAAAAATTCATCAGAAATCAGTGTCTGTGCATGGATTTTAATGAAAATAGGTGCTGCTGAAGTTTTTCTCTATTTCCATGCAAATGTATTCTAATTCATACTTGTGCTGAGAATATAAAATATTATTCAAGTACATGCAGCAGCAGCAAGCATAGTGTACAGGCGAGAAAGCTCTTGAAATGCAAATGAACACCGTCCTTCTTGGATCTCCCAGAGAAATAGAGAGCTGCAAATTTTGATGCAACTTCATGCTGCAATTTAAGTACTCCATGATAAAGATGAGATGGAATGAAGTAGATGATTGAAACACTAAAGGGAAGCGATACTATGATAAAGCTAGACGAGCATAAACATTTTTTAACCAAATATGTTCTCTCTCTTTCAAAAGAAATTCATACTTGGCAGCCAGAAGTCCTACTGAAACAAGATGATTTACCATTATATAGTCTCTAGTCTGCAAATCTACCAACCTACTGATATATACATGTGTGTATGTCATGAATATCATGATGTATTTTCAGGTTCCATTTGTTTCTGGTGACTATATTCAATCTCCTTTGATACACTGTGGAAGAGAATAGTGTCATTGAAATAAAACTTGTGCTTTATTTTGAATAATACTTAATAAAAAATATTTAGTTTCAAGTGCAATGGAGTTCCATGGCTGTCGGAAAAATATACCATACATTTTGTAACAAAGAGGCAAAAATGGGGTGTTTTAGAGATAAAAGGGCACAAGTCATTATCGTTGTGAAAATACTCTGGAGAGCAATGCTTACGAGCCTGTTAAGGTAGAGTTGGTCTAGGTTTTGTTAGTTTCTAGCAATCCTTAGCTGTTGGATGGATCATTGCAATCTGTGTTCAAAATACCTATTTCTCTTTTATCTGTTTAGTCACCCTCTGCCTGACTTATAAATACCAAGAAATATATTATTGGCCTATCCATGGAAATAAAGGTAAATTGTTAATCATAAAAGCTTTACTAGTATATATTTTTCTTAATAAGCAACATTTAGTAGTCTCCAGAATTAGAACTCAACATCATTGAAGTTTTCCACAGGTCAAAGGATAAAATATATATATATATTTATAATTTTTTATTGAGATTATAGAAAACAAGTAAAAATTCAGCCTTCAGCCAAATTATATTCATTCATTATGACTGACAAATTGTTTGCCACCATTGTACTAACATATGCTGCAGGCAAGGCACCATTATAAACCAAAAGTTTTGTGACTGGGTTGATATTTGTGCTTCTCTGTTGCTGAGTACCCACTTGTTTTAAGATGCTAGGCTGTAGGGGTGAAAGCTCTATGTTGGCATCAGCTCAACTTCTCCATGTGAGGCTTGGTATTGGCTTCAGCAATACGACTTTGATGCCATTTTGTGGAGAGAAACCTATAGGCTTTGTAACAGACTGGGTTATTGGAGGATTCCCTTCAGCCTCTTTTGGCCAATAACTCAATTTCATGTGACTCATTCTGGGTAGTAGAAGATTGCTTTGGTAAAAGGACATGGTCACTTGTGCCAGGGACCTGCCCCTGTATTTAGAACGAATGATATAAGATTGGGATACAGAGAAGGACAGAGGGCAAAAACTAATGATCTCTGGCCTTGTAACTATCTTTTTCTATTTTGTGCTAATAAGCACTTGTTTCTTTTCTCTTACTATAGCATGCTAATAAATGCTGATTTCTTACTATTCTGTAACTAAGTGCTGTTGGTTTCTGGTAATAAACTCCTGCTGATAGTAGCAGAACACTAATAATAACAATAGGCCTAACTGCTAGGGCTCTTTTCTCTCTAACTTAAGAACCTCTGCTGTTTCTGTGAGAGATTTGGAACTCATTAATTCTTTGTGAGTCAGAGAGCAAAGTAAGAATATTTTATACACACACACACACACACACCACACACACACACACACACACACACACACACACACACACACAAAACACAAAACCTAGTCTGCTCCAACCACCTGTCTCATCAACTCCACATGTACTCATGCATACTTACATACACACACACATATCTATACATGTATGTATGTGTATACATACAGCCAAGCAGACATAAACGTATATACATTTCGATGATGGGGCTTAGCCCCAAATGCTACACTTTATTTTTTGTCCTCTGGCCTTCTTATACATTATACATTCTTAGACAAAAATTCTTTAGAAAATTGTCTTATAGAAAAAATGTTTTACAAAAGGGGAATTAGCGAGAATGTCAGTAGTAAGTTCAAAGCAGCGTTTCATACTATAAACTCATTATAAGTTCAAAAAAAACAGTCTCATGTGGCCTAGCTTTATCATAGTGTATATGTGTTGCAATCTCTTTGGTAATAACATAGAATGAATGTTTTTCTTTGATCACAAATATGTCCCAAGACTATGTCTCATTTTAGTGTGAGTGTAAAATTTCATTGAATTCCTTATTATACAGCCTTTATTTACTACTCTATGAGAAGTGGCACATTCAGTTCTTGATTCTAACTTTATCTTTCTGACAACACAACTGAAACAATCTCCTCAAACTTTCTTCCTAAAATTATTTGAATCAAATAAAAAATGCAATAAAATCATTAATTTATCTAAACAGAATTAATTCAGAAAAGTTCTTCTTTGTGCGTCTTCTTTTCCGCCGGTAAATAAGACACTACTGCTTCTTTCTTCACAGCTCCTTTATTTTGCAGAATCTTCTTCCACTAACCCCAGCAGCTGAACTGCTGTTGTTATATACCCTTCCAAGGAGGCGGACCTGGAGGCCTGTTCTCTCAGGATTGGTTAGGGCCAATACCTCATTAGCATAAGCCAGGGGCTTGAGCCTGAAGCATGCGCAGTAGGCGGCGCCGGCCATGTTGGAAACCGGCGCCATCTCTTTGGCCGCCTACACTTCTTCATGTTCATCTGCAAGAAATTTGCTTATTAGGGTAGACTGATATACAGGAACTATTATGTAACAGTGACAGAAACGACATATCATCAGCAAGAAAAAATCCCAGATGAAGTCTCTAAGGACCCTGAATTCTAGAGCTCACCCATTGTAGGCCATGAAAATACTGTTCCATCTCTAGAAAATTTACTTACATGATTTAGTCTTTCCTAGATGGCTTCTCACACATTTGGGGTTCTTCCTCTCATACCCTTGGTGATTTCATTTAGAATACCTCCATATATATATATATATGTGTATATATATATATATATATATATATAATTACACAATTATACAGATTTGGATGAAAGCACCTAAAAGCCACCTTGTTATTCTTGTTTTATCAATGGAACAACATAAATTAATTTAACTAGAGTATATGAAAATCACCTGTAATCATGCATTGACATCTTTGCTTTAAGCTGGCCTATTGGAGATATATGTAACCCTGTTAGGAACAGCAAATTTTCCTATTTGAGGCAATTCTAGATCAGCCAGTCTATCATCCATGTTTCATATGATAGAAGACAAGGAACCGTGTCCAGACAAAACAAAACAAGCCCAGCTTAGTTGTCATTAGCACAAAGGGATAATAGATGTGCTAATGTATTTGCAAACAACGGAGATCAGTACATAAAAACTTGCACAATGAAACATTTAAGGTGTTGAAGAAAGTAGCTCATGAAAATATTAGAAAATGTAAAGCCCTCCACAACTCCACAGGACTCAGAAGAAATAATAATATAAAAATTAGTCTACAGATTCTAAGTAAGCCCAATACAATTCCAGGACATTTTGTAGATATTTTTAAAAATATTAAAATTTATATAAAGGTGTTACATGAAAGATGAAGGCCAGCCAAACAAAAAGAACAAAAGGAATATAGTAAGAAGTATTACATCAGATTTCTAGTCATCCTATATAGACGTAGTTATAAAAATAGTGTGGTCCAGCATGAAGACAGACACATAGATTAATCAAATAGAATAGTGGACTCAGATATAATTTCACACAACTTCAGCTGTCTGACTTTTGACAAAAGCACTAAAAATATACATTGGAAAAGAAGCAGTGTCTTTGGCAAATAGTGCTGTGAAACTCATTTGAATTAAGTTTAATGAAGGGGGAAATAATGTGTCTTTTTTTAAAACCAGAAAGCCTGTAGCTATATAGCAATCTTATTATTTTTAGGGCAGTTCAAAATGTCATGTCTCCACTCAGGGTCAGAGACATCACTCAAATCCTATTCTTTCACCAGCAATCAGTTCTTAAATTCTTGGTTTTTATAAGCTTCCTAGCATGAGAAAGGGGTCCACCCTAAATGACCTTCCCATTGTCTACTGCTAATAGCTAACTGTCTCCCTAACAATTTGATACAGACAGTAGACACTACTGATGTCCAGACAAGGTTGTGAACCCCATTAAATGTAAAATCCCTGTGATATTACTGAGAAAATGCTATTCTAAAATCCTAAAAGAGAATAATCTAAAGCAAAATGTGGGAAGAAATGGAATATGTCTAAAGATATAAGAGTATTGGAGTGATAAGTGCTTCCATTGTAGGTACAAGGATCTATGCTCCTCAATCCATCCTTTGGAAATCTGAATTCAGTGAGTCAAATGGCTGTTTTCTTTATGAACTTTTTCTGTTTATTAAGCCTCCTCCTTTATTTGTCCTGTTTCACTGAATCTGTGGAGATAGAAAACATTGATATTATAAAGCCTTCTTCTTTCTCCTCCTCTGTGGCTCTATTCCCCCTTCATTCACCCCTCTTTTTCTATCATTACCCCTATAAATCTAATGCATGATCCTCAAGTTTCCCATGTGTCTGATTTAAATTGCTATATCTATGAGGTTAAAATCAGTGTAATCCAATTCTCTACAGTTCTTTAATCAAACATAACATAGGGCTGACTGTACTACTCCACACTTTGGGTAAGTTAGACTCAATTCTTTGAAGTGTGTACTTTGCTTAGCTTTTTGGAAACAAATTTCTTCTAAGTCTATGTATTTGACTATATTCCTTCCCACTCCTCACTTTGTATTAATTAGTTTTGTAGGCATATATTTACCATTCCAATGTATTTTGGTCAAATTCAAGCCTCTTCTCACTTCTTTCTAGATCCAAAGGCTTTTTTTTCTACCAACCTAACTTTGTGTGCTTTTATATGTTCCCCTCACAAAGTCCAATTCATGATGCTCATACATTCTTGCATGTGTGGTCTTCTACTGGAGCATGCTCAATCCACAACGGATACCTATTCAAAGAAAAGTTGCAATTCCCATCCCAGCAAATGTCAATTAACAATGCTCATCAGTTAAAAGGAGAACTCCATGACCAGCCATCAACTTGATTTGGGGGCATTTTTATTGGGTTTGAGGGTTGCATAAGATTTGTCTGTGGTATCTTTCCTTGAAATTGGACCTAGGTGTTGTTATCTGTTTGTGAACTGAGCTTTATAGCTAACCATAAAATATTGGACCATTTCTATGACATTGTTCCACTATTACCCAAGTGAGCATATAGTGCAAGGCCTATCATTGTAGTTCTTTATTGTGTTCATATCTAGATAAGAAAGGTGACTATTTTTCTCCTCTGGGACATCATTAGCACCACCAGCACTATAAAAACTACTTAGTAGAAATGGAGCTTTCAGGTAAATATGAATTTTATTTCTCCATGTACTATGATCTAAATATTTGATAACTTCTGAAATAGGGTCTTACTGAAAATTTCTGGTGGGTAACAAATAGACTTGGTTATATCCTCTAATATTCTGAGTTATGGGACCTTTCAACTCCAAAAGAATAGTCTTCTCTCCCTGGACCTAGAATTTGCATTGGTTACCCTGTTAGTTCTATTAAAGGGGGCTTGTTAACTCATTCTAGAGTAACTATCTTTTAACTTTTTTGTTATGTCTCTCTGTCTCTCTCTCTATATATATATCCCTCTGTGTCTGTCTGACTGCCTCTCTCTCTTTCTCTCTCTCTCTCTCTCTCTCTCTCTCTCTCTCTCTCTCTCCATCTGTGTGTGTGTGTGTGTGCAGGCATGAGAGACAGAGAGAGAGAGACAGAGAGAGAGAGAGACAGAGAGAGAGACAGAGAGACAGAGAGGTATTCTAAGAAGATTCTACAGTAGTTACTTTCTATATTTTTTTTCAAACTATCTATAGTGTTTTATCTTCCTCCATATTCTATTCTCTACACTCCGTTCTCTTCAACTATCACCATTTAATTCTTCCTGTTCAATATGGACCCATAAAACCCTTATACCTCTGCATTCTAGCTCTGGTCCCTTAAAAGACACCCCTCAGACTTCCTCGCTAATACCTTAACTTCTATGGGCATTTCAAACAAAACATACTTACATGAAGATTCAAATTAAATATAAGAGACTCCCATATTGATACATTTCTTTAGTTTCCTACTTCTTATAATCTGTCTGTCTACTTAAAGGGGAGTGTTTCAATTTGGTGAAATAGCTATAAAACATTCCAGTATACTCTGTTTTTCATATTTTCTTTTACGGATTTTACAGTGTTCTCTGAGCCATGGAGGGGATTTTAATGTCTAAAAATGTTATTTGAAATATAACTGAGTCACTATGCTGCAGCTACAGTTCACCTATTCTCAGCATTTACCTAGTTATGGATCTCTTCAATAACTACTGTCTACTGCTGAAAAGATTTCTCTCTACAGCTATGACTATAATAAACATTGGAATTTTACTCAACAACCTTATGATTTATAAGAATGCTTTATTTCTCAGATATGCTGGATACTTCTTTTAAATTCCTTAACTGTTAAATGTTCTGCCTTACAGATTACTTTATAGATTTGTAAGATACTCAGGAGCTAGCATTATTTAATCTTATAGAGGTATACCAGCTGTCTGCTTCGCAATCAGCTGATCTTAGTATTCAGCAACGAAAATGTTAAGAATGACAAATAAAAAAATATCTTTCTTTTTTGCATAAAACAACATGAATGAGAACTACAAGTCATTTAGTGTTTTATAGTCCTGTAATTTTCCTCAACTGCTCCATTTCCTTGTTCTTGGGAAACACTCCAGGCTTTTTGTATACATTTTTTTGATTGCACTGATCACTATTGAAATAATAAGAAATTATAGCCAATCCCACCAGCCTCTGGAATAGCCACCATTATCCTAACAGAGTTTGGGCTAGTACCATAGCTTCCTTCCTCACATGGCTGCTAAAAGGGCCCTGTTTAAGTCAACTATCTGTAGTTACAGCAAACTTTCTTAGAGTATAGAAACATACACAGCTAACTCATTGAGAAAACCTTGCCTACATCTTGAGCAAATTTCATTTTTACCTGGAGCAATTTTCTTTCCCATTCTTTTCATCTTTGTTGAGCTGTTATTGAGATTAATCCCTTAAAAAAAAAAAAAAAAAAAAAAAAAAAAAAAAAAAAAAAAAAAAAACACACAAAATCATAAAACCTAGAAATTCTATCTTGACTCAAATCTCTCCATATCTGACCATGACTAATTCTGACAAAACAATTGAGAATACTTCATTTTATTCTAATCCTGCTTCTATTGATTTTGTAATGTAGTAACATGATTTTCATGCTAAATTAAGTAATTCAGGGTGTTAGATTCTACCATGGGCTGTGATAAAAATCATGAAAACCCTATTATTGTCCTAAAGTTTATGCTCATGTAAGTTTCTTTAACTTGTTTTATCAATCCAACACATTTAACAAACTGATAATCAGACACCTCAACTCAAATTATCAATTCTCTCAGCAATGAATGTATTTTCTGTATTGTTGTCTACTTTCTAATATCCATGAGATATCAGCTGGTAATAAGCTGGTATATGAATCTCTTTTATGAGATAGTTCATCAGAGAATAATTTCCCTAATGATACATAATCACCACTTTGATTTCTAATACTGAATGGTGGCTGCCTATAATACTTGACCTCTCTTTCTTTCCTAGGTTGTTTGCAGAAGAATCTCATCCACTCTCATGTCATTCAATTTCATAACTCAAGCTGTGATTATATTTTAACATTCTTTTAATTTTTTCTTAATCTATTTGTGTTCTTTGTTAATAATCATAGGTCATTTTAAGACTAATTTATAGGCTTATAAATTATAAGAAAATGGATTTTCTTATCCTTTATAATAGAAAAAATGATTGGTTTAAAGGGTATCTTCTATTTACTTTGTAGTCTTTCTTTTCAGTACATATTTACCTCTTAGCTTACATGTTTTTATCCAAGAAGTAGAGCCAGGAGACAGGTGAAATTTCTATTTTCTTTCCTTTGTACCCCACCAGGTTTAAGACAATCCGATAATGCAATATCATTCTCAATTTTCCCACATTTCATAGGAATGATGATGATAGAATCCATGTCTTTTTTAGATAGTAATTTCTTTCTTTTTTCTTTTATTTCTTAAAGAGTATCTGTATTTATTTGTTTATAGTTTTACCAGAAGTATCTTTTTTTTAAATTTTTTATTGGATATTTTATTTACATTTCAGATGTAATCCCCTTTCCCCATTCCCCCCTCCAGGAACCTCTCTCACATCCTCCCTCCTCCTGCTTTTATAAGGATATGCCCCCAACCACCCCCCACTCTCATCTCCCCACCCATGATTTCCCCCACACTGGGGAGTCCAGCCTTCACCGATCAAAGACTTTCTCACCCACCTATGCCTGACAATATCATCCTTCCCTACATATACAGCTGGGAACATGGGTCCCTCCCTATGTGCTCCCAGGCTGGTGGTTTAGACTCTGGGAACTCTGGTTTGTTGGAATTGTTGATCTCTCCATGGGGCCACAAACCCTTTCAGGTCCTTCAGTCTTCTCTCTCACTCCTCCATTGGGAATCCGATGATCAGCTCAATGGTTAGCTGTGAGCATCTGCCTCTGAATAGGTCAGACTCTGGCAGGCCTCTAAGGAGACAGCTATATCAGGCTCCTGTCAGCATGCACTTTCTAGTACTCACACAGCATCTACCTTTGGTGACTGCACAAGGGATGGATACCCAGGTGGAGCAGTCACTGGATGACCCCTCCTTCAGTTTCTGTCCAATGCTTCATCTCCATATTTGCTCCCATAAGTATTTTGTTACCCCTTCTAAGAAGAGTCAAAGCACGCACACTTTGGTCTTCCTTGTTCATGAGCTTCATGTGGTCTGTGAGTTGTATCTCGGATATTGCAAGCTTTTGGGCTAATATCCAATTATCAGTGAGTATATACCCTTGATTACCTAAGCACAGGGAAAAGTTCCTGAACAGAACACCAATGGCTTATGCTCTAAGATCAAGAATTGACAAATGGGACCTCATATAATTGCAAAGCTTCTATAAGGCAAAGGACACTGTCAATAGGATAAAACGGCAACCACCAGATTGGGAAAAGATCTTTACCAATCCTACATCCGATAGAGGGCTAATATCCAATATATACAAAGAAGAGTCCAGACAACCAAATAACCCTATTAACAATGGGGTACAGAGATAAACAAAGAATTCTCAACTGAGGAAACTTAAATGGCAGAGAAGCACCTAAAGAAGTGATCCATATGCTTAGTCATCAGCAAAATGCAAATCAAACAACCCTGAGATTCTACCTCATACCAGTCAGAATGGCCAACATAAAAAATTCAGGTGATAGCAGATGCTGGCTAGGATGTGGAGAAAGAGGAACACTCCCCCACTGTTGGTGAGAATTACAAGCTAGTACAACCACTCTGAAAATCAGTCTGGCGGTTCCTCAGAAAATTGGACATAGCATTACCTGAGGACCCAGCTATACCTCTCCTGGGCATATACCCAGAAGATGCTCCAACATATAACAAAGACACATGTTCCACTATGCTCATAGCAGCCTTATTTTTAATAGCCAAGAAGCTGGAAAAAAACCAGATGTCTTTCAACAGAGGAATGGATAGAGAAAATGTGGTACATTTATACAATGGAGTATTCCTCAGCTGTTGAAAACAATGAATTTGAGAAATTCTTAGGTAAATGGATGAAACTAGAAAATATCATCCTGAGTGAGGTAACCCAATCACAAAAGTAATTTCCTTCTTATGTGGGAAAATTTTTTTTTTGGGTATTCAGTTGAGTTTCTTATTCACATCTTCTCTGTCACAGCAAAGAATAGACATCAATAGCACAGGTGTCTAGAATAATTCCCAAAATGTGTTACATTTAAGGATTATAATAAATTATGTAGTCCATTGATCACTTTAGAAGATACCTCTTTAACTATGTAACAGATTCAATTCATCACAGGGCATTGTGCCTCTACCTTACAGAGGAAGATATCCTATAAAGGGAATGTTCCACTTTTAGACAATGGGACACATTTATTGCAAAATAAGAAGAAAAACTACTGTCATTGATATATTCATTATAGTTATTCCACCCTCAAATGGGTTACCCTCTGATACATATATTATCACATATATGTGAACTATGTTACCATTTCTCAGAATCTCATCTTTGTTTTTTTTTTTTGGTCCATGTTAAAGCACTAGTTGTGTTTAATGACTTTTCATGGAAAATGGGAATATATAAAGCACCAATGTCATACCAAACAAATGTTTCTATTTAAGTAAAACTTCATAAAAAGTGAGTCTTTTGGGTTACTTACAGAAAAATGAGTGAGAGACTATTTAATGAAGCACAGAAGGTATGAGTAGATGTATCACTGAAATGGGCATGTTGTTTTATGGATGATGTGTTAGATAGGTTGTATCAGTGAAATTTTCTACGCAATGTTTATGAGACTTCAAGACAGAGTTTCATTCCTTAAGCTACAATAAATTATTTTATATAAATATTTATGATTAAAGCTATGAATCTAAATATAATTGAGTGCTTCCTAAATATATGATGCCATATCAATATGACTACCTGTTTCACACATTGATGCTGGAATATCAATGACAAATTCGCATACCCAATTTATTTGTTTTATGGTATGTCTTCACAATACTCTATTCACCGGAATGTGTCATGCGATGCAATGGAGCCATTTTGGTTTGTAAAATACAATTTGAAAATATGCTCACTTAGACTGCAGCTAATATACATAATACCTGATAAATATATTTTAGATGTGATAAACTATTTGAACCATCAAATTCTCAGAATGGTAGTATCTTTGAAGCTCATACAAATTCCAAAACCAATCAATGTTTATATACATGCCATCAAAGTGCCTAAGAAAAGTTAGATAAAGACTTAGATTTTAAGTCATTTTCAAATTAAAATTTTTTCACACTTTTAGTTTATCTATCTGTTATCTTTCTATCTAACTATATCATCTATCTATCATTTATTTTTTAAAAAACTAGCTATTAAATCAAGTCTTTTACTTATGCTAGGCTATGTAATATTATTCCCAGCCTTATTTTTACAATTTTAATGTAATATTTCTATTGATTCTTTTGGAATTTCACACCATGCTCCCCAATTACAGTCATTTCCAACTCCTTATGGGTCTGCTCAGTCCCAAGAGAAAATTAATAATAATAATAATAATAATAATAATAATAATAATAAAGGCTACCATTTGTGTTGTCTTTATGCTCACTAGAGCATAGTCAAACTCTCATTAAGCTGCTCTTTGAATAGAACATAATTGTTCCCTTCCTGCTTCTTTTTACATTTTTAATATTGGTGAAGATGTTTTTATTAAGTTGCCCAGGCTAACCTTGATCTCATTCTGCAACTTAGGTAAATTGGTGAATGTAGCCCTCCTACTTCAACTTTACATATTTATTCTAACATCTTCATAAATACATGGGATTGGCATGGTGAGACAGAACTATGCAAATAATGAATCCTTGACTGTTACCTTTCTAAGAAAGCCATTGGTTTTTATATTTTTAAGATAAAAAATAATTTATGGGACATGTTTACAGTCATTTTTGTATCTTTTTTTGAGATACAGTCTTTTTAGTTTGAAAGTGGTACCATGTAACAAGGGTAGGGACATGCCTGAATTAGCCCTGTGGTGACAGTTCTCTGATCATTTGACAAAACTTGGCCCAGGGAGTTACAATTTAACAAGTGAAGTAGTAAATATAGAAGATTCCTTTGAAATATAAAATCCCTATAGAGCAGAATTTGTAAGAAATCTGAAGGAAATTTACATTTCAACAAATCGTTCATTTCTATTTCTCACCGTGGACTCAAACAGAACAATTGCCCTTTTGAAAGTACTTTGCTGTAGTAAGAGTCAGTGGCAAAATCCCTGCTGCTAAGACACCTTACCAGAGCATGTTGAAAGGACAGTTGTATAGACCAAAGTCACTTTGTTAAATAACACTCTCTAAAATTTGATGCTATGTGAAAAAATAGAACCTTTAAGTTTAGTAAATCACAGGTCAACACCTTCATGGATTTCATTTTCTATTTATATAGTTCAGAAGGTCATTTGAAAACATTCTTTATTCTTTCTTAACATAAAACAAATAAAATATTCTTGTATAAGCCTATTAGACGTTATAAGATAAAGGAAAGAATTGCATATATACAAATAATATGAATGTCTTAAAATATGTACATCATAGTAAAAATAGATGACATCATTTAAGGGGTGGAATATCTCTTTTATAAAAGTAAATATTTTATATCATGTTCAGTTATGCAATATAGATCCAATCCACCCCTTATCACATTTTGTGTTCTAATTCTTCTCCTGTATTACTCCCACCTCTTTTACCTTCCCACTTCATGTTCTTTCCTTCTCCCTCTCTCCCTCTCTCCCTCTCACTTCTCACTTCTCTCTTTCTCTCTCTCTCTCTCTCTCTCTCTCTCTCTCTCTCTCTCTCTCTCTCTCCTCTCTCTCTCCCTCTCTGTTATTAATACCCTGTAAGCCAATTTAATGTGCTTCTATGTTTACGGGTATGGGGATATCTACTAGAGTACTATGGTAGCCTGTAAGGAACCTGTATCCCTAAAGTACTGTGATGATACTTTCTGTTCTAGTAGACATCAGTTGGCAGTAAGCCTTAAGTAGAGGCTGACCTCATGATTACATCTGTTCAGCTATTCTAGGATTTTGGCTGACTTGAACTTATACAAGTTGTGGGAATTATTTATGGATGTGAAGTGTCTTTCAATATTTAAAAAAACTCATTTCCTCATCAAAATACTTTTTGCACTTTGTTACATGTGTTCTTTGCACAAAAATTGTATAAATTTATTTAAACACACAATTGCTATTTTCACTCAAACTGAGTAATAGAAGTTTGATATTTCTCTCAGTATAACTTTCAACTTATATTCTTTACTACCTTAAATTCTCAAATTACATGCCTGTAAAACATGTTATTTGCATTAGAGAAATTACCTGTTTTAAAAGATCAAGAAAATGTTTCTAAGTGCTCTATATAAATTCGTCCCATTTATAAATTATAGTTTAAAGAATAACAAAGGTAACTAGCCTATTTTTCATACCCACATAAATGTTTTCTAATTCTTCAGTTACTTTTTGGTTTTTATTTGAACCTCTTAATGAATGTGGAATTAACTGGACAGTGTCTTATTACATTATAAAAAATTACTACTTCCCTTTCAAAGTCTTTCTGATTGAGCTGAGAATGTGTCTCTCTACATATCACATCTCTTAAACTTCATTATAAATGACTATGTGACTACCACGTGTAAGATGAAAGTGTTTGACTATAGAAAGAGTTATGCATTGTTTTTTACCCAAGTTTGATCAGAAATATGTAAATCCTGAAACTAACCTAAATACTAACAAACAAGGTGAAATCATTTGTGCATTTCAATTTAATTTGTGTTCTACCAGAGCACATGAAAATTCACATATATAGACAGTAAATCTTATTGCCATTCCAGCATAATTTTCATAATAGGGAGAAAGACATCATCATTCAATATAGGGGGATACATTAGAGTGAGTATTCTTTGTCTACATATTCATTTTCCTTATAAATTCTTTTAAATTGCATTGAGTTAAAAAGAAGAGGAAATAAATTTGCAAAACGTAGTAGCAATAAAGTTCCATAGAGATACATAGAAAGATAGAAGGGAAGCTTGCTGGTATTTTTTTTTTATAGTTGTCTAATCATTTACTGTGTGATTTAATCACAGGTTCAGAACTTTGGTTTATGTATTTTTTGGGTTTTGGGGGTTTTTGTTTTGTTTTTCGAGACAGGGTTTCTCTGTGTAGCCCTTGCTGTCCTGGAACTCACTCTGTAGACCAGGCTGGCCTCGAACTGAGAAATCCATCTGCCTCTGCCTCCCAAGTGCTGGGATTAAAGGCATGCACCACCACGAACTGGCTGGTTTATGTATTAATTATGTCTGTTTAGATGTTTTCCTTAACAAAGCATGAATGTAATCTCCCTGAATCGATGCATTTTACATATAAGGTTGTTGAAATAATTTGAGATTGTCTTTATAGTTTTTGTTTGTTTCTTTGTTTTTTGAGGATTAAACAAGGTAAGTGACAAGCCTTCAACTGAAGAGCATGTTCTCTGTAGCTCTTTCTTAAGAATGTTTAAATGGTAGATAATACTGACTATTTTCATAGTCTTTTCCCAGCTAATTTAATTTCTCCAGTGCTTTTCATCAAAACAAGTCTAGTTGTGTATTAAGTGATTGAAAGAGTATGTAAGAAGGTAAGATTTTTGCTTTAAAGATTTTTAATAATATTTTATTTATTTATTTAAATGTATATCTATAAAATTAGGTCATTGAGAATTTCTTATTTATTTTTCTTCTTTCTTTCTTTCTTTCTTTCTTTCTTTCTTTTTCTTTCTTTCTTCTTTTTTTTTATACTCCAGATTTTATTCCCAGTCCATTCTTCACATCCCATATCTCCTCCCCACCTCCCTGTCTCCATGAAGATGTTCCCCCCACCCCTACTGTTTCAGTTATATTAACCATCTCCCACAATCCTTTCTCTAGTAATGCCCCCCTTTACTATCCCTTGAAGTTTGCCATTTTTATCATTTTGGCTGAATCCTTCAGGACCAATTTTTTGCTGCCCCAATATTCCTAGGCATGTGATCTTCTACTGGAGTCTGAACAACTTACCAGAGAGAACTGCTTTTTCTTCTTCCAGAAGCTAACAATTGTTAATATTCTTATGACCCACAGAGGTACTATGTGCTTGCTGGATTTTGGTCTGGCTTGCCATTGCACAGGTTTTCTGCATGCTGTCACAAGTTTTGTGAGTTCATGTATGCCAGTCCCTTGATGTCAGTCCAGAAGATCATGTCCCTTCATCTTTGTACTCCATCTCAGGTTCTTACACTTGTTCTGTTTTCTCTTCCACAATGATCTCTGAGGCTTTGGAAGGAGATTGTTGTATATGTTTCCTTTAACGCTGAGCATTCTGCAGTCTCTTATGATTTGTACCTTCAAAAGTTGTGTGCTAGTGTGTTACTCTCAATATAATTCAGTCAGAAGTTTCTTAGATAAGGTATGAGAGATTCACTGATTTATGGATATAATGATGCCACCAGGAGTCAGATTGATACTAAATATTAAGCACTATGATCATAGGTTCTTCTTTAGAGCTTATAAACTAGTCATAGGTTCTTAGTCTAAAGATGGTGACAGGTACAGATTTCATCCTGTAGATATTCAATCAGAAATTAATTAGTTACTTCAATGAGATTCATGACAATATTGCACAAAGGTGCATGTCTTTTCAAGCCAGACATTTTGGTATGATTGATGATTACTTTCAGCTCAAATAGCATGCATAGAAACTTACAGCAGTTTGAAAGCAAGTCAGTAAGATGCTTCCAGATCTGCACTGACATTATTTTGCAATGTTCTATGCTCCAACATGCCATGTATTCAGCAATCAGATCTTACTGTCAAATTCTGGAGGATACGCAATAACAGTGGCAATAGCATTTAATGTTTGAGTGAAGCATCTATGGTACTTCATTGAAAAACAACTCCTAAAGAAGTAATACCACTACTGTATATCAGAAACTAACAAATAATGGCCATTGATGATTTGAAACAATAAGGTATATTTACTGTATAAGAGTCAATAAAAATCTTATCCGCACGTAATAATCTGTCATATATGTATAACACATATCATTAGAATTATATACCAATCTTTAAAACATGGTAATAATCTTTAATTTAATGAGGAAAATATATTTAAAAAGAGGAAAAAAATCACTGCAAACTTTCTTGTAAGATACTAGTCCTTGAAGAAGTTTATTATTGGAACTAGCTAAGATTGTTCTATGCTTGTATCTATATCTAGAGTGCTTCACTTATGTCTAAAAACAAATTAAGAGGAGAAAAGAGATGACCTCCTCAAAACAACATTGAAGATTATTACATATATAGTAGTAAAGAGTACATATACTTTAATATGAAAAGAGGGTTCGATGCACATCATAATTAAAAATTTATAATATAAACTCTTTTATACTTTTTTCTTTTTATTTTTTTTTAAATTTTATTTTTTATTGGATATTTTATTTACATTTCAGTTGTTATCCCCTTACCCCATTTCTCCCCCATCCCCCACCCAGGAATCTCCTTTCCCATCCCCCCTCCTCCTGCTTCTATGAGGATGTGCCCCTACCTAGCCCTTCACTCCCACCTCC
The DNA here is from genome assembly GCA_021653895.1 of Mastomys natalensis. Taxonomy (NCBI): domain Eukaryota; kingdom Metazoa; phylum Chordata; class Mammalia; order Rodentia; family Muridae; genus Mastomys; species Mastomys natalensis. The sequence goes on along the minus strand of JAJTUV010000761.1, from coordinate 783,517 downwards.
CCAACCCCGAATTCCCCCACACTCAGTGTCCAGCCTTCATGAGACCAAGGATCACTTCTCCCACCTATGCCCAACAAGACCATCCTCCCTTACATATACAGGTGGAGCCATGAGTCCCTCCCTATGTGTTCCCAGGCTGGTCGCTTAGAATCTGGGAGTTCTGGTTGGTTGGTATTTTTGCTCTCTTCATGGGCCACAAACACTTTCAGCTCCTTCAGTCTTCTAACTCCTCCATTGGGAACCCCATGATCAGTTCAATGGTTAGCTGTGAGCATCTGCCTCTGAATATGTCAAACTCTTGCAGACCTCTAAGGAGACAGCTATAACAGATGCCCCCTGTGTTAGGCTTTTGTTAGGTTATTATTGCATTAATAATAGAAACTCTTAATGCTCAAAAATTAATATACAGTTTCTTTCATATATCTAATCATAAAATAGCTTATAGTACTATTTTACTATTCATACATTATGCTGAACACAAAAAGGTTCTAAAAAAATGCATCGTTTTATTTTTGTGAAGTATTCATTAATCACCGTGAAATCAATGTATAATTTGGAATTATTTGTAAGCTGTTGTAGCCCATCTGTTGGTTACAACATTAAAAATTAAGAGAAAAACATTTAGAACATAACATCTTTCTCGAGCATCACTTAGGGTAGTTGAAGAACATGGTTTAATGGGCTTTTTATTTTGAATGTTTTAAAGTTTACAAAAACACATAATAAATAAATAAAAAGACCTAGAACCTTCCATGCATTCTACAGCAGTATTAAATTGAAAAAGTCAGTCTTGCAATCACTGCTACAGGTTTAAAAAAACATTTTATGACTTCTTATTGGGACATAACATTTAAATATTGTTATTGATGTTTGCATTGAGTGTTCAAACTCTGTGTGTGTATGTGCGTGTGTGTGTGCATGTGTGTGTGTGTAATTGTATTGAAGATAGCAGTTTTAGCAGGTAACATTCTTTCGTTCAATATCTTGTGGTTGCATGAAATTTGCACTTGTTTGAATCTCTGAATTTAATAAGGGACAACTTTAAATCGTAATCACCTTTCACTCCAATGATTTATTTTAGTGTGACTATTTCAGTTTGATATAATCACACTACTCTACTTCTGTTTTCATTCTGTCTATTTAGCTACCATAATATGGGCATGCCTATGATAACATTGAGAAATGTAGTACTTGTATTTCTTTTTTCTTCTGCCTCATATTTTATTTTAACATCTTGCATTATAATTTAAAGTCTACATTTTATTAATAATTTTGTATGGTTTGAAAGAGAGCGTAGTTTCATTCTTTAGAATATAGCTACAGTATCATTTGATCTCAAGACTATCATTATCATTCTCAGTACTACCATGCTTGTAAAATGCTAGTTAACTAGATATGGATGGACTTTTCCTGGGGAGTTTATTCTCATTAAATGTTCTATATGCTTACAATGATAAAATTTGGAACACATTTCTAATTATTTTGAATATATATCCTAGATTCTTTTAACTAAATAGCAAAAACATAATTAAGCAAAATTTGTAATAACCTCAATTTAAAACAAAGAACTAGAAATTGAAACAGGTGTCCAGTCAATATGCAAAAGAAAATCAAATATTTGTGACAAATACTCATTATCACAAATCATTAAGGAAATCAAAAGCATAATGAAAAATTTCCACAAGTTTGCTTGGATGATATTGTAGTGATTATCACTAACCAAGATGCAGGTATTACCTAGATACCATGTAGAGGTAAATGCAAGAAAGAAATGAGTTGTAGAAAGTATGGAAGCCTACAACATGTCAAGACAGAGAAATTTTGAATATTCATGTTGCATAAAATAAGTCACAGAAATCTAAATAACATATGTCTCTTTATGTAAAGCACTAAAGTAATAATATAAAGCTCAGTTAGTTGGTGCATACATATAATCTGAGTACTCCAGAGGCTATTGCAGGGGGATCAAGTTAATAATATCATAGACTACATGAGTCATTAAATTTGGAGGCATCTCTTATTCTGATAGTGTCTATATCATTGTACCTTCCTAATAACAAATCATGGAATTTTATTTTATTCACAATACTCAGACATACAAAGATACATGCACACACAAATATAGAAACACACATGGGAGTTCATGGGGGTGCACATGAGCATATGCATATATATACACACACATACATAATCTTGAGTTTTTAAACAAAATTCACCAAATTGTTGTACGATATTATTACATTATAGTTTAAATGTTCATTTCACTGGTAATTTATGATATTGTCTCTTTGATTTGAGTATCAGAAATTTTATGTGTTTGCCATATATAAAACAATTGTTCAAAGAAAAAGGTTACCTTTTATTTTTGCCGTTGTTATAGTTACTGAGATATAGAAGTTCTTCACATGGTTTCAAATTAACACCTTACCAATTATATCATTTAGAAATAGTTTCTCCTTCTCTAAAGGTTACCTTTTTGTTGCTACTGTGTGAGTCTTCTTTTCCTGAGAATTATACTTATTTATGCAACATTAATTTTTTATTGATATTTTAATTATTTACATTTCAGATGTTATCCCCTTTCCTCATGCCCCCATAAAACTCCTATCCATCCCTCATCCTCCTTTTTGCTTTTATATCATTTTAATTTCATGCAAGTATTAAAGTCAGTTCTAGGTTGAGGCACTAGCAATGCAATAGATGCAAATAGTCAAGGAACAAGTAAGACAATAAACACAAATAATCAAAGAAGAAGCAAGACAATAAACAAAGTTCCATGAACATGCCCGTGATCACTGTTTCTAAGGGCTTATCAAGATGACCAAAATATCTGAGCCTAATTCCCTGTCCTAGACCAAAGTCTGGTTTTCATACCTGAAGCCTACTTCCTTGTTCTAGCCTGAGATTTAGATTCCTGCTTGAAATTACTTCTTTGTTCTAGCCTAATGTCAGATTCCTGCCTGAAGCCCATTTCCTTGTCCTTGGCCAATGTTAAGATTCCTTCCAAACAGCTCATTTCCTTGTCCTTGGCCAATGTCATGTACGTTGGCTGCCAGCCTGTTGATGTAGTTAGAGACAAGCTTTAACATGATGAGCAGGAATAAAAGTATTCCAGGACAAGAATGGCTAGCCTGATCAAGCTATATATGCCATTCCTGAGGATTGACCAAAATGGAAATACTGACTTCAGGTCATGGATAATTTTATCAGCGTTATCTGCAGTGTCAAAGCTCAACAGAGCAGCATTCTTTAAATTCATCATCTCACTATGCAAAGTTAACACACCCAGAAAGGTGTTAGGATTATACCAAATAACCTACAGGTGTCTTTAAACTTTTTTCTAATTATAATGACAATCACTGTGAATTTCAAAAGTAACCCTCCTCCAATGATATTTGTCATGACACTTGGGATGGCTCCTAACTCTTGAACCCTGAACCTCCTTCAGATAATTTGAATAGGTTATAGCGCACCATCCATTGTTCCAGATACCTATATAAATCCTTTTGTATACTCAACACACTAGTAACATTTTTTTTAATAGAAGGTTAACAAAAATAGTTGTCTTAACTCCTTGTGTCAATGATATTGCAGAATTAATTGCAGTGATACTAGCAATTAATGAAATTAAACTGTTATACCAGCAATAATCAAATCCGCTACCCTCTCGATTCTGCTTGAAGCCCAACTCACTTCTTCTAGAATTTTCAAGCTTTTGTTCAGTGAATCAGGTTTGCTAATACTCAGGGCAATAAGACAAAAGCTGGTTGATAGACCCCCATAACAGACATGTCAAGTTTCAATACACTAACACAATTGGAAATTATACAGCAAAGAAACTTACAATAAATACTATAGAAAAGACAAAACTGATTTTATCTTGACAATGAAAAGAGCCTTAAAACATGCACTAACCCTTGTTTGAAATCCAGATCCAGTCCCAAATTTATCTGTTGCTATCGTAACATCATAGTGAGCTACAGCTACCTTCTAAATATATCTCTGACAATGTCCAGATCCAGTCTTCCAAAAGTAGACTGTTATTTCCAATATTAGATTGATTTCTAGACCAGTACAAGATTGAGTCCTAATAACTGGTCACCTTTAAGAATAATACAAGAGACATTATAATTTCTCTTTTTGATTCTCTATTCCACAAGGTCTAAAAACATGGGGCAAGGCAGCTTGTCCCATCTGGGATATAGTTAAGTAAAGGTGGGTCAGGAACTTATGTCCAATACCCCTTGATAGGGCACTCAGCAAGCTCACAGGTCGGCATCATTCTTTGTCTCAGCAGCAGAATGTCTCACCAATCGTTATAGATCTAGTTCCATGGGCCTCTAACACAATACCCTGTCCTTGAGGATTATACGAAATCCCTGTAATAAATTGTTGACAAAAAGTCTCTACTGCTCGACTACAATTGCCAGATGCATTATCTGTTTTTTTTTTTTTATTGAATACTTTATTTATTTACCTTTCAATGTGATCCCCTCTCCCATCCCCCCACAACCCCTTATCCCATCCCTACTCCTCCTACTTCTATGAAGGTATGTCCCCATCATCCACCCATTCCTTCCTCCCTCCTCTCAAATACCTTGGATATTAGCCCTCTATCAGATGTAAGATTGGTAAAGACCTTTTCCATATCTGTTGGTTGCTGCTTTGTCCTATTGATGGTGTCCTTTGCTTTACAGAAGCTTTGCAGTTTTATGAGGTCCCATTTGTCAATTTTTGATCTTAGAGCATAAGCCATTGGTGTTCGGTTCAGGAACTTTTCCCCTGTGCCCATGTGTTTGAGGCTTTTCCCCAGTTTCTCTTCTATTAGTGTCAGTGTAGCTGGTCTTATGTGGAGGTCTTGATCCACTTGGAATTGAGCTTTGTACAAAGAGATAAGTATGGATCAATTTGCATTCTACATGCTGACCACCAGTTGAACCGGAACCATTTGTTGAAAAGGCTGTTTTTTTCCCACTGGATGGATTTAGCTTCTTTGTCAAAGATCAAGTGACCATAGGTGTGTGGGTTCACTTTTGGGTCTTCTATTCTATTCCATTGATCCTCCTGCCTGTCTCTGTACCAATACCATGCAGTTTTTTTCACTATTGCTTTGTAGTACAGCTTAAAATCAGGGATGGGGATTCCTCCAGAAGTTCTTATATTGTTGAGAATATTTTTCGCTATCTTGAGTTTTTTTATTATTTCTAATGAATTTGAGAATTGTTCTTTCTATTTCTGTAAAGAATTGAGTGGGATTTTCGATAGAGATTGTATTAAATCTGTAGATTGCTATCTTCAAGATAGCCATTTTTGCTATATTAATCCTTCCAATCCATGAGCATGGGAGATCTTTCCATCTTCTGAGATCTGCTTCAATTTCTTTCTTCAGGGATTTGAACTTCTTGTCATACAGATCTTTTACTTGCTTGGTTAGATTCACACCAAGGTATTTTATATTATTTGTGACTATCTTGAAGGGTGTTATTTTCCTAATTTCTTCTCAGCCTGTTTATCTTATGAGTAGGGGAAGTTTTGTTTGAGTTAATTTTATATCCAGCCACTTTGCTAATGTTGTTTATCAGGTTTAGGAGTTCTCTGGTATAAGTTTTGAGGTCACTTAAGTATACTTTCATATCATCTGCAAATAGTGAAATTTTGACGTCTTCCTTTCCAATTTGTATCCCTTTGGCCTCCTTTTGTTGTCTTATTGCCCTGGCTAGGACTTCCATTACTATATTGAATAGGTAGGGAGAGAGTGGGCAGCCTTCTCTAGTCTCTGATTTTATTGAGATTGCTTCAAGTTTCTCTCCATTTAGTTTGATGTTGGCTACTTGTTTGCTGTGTATTGCTTTTACTACATTTAGATATGGGCCTTGGATTCCTGATCTTTCCAAGACTTTTATCATGAAGGGCTGTTGAATTTTGTCAAATACTTTCTCAGCATCTAGTAATATGATCATGTGGGTTTTTTTCTTTATGTTTGTTTATATAATGGATTACATTGATGGATTTCCATATATTGAACCATCTCTGCATTCCTGGAGTAAAGCCTACTTGATCATGATGGATAATTGTTTTGATGTGTTCTTGGATTTGGTTTGAGAGAATTTTATTGAGTATTTTTGCATTGATATTCATAAGGGAGATTGGTTTGAAGTTCTCTTTCTTTGTTGAGTCTTTGTGTGGTTTAGGTATGAGCATAATTATGGCTTTTTAGAATGAACTGGGTAGTGTTCCTTCTGTTTCTATTTTTTTGTAACAGTTTATAGAATATTGGTATTATGTCTTCTTTGAAGATCTGATAGAACTCTGCACTAAAACCATCTGATCATGGACTTATTTTTTGTGGAAGATTTTTAATGACTGTTTCTATTTCTTTTGGGGTTATGGGACTGTTTAGATGGTTTTTCTGGGCCTGATTTAATTTGGTAACTTGTATTTGTATAGAAAATTATCCATTTCATCCAGATTTTCCAATTTTGTTGAGTATAAGCTTTTGTAGTAGGATCTGATGATTTTTTTAATTTCCTCAGTTTCTGTTGTTATGTCACCCTTTTCAGTTCTGATTTTATTAATTTGGATATTGTCTCTCTGTCCTCTGATTAGTCTGGGTAAGGGTTTATCTATCTTGTTGATTTTCTCAAAGAACCAGCTCCAGATTTTATTGATTCTTTGTATAGTTCTTTTTGTTTCTACTTGGTTGATTTCAGCCCTGAGTTTGATTATTTCCTGCCCTCTACTCCTCTTGGGTGTATTTGCTTCTTTTTGTTCTATAGCTTTCAGGTGTGTTGTCAGGCTGCTAGTGTATGCTCTCTCCAGTTTCTTTTTGTAAGCACTTAGAGCTATGAATGTTTCTCTTAGCACTGCTCTCATTGTGTCCCATAAGTTTTGGTTTGATGTGTCTTCATTTTAATTTAATTCAAAAGAGTCTTTAATTTATTTTTTATTTCTTCCCTGACCATATTATCATTGAGTAGAGTGTTGTTCAGTTTCCCCATAAATATGGGCTTTCCATTATTTCTGTCGTTATTGAAGACCAGCCTTAGTTCATGGTGTTTTGATAGGATACATGCGATTATTTCAATTTTCTTGTATCTGTTGAGGCCTGTTTTTTAACCAATTATATGGTCTATTTTGGAGAAGGTACCATGAGGTGCTGAGAAAAAGGTACATTCTTTTGTTTTAGGATGAAATGTTCTATAGATATGTGTTAAATCCATTTGGTTCGAAACTTCTGTTAATTTCATTGTGTCTCTGATTAGTTTCGGTTTCCATGATTTGTCCATTGCTGAGAGTGGGTTGTTGAATTCTCCCACTATTATTGTGTGAGTTACAATGTGTGTTCTGAGCTTTAGTAAGGTTTTTTTTGTTTTGTTTTGTTTTGCTTTGTTTTTATGAATTTGAATGCTCTTACATTTGGCACATAGATTTTCAGAATTGAGAGTTCATGTTGGATGACTTTACCTTTGATGAGTATGAAATGTCCTTCCTTATTATTTTGGATAGCTTTAAGTTGAAAGTTGATTTTATTGGATATTACAATGGCTACTCCAGCTTGTTTCTTAGGACCATTTGCTTGAAAAATTGTTTTCTAGCCTTTTACTCTAATGTAGTGTCTATTTTTGTCACTGAGGTGGGTCCTTTATGCAGCAAAATGCTGGGTCCTGTTTACATATCCAGTCCATTAGCCTATATCTTTATATTGGGGAATTGAGTCCATTGATGTTAAGAGATTTTAAAGAGATGAGATTGTTGCTTCCTGATATTTATTTTATTAGCAGTAGCATTATTTGTGTGGCTATCTTCTTTTTGATTTTTTGGAAGAAGATTACTTTCTTGCTCTGTCTAGGGTATAATTTCCCTCCTTGTATTGGAGCTTTCCCTCTATTATCTTTTGTAATGCTGGATTTATGGAAAGATAATGTGTAAATTTTGTTTTATCACAGAACATCTTGGTTTCTCCATCTATGGTAATTGAGAATTTTGCTGGGTATAGTAGCTTGGGCTGGCATTTATGTTCTCTTAGGCTCTGTATGACATCTGTCCAGGATCTTCTGGCTTTTATAGTATCTGGTGAGAAGTCTGGTGTAATTCTTATAGGTCTGCCTTTATATGTTACTTGGCCTGTTTCCCTTACTGCTTTTAATATTCTTCCTTTGTTTTGTGCATTTGGTGTTTTGATTATTATGTGACAGGAGGTATTTCTTTTCTAGTCTAGTCTATTTGGTGTTCTGTAGGCTCCTGTATGTCTATGAGCATCTATTTCTTTAGGTTAGGGAAGTGTTCTTCTATAATTTTTTTGAAGATATTTATTGGTCCTTTAAATTTGGAATCTTCACTCTCTTCTATACCTATTATCCTTACATTTGGTCTTCTCATTGTGTCCTGGATTTCCTGGATATTTTGGGTTAGAAACTTTTTGTATTTTTCGTTTTGTTTTTTTTTGTTTTTTTTTTTTTTTTTGTCAATTGTGTCAGTATTTTCTATGCAATCTTCTGCACCTGACATTCTCTCTTCTATCTCTTGTATTCTGTTGCTGATTCAAGGTCATATAGGACAGGTAACAGGATTTGCTTATTCCTTTTAGGTTTAACTGATTTTTTTCAATTTTCCTATGCCTACCCATCCCTTAAAAATTAAATATATTGCCCCTATTCAGCAGGAAGAAGACATGGAGAATTGTCATCTTTGGTTTATAGTGTTTGGTTGTGATTATTTTATAAATTATAGATTGATTGTCATTTAAAAAGATAATTTGGCAATTGTCATAATTTTGAACAGTAAGGAAACTAAATAAAGAGGTCAGACTTGGAAACTTCTGTTTTTCACCTTCTCAATTCTTTCTGTCCTTAGTACAAGGACAAGGGTTGGAGGCAAAACGGGGAATAGAGTAATATAAGGAATTGGATATATGGGATGAGTTACTAAATTTATCCCTTAAAAATACATTGTTAAGCATCTTATATTGGTATAAATTTTCATATTTGATGTAAAATTGAGGTTATAATTTCTTATATTGTTACAGAATTTATATTGATACAGGTCCTGATAATATCCGCTTTATGGTTCATAGAAGATATTGAGCATTATAAACGCCATGTAGAGTTTCTCCAATTGTACCAAGCTAGCCACAAGCAAGAATTATCAAGAAAGAAAGAAAGAAAGAAAGAAAGAAAGAAAGAAAGAAAGAAGAAAAAAGCAAAAAAAAACTACAATACTGTTAAGGAAAGGGCACAAAATACAGGATAGTTGACAGCTCTGGCTCTGCCAAGAGTAAGCTAGTCCTTCAAAATTCCTGCTTCACTTAATGTCTGTCAGATGGTTCTGGATCAAAAGGGTGAAGACAGATGCTCCAACATTGTGAGGAATTTAGGGGACTTTCCGGGCAGTCTGTTGTCTCTAAAAATTATTTAAGTTTTAGAAGTTATGTTTTTGTGCCTACTAAATATTCAGTTAATATTTAATTAATTCTCAGATCTCTGACTACTTTGAAGACTAGTTATATTCTCAAAATCAAACTTAAGTTGTTTAGCATTAAGGAAGATGATCTATATTTGAAAGAATAGTTTCCATATGGTAATACAAGTCACAATCAAAACATAATTCAGGTATAGAATTGTAAACTCTCTAAGTTAGGATAGATGTTAAAGTAATGTACTTAAATTGACAAAAATAATGAACTGGACATCATTAGTGTATGCCATACTTTAGAGTTTACCTGACTGTTACAATTATATTCAATGCATATCTGAAAGAAAAGGCCTTTTACTGGACAGATAGGGATAAAATGTTATGGATTTAGTCCTCAAAATTCACAAGAATCTACATGTTGGCATGTTAGACTCTGAGGGACCATGTCTCTAGTTGGTTTTGATTGGTAAATAAAGTTGCCCGTGGCCAATGGTTAGGCAGAAACACAGAAGCAGGACTTTAGGAATCCTGGGCAAGGGACTGAAGAAGGGCAGAAAGAGAGAGCAGCCATGAGGAAAAGAGTAGATGCAAAGCCTGAGAGGTGCTGGACAGAGAACAGCCATCATGTAGGTGCTGGGGAACTCAGCCTGATAGTGCTGCAGGTCTGAGTCCTGGGCAGCCAAGTTGGAATATAGGTTTTAGTAAGTAATAACTCAGGAATACTGGAGAATAGTGTGTTACTCACATGGAGGTTTGGAAGTAGCCCAGCCATTGAGCTGTTTAAGGGAAACTAAAATATAAGGCTTCATATGTCTGTCTTTCATTCAGGAACTCAGAATATTGGGGTGGGTAGAAAAGAACACTGCTGTCTCCACTGCCACTAGGAGCTCTTTGAGTAGAGATAGTTGTGTAGTGTGCTACAGTGATGAAGCTCAAATTCTCAAAAAGTCAAAACCACATCTAATCCCTTTCTCTCTCTCTCTCTCTCCTCTCTCTCTCTCTCTCTCTCTCCTCTCTCATTCTCTCTCTCCTCCTCAGAAATCTGCATTCATCTGCCTCATGAGTGCTGGAATTAAAGCCATGCCTGGCTTCTAATAGGTATTTATTTATTTATTTATTGAATTTTCTTCTGTAATTTTTTCAAGATTTGGTTTATCTGTGTAGCCCTGAGTAATTTAAAACAAGCTCATTAGAGCAGGATGGCCTCAAACTCACAACGAGCTACCTGTCTCTGCTAATCTGAAAATATTTAAACATATATCTTCATTTCTATATATTAATCTACTAACAACAATACATATTTCTTATTATCTTAGACAGATCTAGGGACTCTTCCACGTGTTATTCTTACTCTGTTATATTATTCCTACATTATAATATTATAGCATAATTTTGTAACCTTTATGAATTTTCTGGATGTTTCTTGTTAGCAGTGATGGTATCTATTTTGACACTGTTCTATACCCCATATATTGTAAAATTTTAATAATTATTAATATTTCAGGAATCATTGTAAAAGTCATTATCTTTTGGTAAGAGGAATTAAAGAGAAGATTAAAGAGATTTCTACATCTCAATAATATACTCAAGAATGAGATACCACATAAGGTAGTTATTAATGCAGAAAAGGCTAAATTGACCATTTCTAAAGAGCCATGCAGCAGTATTATTGCAGACTTTCTATGATTATACTACTCTTAACATTCAATATGATTTAGCACTAGAGGGGACCTGTTTCTAACAAGGGCTCTTAAATATGCAAGCTCAGAATACTGATGTAGAAAAGTCTCATATCAACTTCTTTTTTTGTCTTGAGAAATATAATTATTCTAATGGACCAGAAAACTAAGCAGTCTGATTAGCATATTCTTTTAATGTATGAAACTGCAAGAAGTCAAATAATAAAGCAAAGGTTGTTTGATGAGTATGAGATCATTACAATATTTGAATACTGAATCTTTTCAAGTATATTCTGCTATGCTCATCTCCACAATATGACATTATATTCCATAGAGCAGTAAATACTCAATCACAGTCCCCTTTAGTTAGCCCATGTTTAGAAAATACATGTATACACTTTTCTCTATGATTCACCTCTGACAACATTTGTATTTTGAGTTTTCTGTTGCCTATGAAAATTTGTCACACTAATTAAGAAGGATTGACTTGGTAAGCTTGCAAATGTTAATTGAGTATGTCACTCTCCCTCTTAAAATATATGTAAGCCAAGAGTTTAAAACTTATTGTGCTTGTTGGAAAACACCATTTCTATATTAGATGAATAAAAATAAAAATTAGAGTAGGAAACAAAGAAAATTCAGCCAGCAATAGATGTGAAAAGTCTACTTGAACATAATCAATTAGCAATATTATTTCCAGTAGATTTTATTTTCACAACAGTTGCTAGTATAGAGAAGAGTGAGTCAGAACAGAAATGTCACAAATAATTTCAAATATAAAAGATTCAATGGTCTTAGAAGAAGTTGTAGAATAAACAATAGGATAAAAATTCTCTCATAGAGACATATTAGTGTACAGTATATAAAATACTGGATATGAATATGCACACAAAAATAGAAGTGATCAATTCTAGACCTAGTTTATATCATACTCAAAATCAGCTCAAAGTAAATTAATGAAACAAATGTATTGATTGGCTGCATTTCTAGAATAGTTTCTAGCTATTTGGCTGTGTAATAGTATTTTGGATCCATCACATCAAAACCTCAGGCAATATATTAAAAAGTTCTGCAATTACTTTGACTCAAGAAGTTAAGCCAACTACTTTTGTTAATCATTTAGAAAAAAAAGTTACTAATGTGTTGAGTATACAAGAAGACTTAGATAAGAGTTTGGAACAATGGATTGATACTCTTGATCTTATTCAAATTATAGAAAGAAGGTTCAGAGTTTAAGAGTAAGGAGAAGGGGGATGGGATAGGGGTTTCTAAGGAGGAGAAATGGGGAAAGAGGCTGAGATCTGGAATGTAAGTAAATAAAATATCCAATAAAAAAAAGAGTAAGGAGCCATCTGGAGTATCATTCCAAATTCTGATGAAGTTGTATAACTTCTAAAATTTACAATGATAGTCACTATAATTAGAAAGATGTTTAAAGACGCTGTTTGGGTATTTGGCACAATTATAACACCTCTCTGGATGTTTTAACTGTGCATAGTTAGCTTATGAATTTAAAGAATGATGCTCTGCTGAGCTTTGATGCTGCAGATAATGCTGATAAAATTATGCATGACTTGAGGACAGTATTTCCATTTTGGTCAAGCTTCAAGAATGGCATGTATAGCTTGATCATGCTAGCCCTTTTTGTCCTGGGAATACTTTTATTCATACCCATCATGTAAAAGCTTGTCTTTAACAACATCAACATTTTGGCAGCCAAAGATCATGACTTGAAACTGAAAATGGACCCCCAGATAGTTATTAATTTAACATGCAGGCAAGCCAAGAACAGGTAAGATTCTGCACAGGGCCTTACCAACCTAAGACATAAATACATTGCATTTGATAATGCATATTCCATGATGGGTAAGGAAGGCATTCTTGTCAGAATGACCCAAGACAGGCTCTGTCTTATTAATGAAATAAAAAAAGGGGATAAGTGGAGACCCCTTGGGACTGCTTGGGACATTAGGCTGGAACAAAGAAGTAATTTCAGGTAGGAATCTAAATATTAGGCTAGAGCAAATAAGTAATTTCTGACAGGAATCTAAATCTTAGGCTAGAACAAGGAAGTAGGCTTCAGACATGAAAATGACCTTGGGCTAGGACAGGGAAGTAGGCTCAGATACTTTGGTCATCCAGATAAGCCTTTAGAAACAGTGATCACAGGAGTGTTCATGTAATTGTTTAATGCCTTGCTTTATCTTTGACTACTTATATTTTTTGTATTGCTTGTTCCTTGATTATTTGCATCTATTGTATTGCTAGACCCTCAACCTAGAACTGACCTTAATACACATATGTAATCAAAATGGTATAAAAACATAAAGGAAGAAGGGGTATAGTATAGGGTGTTCTAGGGAGGAGAAATGGGGAAAGGGAGTGACATCTGTATTGTAAAAAAATAAAATATTCAATAAGAAAAGGGAACCATTTCTCCCCACCTCCTAAATCTTAGGGCAAGGTGCAAGTTTTCCAATCAGGAATTTTCAATTACTTTTTAAGAGTGAGTTCTCATTTGCACAGTGGATGCCATCTGCTGCTGAACCCAATTAATGTGACTTGAATTGATCCTGGCAGCTGTGGTGATGATCCTTGCTACCCACCCCAGTGTTCTGGCTTCCCAGATGAAGGACACACAGCCTTATATTTTTATATGCATTAAACAGCTCAGTGGCTGGACCACTTCCTAACCTCTATGTGGCTAACACACTCCCCTCCAATATTCTTGAGTTACTTATTAAAATCTATACACCTTCTTGGCTGCCCCAGACCCAGACCTTCAGCTCTCTTGGGCTGAGTTCTCCAGCAACTAAGTGATGGTCATGTTCAGGCCTTCTCAAACATGATATCTACTTTTGACCCTTCCTCAGTACCTTGTGTAGGAATCCTAAAGTCCTGCCTCTGTCTCTCTGCCCAGCCATTGGCTGCCAGAAATTTTATTTATCAATCAAAACCAACTGGGGACTCTGAAAATTTCTTTAAGTGCTTCTCAGCTGTTCAAGATTATTCTGTTATGAATTCTCTGTTAAGATATATATCCCATTTTTTGATTGGGTTGTTTAATTTTTTTGGAGATTAGCTTCTTGAGTTCTTTATATAATTTGGATGTTAGCTCTCTATCAGATTTGGAGTTAGTGAAGATTTTTTTTCCCAATCTGTAGGTTGCTGATTTGTCCTATTGACTATGTCCTTTGCCTTACAGAAAGCATGATGTCTCATTTATCAATTCTTGATCATAGATCCTGAGTCTTTGGAGTTCTGTTTATGAAATTTTTCCCAGTGCAAATGAGTTTGTGGCTCTTTCCAACTTTCTCTTCTATTAGGTTCAATATATCTGGTTTGGATTTTTTAAATCTTTTTGATATTATCAATATAAGACATTATTTTTCCTTTCCCTTTCCTCCTTCCAATCCCTACCATATTCTCATCCCTTCTTCCCTTCAAATTTAAGGACTTTTTAAACCACTAATTGCTATTGTATGCATATATTTTTTGTTATATTTATATAACATGATCAGTCCATATAACTTTGGTAGCATACATGTTCTCAGGGCTGAAAATTTGATACTGTAAATGAACTGCTGTGATCTTTGGGGATGTCTGCTTCTTAAATTCCCAATTTTCTTCTGTTGCTTGCAATGCTTTATGCACAATTGAGGCCTGTGAGATTGTCTCTATCAAGCTTATCATGCCTTTGTTCAACTCACATTTGGGCAGAGATGTTGTTGAGACTTTATGAGTGTAAACTCTGATATTATAATGAAACATGTGATAACTTTATAACATCAAATTTATAGTCATCACGTCATAGCAATGTCCTTGGTCTTCTGGAACTTTACATTTTTATTCCTCTTCTTCCTTATTATTCCCTGAGGCTTATTTACAGGAGTATTTTATAAATGTATCAAATGAATAATTATTTTAACAATTAATTGTTTATGTCTGGCTTGACAATATTTTTTCCTTTCATTGAAGAGACTTTTTATCTCATATAACATATTCTGATTATGGATTCTTCTCTTACTCTTGCCAGTTTCGTTTTAACTCTCTTCTATCAGGGTTCACCACAGTATGTCTCTCATTTGCAAACAAACCTGTTTCTATGGGATAATAAAATTAGATAGAAAAAAAACCCCTAACAAATAGGAATAGGAAAACCAGATACACTGAATCTAATAGATTAGAAAGTGGAAAAGAGCCATGAACTCATTGGCAGGGGAGGAGGGGAGAAGAGGATTTCCTAAACAGAATTTCAAATATATATATGCAGAGACCCAGTTGTTTGCACACTCAAAATCCCATAAAAACACTAATATGAGGCACAATATATACACATAAAGTACCTTTATGGTAAAAAGAGGAAAATACATATTAAGAAAATAAAAATTAAAGAACCAATACCCTAGTGTTATTTCCTTTTGCAACATAAATACTTCAATGCTTCCTCTGTACATAATGTTTTGAAATGGTTCAATTTATTTTTATTTTAAAATTATTGGTAAGTCAAAATTATGAGATAATCTTAGGAATCAGAAGTAGCTTTTAACTTTGAGATTTTTAACTCCATCAAAATTGTTTAAGATTTCAGGAACTCCTACAAATGAAATAAATATGTGTTACATTATGATATTGGCATAAGTCTTTGAGGAATAGAATTAAAGGTATATGTTTATACATCTGGAAAAATTATTCAGTAGTTAAGAGTACTTGCTGATCTTGACACTGTGTCTGATTTATTTCTAGGAACCACATGGTAGCTCATAACTTTTTATAATTACAGCTCCAGAATATCTGGCATACTATTCTGGCTTCTGCAAACACCCAGGATGCAGGTGGTTCATATACATATATGTAGGCAAAGCATTCATATAATATACATATAAATGCATCCCTTAAAATGACATGTTTAGTTGTCACATTGAGATATGGTTATCTTGGGATGATTAATCTTTATGATCAATTGTCTAGATTTTTATTTTAAAATTATTGGTAAGTCAAAATTATGAGATGATCTTAAGAATTTTCTAGGAGATACCCCTCAGTGTATGTCTTTGAGCAATTTTCTAACAAGGATTAACTGAACATGGAAGACTCAGCCTGAATATGATGGCAATGCTCCATGGACTGGTATAGTACTGAGAACAAAATATAAAATTCACACTAGTGCTAGGCTTACCATTTTTTTCTATATATACAAGTATTCTGACATAACTGCTGTAGTTGCTACATCTTCTATATCAAGGTTGACTACATTCTTATGGATTGTTAACAAAAATACATATTCTTTCCATTAAATTGCTTTTGATAATTATTTGATGACAGTTATGAGACAAAGGGATATTCATAAAAACTTATTAGTTAGAAAATATCTTCAACAAAGAGTAGCTTTGTCTATAAGGACAACAAAACTATAATGACAAAACATTCAAGTAAGCAACTACTTTCTTGTTAAAATTAAGGTAAGTACCCTGAGTTTATTTATTTTTATTTTTTTTTTATTGGAAATTTTTTTACATTTCAGATATTCTCTCCTTACCCCATTTCCCCCCTCCCTTCCAGGAACTCACTATCCCTTCCCCCATCCTCCTGCCTCCACGTTGGTGTACCTCCACCCACCCTTCCCTGTACCTCACCTCCCCACCCTCGAATACTCCCCCCCACGATGTCCAGCCTTCATGGGACCAAGGATCTCTTCTCCTACTTATGTATAGCTCCCTTGCATATATAGCTGGAGCCATGGATCCCGCCCTAAGCGCTCCCAGGCAGGTGGTTTAGACCCTGGGGGCTCTGGTTGGTTGGGATTGTTGCTTTCCTCATGGTGTCGCGAATCCTCTCAACTCCTTCAGCCTTCACACTATCTTCTCCATTGGGAACTCCATGATCAGTTTAATGGTTAGCTGTGAGCTTCTGCCTCTGAGTATGTCAGACTCTTGCAGACTTCTAAGGAGACAGCTATATCAGGCTCCTGTCAGCATGTACATCCTGACATCCACATCAACCTCTACCTTTGGTGACTTCACATAGGATGGATATCCAGGTGGAATGGTCTGCCTCTCCTTCAGTTTCTGTCCTGCACTGTGCCTCCATATTTGCACCCTTGAGTATTTTGTTACTCCTTCTAAGAAGGACTGAAGCCCCCCGGCCCCCACTTGGTCATCATTCTTCATGAGCTTTATGTGGTCTGTGAGTTGAATCTTGGGTATTTCAGGCTTCTAGGCTAAAATCCAATAATCAGTGAGTGAATACCATGTATGTTCTTTTGTGATTGGGTTACTTCACTCAGGCTCAGGTGATAGCAGATGCTGGCGAGGATGTGGAGAAAGAGGAACACTCCTCCATTGTTGATGGGATTGCAAGATGGTGCAACTATTATGGAAAACAGTCTGGTGGTTCCTCAGAAAATTGGACATATCACTACCTGAGGACCAAGCTATACCACCCCTGGGTATATATCCAGAAGATGCTCTAACACATAACAAGGACATATGCTCCACTATGTTTATAGCAGCTTTATTTATAATAGCCAGAAACTGGAAAGAACCCAGATGCCCTTCAACAGAGGAATGGATACAAAAAATGTGGTATATTTATACAATGGAATATTACTCAGCTATTAAAAACAATGAATTTGATAAATTCTTATATAAATGGATGGAACTAGAAAATACCCTGAGTTTAAATGCATGCCTGGCACCAGTATTGGTGGCAAACAATCTATGGCTCGACAGTCATACATCCTATTGAGAACCTCCTACTATTACATTACTAAGCAGTTATAGGATTAAACAAACTCTAAATCACTTATCATTATAACCTCAGATTCATGCATATCTCAACCTTCAATAGAGAAGCTTCGTTTTTCAATATATGGTGATTAACTCAGAGACTGACAATTGATCATGGTGCTGGTCTAACTGACAGTTGGTATGTAGAAAACTGAAAATAGATCCATATTTGTCACATTGCACAAATTTCAAGTCCAACTGGATCAAGGCCATCAAAATAAAAACAGATATACTGGATCTAATAGAACAGAAAGTGGGAAAGAGTCACAAATTCATTAGAACAAAGTGGGGAGGTCTAAACAGAACTCCAACGGCTCAGACTCAAAGTCAAGAATTGATAAATGGGACCTCATGAAACTGAAAAGTTTCTATAAGACAAGGGGCACAATCAATAGTACAAATGGGCAACCTAGAGATTTGGAAAAAAAACCTTCACTAATCCCACATATAAGGAGGACTAATATCTGAAATATATAAAGATACCCATATTTAAAACTGGATAATGATTTGAAAATACATGTTTTGGGGCACAAAGAGGTATGATGGTTCACTCTTATACTCTGCACTCAAAGATTGAGGAATAATTACTATTTTTTCAAATTAGACTGCATTCTAAAATAAAGTCCAGCTCTGCTTGGGCTACAGAGCCATCTCTCATAAGCACAAATAAACCTATTGTACATTATCATAGGTTACAATTATTTTAAAGCTTTTTATTTAGTTGGATATATTAACTCTGACCTATAACTCTAGTAGTTCTGAATATACCAAAACAGACAGGGCAAATACACATACCTACACATACCTACACATACCTGCATGTGGGACTGCGTAAGGGTATCCTGGTTCTTGGCTGGGCATGGGCCTAGAATCCCGAGACTCCAAGGGAGAAACGGCAGGAGTTCGGCTACGTCCCCAGAACTCAGGGTCCTGAAAAGCAGTCTAATCTCCATAGACCTACATTGTTCAGTCACGAAGGTCATTACAGCCCCTCCCAAAGTGCATAGGGTGTAACCACAGGCCTCAGGCCCTAGGGATTTACATACTAATGAAGGTCAGAGGGCGGAGCCAATTAAGCATTCCTCCCTCCCCAGAACCTCCCTCTTTCTCCCTCCCTACTTAACTCAGGTCTGCCCTGAGTTTTGTGGGGTATATCCAGACCCATCTACCATCGCCATGACAATAAACCCTTTTGGAACCAAGGACTTCCTTCTGTCATTGGGGCCTGCCGGGCCCACCGCCGCCAAAGCCGCCAGCCACTGGAACCAGGGACCTTCCTCCGGTATGTGACACAGGCTGCCTGGAAGCCTCCAGGCAGCCTCCGGCTCACAGGCCCCGGGCCACTGCCTCGTAGGCCTGGGGCCTGCTGCCTGGGCCTGGGCCTGGAGGCCTGCCTGCGCAAGCCCTGGGCCTGCTGTCGCGTGGGCCTGGGACTCCACCGCTGCGACCCGTTTCCACCACGTGGGCCCCCGAGCCGCTGCCGCGTAGGCCCAGGGCCCGCTCCGCTGCCCGCCATTTTGTCCCACATAATGGCGCGACCAACGTGGAGCTCCGAACAGCCACGCAACTACAGACAAGCTAGCCGAAAAGCCATCTCTCAGACAACCACCAGGACCCACATCTTCAAGCAAGCTAACCAGGCCGCCAAGTCTGTTAAGCAAGTACTTTTACCAAATCTCTTCCTCGGGTGCTGCCAGGGCCTCTTTCTTCCCTCCCCTTCTTGTTTCTCTCGGCTGTGGGTAGGCCAGCGTGCACCCACATGCCCCCGTCTCAGTCCTTCCGAGGCCTCAGAGCCCAAGGCTTGAGACCAGTCGATCCCTAGCCGCCTGCGGGCAAAAGGATCCCCAATTCCCCCTCTTTTCTCTCGGCTGTGGGTAGGCCGGCGTGTGCCCACATGCCCCCATCTCAATCCTTCGCGGCCTCTCAGCAGCCAGCCTGAGAGCCCAGGGCCTGAGACCAGTCGGTCCCTAGCTGAATCTGAGCAAAGGGATCCCCAATTCCCCTCTTTTCTCTCGGCTGTGGGTAGGCCGGCGTGCGCCCACATGCCCCCAAGTCTCAGTCCTTCCGAGGCCTCTCAGTGGTTTGAGAGCCCAGGGCTTGAGACCAGTCGGTCCCTAGTAGCTGAATCCGGACAAAGGGACCCCCAAATCCAAGAGCTCTGCACCCCCATGGAACCAGACTGAGTTTGTTCCCCGTCCAAGTACGAGCCTGGCCGTGTCTACTTGGTACGGTGTGAGACAAACACAGCCAAACCTTCTGCGGCCCTCCTTTTCCCTGGTGTTGCATAAAATGGACTCAGTCAAGATCCCGTGAGCTCCTGCCATGCTAAACTACCATCCCAGCCTACTGCGTCATGGCAGACACACGGACCCACAACACAACAGAGACTCATGCCCGCGAGTGCCCATTCTCGGGCCTACATCATTCCCTACAGGTGGTAGAGGATGTGGGCAAAGCCAGCTCCAAAAGTACCCCCCGCAGGTGCCTGCCAAGAGCCTCTCCACGAAACCGTGAGTAACTCCAGCCTAGTTCACAAGACTAGGCAGGTCTCTCACTGTCCTCCCTCCTCTCTCTCTCCCTCTCCCCTCCACGTGTTCTCCAGCTCATGGGCAAGATGGTGGCGACTCCCTAGCCTCCACTCTGCCCATCCCCCAGCTCCACAGAGAAGGCTCCTTCACAGCTAACTGCTGTCTTTAAGGCCACAGTGCCTGCTATGATCTTCGTTCTAAAACTCTTTTCCTTGAGTGAGAGACTCCTTGAGGCTGAGACTGTCCTGTTCCTCTTAAAAAGCTCTGACTTCAGTCTTTAACACACTGCCTGCTAGCATAGGTTTCTCTCTTCCCACGTGTTCTCCAACTCAACAAGATGGAGGCGACACTCTAATCTCTGCTCTCTGCCCCTCCCCCAGGGGTCAGCCTTTCATACTTTGCCTGCTAGCTTCTCATAAAACACTGGCTCTAAACTCTAGTTCCCAGTAATTTTTCCCTCAGGGGGTCAGTCTTTCACAGGCTGCCTGCTAGCCTAGCATAGATTCCCCCACTCCTCCGTCATTTGCGGCCATTTCTGGCTGCCTGAAGCAACAGGGCTGGCACCCTGGTTGCCCCCTTCCCCCTTCACCTCCTAGGTCATCTGCGGCCAGCTACAGCCCAGCTGGCTTGCCTGAAGTCCCTTCGCCCCCGTGTTCCTTTCAGTTTCTTTCTTGCGGCTAAAACTCCAGGCTCAGCCTGGAGAAACTGTGAACATAGACTTCCCCCACTCCTCCGTCATTTGCGGCCATTTCTGGCTGCCTAAAGCAACAGGGCCGGTACCCTGGTTGCTCCCCTTCCCCTTCACCTCCTAGGTCATTTGAGGCCAGCTACAGCCCAGCTGGTTTGCCTGAAGCCCCTTCCCCCCTGTGTTCCTTTCGGTTTCTTTCTAGAGGCTAAAACTCCAGGCTGAGCCTGGAGAAACTGTGCGCCAACTTCCAGCTTCTCCCAGGAGCTGCCAGCTACAGGCCAGCTTCCACGTGTCTCTTTCCCATAACTCAGTCTCTCACACAGAACTTTCTGACTCTCTATCAAGCTTGTAAGTTTTTCTTCAAGGTTGGCCTTTTACTTCTAAGAAAAACAAATGGGGAATACCCTGGCCTCTCTGCTAGAGCACCCAGCCAGCACGTGGCAGTCCAGCCACAACATGGCAGAACAGGTCCCTCCCCCCACTGCTTCTAAACCCGCCATTAATGCCTTTTCTTCCCAACAGGAAGACCTAAAACAACAGTGTTTGTGCTTTTCAACCCAAAATTTTTTCGCTTTTTCTTACTCACAAGTACCTTCTAAGACAAATTTCCTCAAACACCTTTGCCTTTCCAGGATCTTAACGACAGACCTTGATGTGCTTGTTCCCAAGTGACTTAATGCTTAATATTCAGCCTTTGCAGAAATCCCCATGCCGGGGTGCTGCTTTCCTGTTTTGATTATCCTATAGGTGCTTCCACAAGTCCAGTGGAGATGCCATCTTCTGGAACCTGCCTGAGATGCCAAGCTGCCTTCTCCTCAGCCATCTCGTCAGACTGCAGACTCCAGAGACCGTGCTGAGATCCAGACACAAAGCCACCTCCTGGAACCTGCCTAGGAGGCCAAGCTGTCTTCTTCCAGCTACACTGCTTAACTGAAGACTCCAAAGCTAAATCCTACAGAAGACAGATCCAGACCTTCCAGCTACAGATGAACTCTTTTGCCAAAGTCAAATAGCTAAAGTTACATGTTAGTGAGGAAAACTTAATGTCTATCTAGATTAGTCAGATATTATTACCCTCAAACTGTATCACCTGTATTCAATTGATTCAGTGATCTTTTGCCTTCCCAACCCCCACCCTCAACTCCCCTTCCTTCCCAACCCCCGCCCTCAACTCCCTTCCTTCCCAACCCCCACCCTCAACTCCCCTTACCCTGTGACTTAATTGTGCTAACCCCTCTGACCTAAATAGTGCTTTATTTTAACTTCCTCATGCAAAATTTCTATCACAGATGACACAGTGACCCCCCTTTTTTAAAAAAGTAAAGGGGAGGAGATGTGGGACTGCGTAAGGGTATCCTGGTTCTTGGCTGGGCATGGGCCTAGAACCCCGAGACTCCAAGGGAGAAATGGCAGGAGTTCAGCTATGTCCCCAGAACTCAGGGTCCTGAAAAGCAGTCTAATCTCCATAGACCTACATTGTTCAGTCACGAAGGTCATTACAGCCCCTCCCAAAGTGCATAGGGTGTAACCACAGGCCTCAGGCCCTAGGGATTTACATATTAATGAAGGTCAGAGGGCGGAGCCAATTAAGCATTCCTCCCCTCCCAGAACCTCCCTCTTTCTCCCTCCCTACTTAACTCAGGTCTGCCCTGAGTTTGTGGGGTATATCCAGACCCATCTACCATCCGCCATGACAATAAACCCTTTTGGAACCAAGGACTTCCTCGTGTCATTGGGGCCTGCCGGGCCCACCGCCGCCAAAGCCGCCAGCACTGGAACCAGGGACCTTCCTCCGGTATGTGACACAGAGGCTGCCTGAGCTCCAGGCAGCCTCCGCCTCACAGACCCCAGGCCGCTGCCTCGTAGGCCTGGGGCCTGCCACCTGGGCCCGGGGTCTGCCGCTGTGCTACCTCGCGGGCCCCGGGCCTGCTGCTGCGTGGGCCCGGGACTCCACCGCTGCGCGCGCCATTTTTTTCCCACACCTGCATATTTTTCCCTCTCTCTCTCTCTTCTCTCTCTCTCTCTCTCTATATATTTCTTTATATATATATATATATATATGGAAATTCATGTTAATTTGCTGCTTTTTACCTAATGAATTTATTCTTCTGTATGGTAGAATGAGCTTGCCCTATCAATAACCTAATCACATTTTAGGCTTAGATGGCAAATGTGAGTAATAATGTGGAACTCAATTTGCTCTACCAGTTGAAGGGACACCTAACCAATTAAATGACTTAGCTAATTATCATTTTTCTTATCTAACTTATAATCCCTCATTTTTGAAATGTAGTTTTCTCTTACATCATGTATTCCTCTAGGTGATCTTTAAGCTCCTTCAATTCCAATAGACATATTTTGATTAATAACAAGTTCAAAATGACACTGTCATTTCCTATGTACACCAAGGCTTCCTAAACTGTACTCTCATACTATCATTAAAAAAAGGCCATTCAATGCAGTTTGAAGTGTTTTCTTCAGAATAATCATAAAGACAACGTTCTTTTCTTCAATGTGTTTATTAAGTTATACTATCACTTCTTAACACATGTCTAAGGAATTATATAAAATAAAACCAACTTTAATGTGAGTCTTTCGCTACATACATGTCACTGATATGATCTAATTATTATTGAACATCAATTTAAAATCTATTTGTTTTACAACATTCATATTATTGCTTAGTATTTGAGGTTTAAAGTACAGACTTAATTCTACCTTCTAAAACAATGAAAAGTTTTGTCTTCTAAGTTTTCTGATATAAATGAATTAGTAGGGAAACTGTTTCAAGCAGGTTGACTTTGTACAGAAGTAACATTTTCTATTCAGCTAAAGTTCAACTGACTTTGACTTTCCTGAACTGGCTGTTGTGAAATTGCCCTCGGAGCTTTATTGGAACTGCTGCCGTCTTAGTAATGAAATGTTGTGTTGTGAAAGTCATGCTCAGAGTGTTGATTCTGCTTCTAAGTGACATTGTTGGAGCATAACACATATTTAGTTACCTACCTGACAAGTTGTCTATTTAACACAGAAAAAAATGATCTGACTATGATTGATGGCCCAGCTGCCCTTTTTCAGTGATGGGGAAAATAAGCTGAGTCAAAACAGATCTGGCTACACAAGGGCAAATCTGTCTGCAGTGGATTCCCTCATTTCTCTTCATTTAGAGAAGGCTTTCCTTTGAGCGTATATTCCCACAGTCTCCAATCTACCAACCACTGTGATTATTGCTTTCTTCTTTTCACTTTGAAATTACTTTAGAAACATTATTCTGCCCTGGTCTACATTAGAGTAAAGCATTTCATACATTTTTAGCTACATGCTGTCTGGGTCAAGGACAACAATACTGAAAATCGGAGTCCTTGCTAAAGATTACTAACTGAATCATTTACTTCTGGATACAAGTTTCTTTTGATCTCTTGAATTGAACTCTTCTGTTGGCTTGGTTTTTTTTCTATTTATGTAGCAGTAAGTGTTCTTCACATATAGATACATAATTATAACCATTGTGAGGTACCATAAGATTGTAATTCCTAGGCATATTAAAACTTGTTGCCATTTTAATTTGCAGCTCTGAAACACTAATGTGGTAACTGTGTTGTAATGTTCAAAACTGTTTTACAAATGTTTACCTGAGTTAAGGAGAAAATATTTATTTATTTATTTTTTTAGGAGAAAATATTTAAGTGACAAATTTGAAAGTGAAAAATATCTATGAGAAGGAGATAATGGTTAAGAAATAGCAGTGTGAGCCGGGCAGTGGTGACGCACGCCTTTAATCTCAGCACTTGAGAGGCAGAGAGAGGTAAATTTCTGAGTTTAAGGCCAAACTGGTCTACAGAGTGAATTCCAGGACAGCCAGGGCTACACAGAGAAACCCTGTATCGAAAAACAAAAAAACAAAAAACAAAAAAAAAAAAAGAAGAAGAAGAAGAAGAAAGAGCAGTGTGGTCTCTTTTGGTCAATTCAGAAAGGTATTAGGAATAGATAATTAGAGGCAGGAACTACTAAGCATGAACTTGTCTAAATACGGTTTGAGTGTGCTGCTGTAGTAAATGTAAAAGTAAGATTGACAAACCTAAGGATGCATGAAAAAGTAGTGTATCATTGGACTTTTTTCCAAAGTAAAACCCAAATTTTAGGATGTATATAAAAGTAATACTATGAATAAAAGGAACTTGGAATGGAAGTATTCTTTATGGATTGATATGATTGCTTCTAGAAGGCATAGACTTTTACATAAATATACCAGTATCAGACTTGGAATGTTTCTATATGAGTTATAAGACAGTGATGAAAGCCCTTTAAAGAAGCCCAGATTTTGATATTTCACCTGCTTTACCACCAAAACATAATAGTAAAATATTATTTCTAATGACACTACATACTTTGGTTGTAAGAAATAGAAAATTCTAGTTGGAACTGAGCAGGAATATTTCCCTACTAACTAGTATTTATAGTACATGAAGACATTATAGAACTGCTAGGGGAGAATACTCATAAACTTTACTAACCAAGTATCAGTCCTATACACTATAATTCTGATCCATCAGGAAAACAGGCCCCCGCCATAGGAATAGTTGCACAGATACATTGTTGGGAACTAATTAGTTATTATTAGAGGTCTGCTCTGCTGAAAGAAATATGGATTTGGTAAAACAAAAGCCTGTGACTAGGTAGGTCATTAGACTAAGAGGAAAATATACAGTAAACGTGACATTCTCAGCCTGTGGAGCTGAGATGTTCTTTGTACAGGGAGTATTGGTTAATTTATAAAATTATATTTGTCAAAGTGTAGAGAATAAGAAATTCTTCCATGTTCAGCACAAACTGGGACATGTGGAATTATGGAAAAACTAAAACGTACTGACTTTCATTAGCCCAAACAGAAAATTGAAGGAAAGTGCACATAAGAGGGAAAGAGCCACAACTCAGATCATCACTATAGATCAAAATTAACTGGTGCTGATCATTCTTTGTGAGATTTAAAGACAATTTGACAAATTTGTGTAACTTCTATGCATGCTATCTGGAGCTTAAGAAACAATTGATTGTGAAAGACTTTGAATCAAGAACTGTTTTCTACATTTTTTTTTTCTAAATGTTATTTTCTCTTTACCAGGATTGACTTTAGAAAAGATCCCTTCACAGATCTGCGGGAAGAAAATCATCACTCAAATGCAAAATTATGTCTTCATAGCACAGACTTTCATTCCCCTAGGAGTTCCTGAAGAACTTGGTTTCGGTTGGGGAAAAGGGCATTCATCACACTGAATGCTATTCACCCTTTTCTATCACCTAACATGGGAAAAACAACCAATAAGTATAAGAACTTCAAAAAAAAGTATTTCAAATGTCACAAGCTGGAAAGTATATTTAAAACAAAACCTGTGGATTAAACTATTTATAACATGTATTAACAAACTACTTTAAAAAAAAATTTTAAGTTTATAAAAACTAGAACAAAAACAGTAGAAATGAATAACCAACTACTTTCTATCAGGCCACATGGACAACTTTCCCTAGCATTACCACAACACATAACACAGATGCCTTTGTTGTAATTAATACAATTCTATCAGTAAATTACCAATAGCAGCCTACGTTTTTACTGTTATTAATCTTTGGTATACATTCTAAGAGTCTGTGGAAATGTAGTATACATATATATAGATATATATGTACATATATGTATAATACACATATTTATGCATATTTGCTGTTTTAACATTATACAGAATAATTTTCCTGCCCTAAAAATTCAAGAAATAGCATTGGAAATCCATCAGCAAAATACAATCTCACTAGAAGAAACCCATGTTTTAATTTATTTTTATTTGGAAGAATGTAGACTATACAGGCTTTTCAACACTTTGCCATTATGCAAAAGAGTTGCTTGGTAATAACAATGGATAATGTTAATACTTGTACTATGTGATTATCCCAAAGAAGTATGTTTTTGCCAATTGGAAATAAGCAAATCAAAGCATAATTATATGCAGATTACATGATCATCTGTGTAAATAAAAGTTTCTACCCTAAACTAGTAGAAGTAATGAAAAGAATTAAACAAAGTCATAAGATAAGACACAATGAAACAAAATAAGTAAAATTGCCATAAGCCAATTACAATTATTTGAAACATAACAATGAAATCCAATCACATTTAAAATAGATACAATTCTATTTAGAAATAACTACAGAAAATTAAAGAACATATTTAATCAACAAGATGAAAGACCACTACATTTTAAATGAAAAAACATTGAAGAAATTCAATATTATATGAAGATGGAAAAATACTTCACGTTTTCAATTATAACCATCATTACTATGAAAATATCAATACTATACTAGATGGTCTGAAGATTTATTTGTAGCATTTAAAACTGCTTAATTAGGAATATTAAAAATAATGAAATATTAGAAATAATGACTTCAATAAGATATAAAGGAAAATTGGTCATAGTAAGTTTAATAGGAAACAACAAATAGTTCTTTAAAACCACAAAACAAACAAAGAGAATTAAATATATTATGAAATGGAAATTACTAATATAGTTTGCATTCCTCTTCAATCACTCAAACAAACTTCAAAAAATAATCTTTCTGTCCTTGCACCAGAAAATTTTTCCTGAGCCTATGTTTCAGATGTTGTTTTATAGATGCATCAGTTATGATCTTTGTTATAGTTTCCATGTGTTATAAAATATATCTGTTTGATGAGGGGTGAGATCAGTACATGTTGGTATAAAGTTAAGTATTTAGAATACAGTTTTTAATCATATTGTATCTAAGAAAATGGCAGATGTAGGTATTTCTTTTAGGACTGTGACATTGCTAGCCATAAGGAGTTGGCTCTCTTTACAGTACCAGATATCAATTTCATTCTTCTCAGAAGTATATGAATCCAAGCACACTGTTGTTGGTCTCCCCCAATATAAAATTTCTGCTATTGAAACATAAAAGACATCTTGCTGGGCTGGTTGGTCATTGTCAACTTTTACAGACTTTACTACTGGCTGGAATTATTGATTAATTTTCTCCATTGGAAGCATTATAACACCTTCAGATACTTGAGAGTAGGACCTTGGAGAAGGCTTACAGACCAGTTACAGCTCCATTCTTCAAAGCCCTATATTTAAAACGTTTATAGTCCTCAGTAAAAGGACTTATCCTTAAGTTCTGGGAAGCAAATTAGTACAATAATAATTGCCTATGTTGTTTGGGTGGGAGTTGTGACCTGCTGAAAAACAACTAAAAAGCAATAGGCTTCTGATAGTCTGCAACTCATTATTTTATTTTATTGAAAATAGATGCTTTTATATAATGTATTCTGATCATAGTGTTCCCTTTCACTGCTACTCTCAGTTACTCTTTACCTTCCCATTTATCTACATTTTTCTGTCTTTCCTTAGAAAGTAAGCAGGCATCTAAGGAATAATTATACACCAATATAAGATTTTTTTTAATAAAAAATCAGGCTATGACAAAACAACCACACAATAAAGAACCCTCATAAAAGAAATCCAAGAAACACATATAAATGCAGAGACACACATGTCACAAACTCCCATAAAGTCACTAATCTAGGAGCCATAATATATACACAAAGGACATATAAGGTAAAGAAAAAATGCCCTTCTTAACATTATGAGAAGACAAAAAAAAAAAAAAGGAAGAAAAGAAAAAGAAAAAAAACTAACAACGACAACAAAACAGCAAAAACAGAAAACAAACCTGCAAAGTGCAAAGATTCCACTATTAAGCTTATTTTGAATTTGCCCATTTACTTCTGGGCCTGAGGCATAAAAAGTAGATTTTTTTTGTCTAGTGAGGTTCCCTGTGAGAAAACTCATTTCTCATTTACAAGTGGAGATAAATTGAAGTTAGCATCTGTGTTAGGGACAGTGTATGTGTCTACTTCTCCTTTCAGCTCTAGAATTCCATCTGGTACACACTAATGCAAGTCTGGTACATTCTGCCACAGTTTGAATGTGTGCCAGACAGATTGTGTTTAGAAAGCAATAGCATGGGTTGTTTAGGGCTTCTATAAGACCCCTTTGGTCAATAATTTAATTAGATGTAAATGATTTTGGGGATGTGAGTTTACTTTGATGAAGTGACATGTACAGTTGGGGCTCTGCCTCCCCTCATATTTGGCAATTTCACTTAGATAATATATATTCATATATATATGGGAAGTTTCTACTGCATGAAAATTCCATATAACAAATGGCCCTTGATTGTAGCTATTGCATTTGTTATTCCTCCTTAACCTTTCACTTCTGCGCATAACCTGTTTTATCCTACTATTCCAGTCCTCCCACCTCAAATCTGTAAGTACAAAGTACATATTGGATTTCCCCTTCCTAGGGAGATCCATCAATACCTGCTAGTACCTTACTCTATATAACCTCTATGATTATACTCACAGTAGTTTGATAATCAATGTCAACATCTTATATCTACATATGAGCAAAGCATGCCGTATTTTCTATCTGGGTCAGAGTTACCTGACTCAAGATGATTTTTTTTTCTGGTCATATCATTTACCTGTGAAATTAAGAATTTCATGTTTTAAATGTCGGAGTAGTATTCCACAGTGCAAGAGTGCTATATTTTCTTATTCATTCATGTGTTGAAGGACTTCTAGATTGCTTGCAGGCCCTGACTGTTATAAAATAAGAAAAAAAGAATATAGTTGAAAAAGTGTTTGTATAGTAAGATGAGGTGTTATTTGGGTATATACCCAAGGACAACATAGCTAGATCCTTAAGGGACATCAATCTCATCTTTCTGAGAAGCAGCCATGCTGATTTACATACTGATTATAAGTTTGTATTCATATCAAAAATAGGTAAGTGTTCCCCTCACTCCACATCCTTACCAGAATTTTGCTTTATTAACTCTCATCATGTTCCCCTCACTCCACATCCTTATCAGAATTTTGTTTTATTAACCCCTCAACATACTTGTTGGGCCGTGGAAGGGCATCTTGGTTCATGAGTTAACATGAGCCTGGAACCCTGAGACTGCAAGTGTTCAGCCACGCCCTTAGAACACAGGACCCTGAAACTTCATTTAACCTACAGCATCAGTTAAGACACAGGTAGAGGGGTCATGACTAACAGGCCTCTGCCTTGAGAGATTTACATATTAATGAGTTATCTAAAGGGGCCACAGCTAATTAAATTATTCCTCCCTAGTCCCTCCTCTTTCCCACTCCCCTAGATAAGCTAGCCTTCTCCTGGTTTCTGGGGGTGGGGGGGAGGTGTACACTCACATCTAGATCCAACTACCACCATCGACAATAAACTTCTTTTTGAAAACCCAGTCCACTTGTCTTCTGGGCCTTCCTGCCACCAAGCCTCCAGCCTCTGGAACCTTGTACTTTGTCGCGTATGTGGGAACCTGTCAACCAGAAAGTGCTCCCCGCCCCCACGGGCCCCCACCCCAATTGTTTTTTCCCAAACATACTTATTTCTATAAGATGAAAACAGTAGTTTTGATTTCCATTTTCATGATGACTAAAGATGATGAAGGTATCTTTAGGTGCTTCTCAGCCATTTAAGTTTCTTCTTTTGAGAATTATTTGTTTAGATCTGTGCCCCCATTTTCTAATTGGGTTATTTGTTTTCCTGATGTCCAATTTGAAAAAAAAAATATGCTTTTTGCATAATAGGTCTTTATAGGTTGTGGAGTTGGAGAAAATCTTTTCCTGTGCTGCAAACTGTTGCTTTATCCAAATGATGGTGTTATTTGAAGTAAAGAGGCCTTTCAGTTTCATAAGGTCCAATTTATTGGTTGTTGTTCTTAATGCTTGAGCTTACTTTACACTCTTCTGTTCGTAAAGCTAATCTCTATAACAATGACTGCAATAT
This sequence comes from Mastomys natalensis, assembly GCA_021653895.1. Taxonomy (NCBI): domain Eukaryota; kingdom Metazoa; phylum Chordata; class Mammalia; order Rodentia; family Muridae; genus Mastomys; species Mastomys natalensis. The sequence goes on along the minus strand of JAJTUV010000761.1, from coordinate 752,539 downwards.
TATTCACTACTTTGTCTTATATCAGACTCTGCATAGCCATTTGATCTATTTGTAGTTGAGTCATATGCAGGGTAAAAGTATGAATCTATTAATATATCCAGTTTGTCCAAAACAATTTGTTCAAGATGCTATCTTCTTTTAAAGTGTGTATTTTGGCTTCTTTCAACCTGTCTGTTTTGGCGACACTACTATCATTCATATAATAAACACACACACACACACACACACATACACAACACACACACACACACATATATGTGTGAGTAAATATATATACATATATATATACTATAACTCAGTAGTTAGATTGGGGATGGTGATACCCTCATCATTTTTTTTTATCATTCAAGAGTGTTTTAGCTACACTAGGGTTTTTGGTTTGGTTGTGTGTGTGTGTGTGTGTGTGTGTGTGTGTGTGTGTGTTTCCATATGAAGTTTAAAAATTGTCCTTTCATGTGTAAAAAATTGTGATGAAATTTTGATGGGGACTGCATTGAGTCTCTAGAATACTTTTGGTCAGATGACAATTTTTACTATTTAAATCCTAACAACACATGAGCATGAAAAATCTTTCCTTCTTTTGACATCTTAACTTTTGTCTTTAAAGTATTAAGGTTTTAAATTACACAAGTTTTTACTTGCTTAGTTAGAGTTATCCCAAGATATTTACATGGTGGTGGGGCCTTGTGGAATGTCCACAATTCCATGAGGAATGCCATAGGTGTATCCATCTTAATTGGCAGCCATGTTGTTGTTGTAGCTTCTCGAACATGTCTAGAAGACACTGTCTAGGAGCAGGTCATACAATGTTCTGCCTTTTCTGCGCACACACACACACACACACACACACACACAATTGTGTGTACATAATTTTGAGTTTTAAAAATTTATTGAATGTCACTATTCTGCTATATAAATGTGTGTGTATGTGTAGGAAATAATAATTACTATAAAAATAAAATCATGAAATTGAAAGGAAGTAGAAATATTGGTTTCATTAGGGAGAAGACAGAAAGAAGTGAAATTATATAAATAGAGAACTCATAAATACTTAAAAATAAATATTTAAATAAAAATAATAAATAGTAATATAAGGGTTACTGGTAAAAGAGGCAAATATAATACATAAATGTATAAATATATTTGTTATTAATAATTATATAGAGAAAAATCTTTCATTAATTTCGATCTATGATGTCATGTAAACAAAATTGCTAGATATATTTCATGAAATGGTGTTTTGGACTTATGATGGTAGTCACTAACAATTTCAATGTAAATGTGTTAAGAATCACAGCAGGCTTTGAAGCCATTGTACTTTAGTCTCAGGTTAGCCCAGCAGGACATTTTGGAACCTAAAAAGAGATTAGAGCAATTATGTATGTCAACAACATAAATGTCAACAGTAATTTAGAACAAGAATGGATTGTGAAAATGTTTCCAGTTCAATATTTTTCTCTGAAAGCAAATAATCAGTATGAGGCTTTTGCAACAGAAAGTTAACAGGAAATATATTGACAAGTAAAATAAACAGTGTATTTAAGGAGGAAGCCTTAGAATAAAGCAGTGTCATTGGTTGCTAAATATATCAGTAATTCCCATAGAGTTTTCTAAATTCCTTATTTCCCTCGAAGGTCACACATTTGGTACAACTTTCTTCTGTGTCTATAACAGTGGCACTTAGGGATGAGGGTTTCTGTTGAGTGATTTATTCTTACAAGCACTTCATTTTTGAAGCTTAAAATCTTCATTGGTGTTACTGTAATATTACAATCAGATAAAGAATATTTAACCTGAGTATCGCATCAAATCCCCAGTGAGGTTTCTTATAGAAAGGGGTATATTTTATAGTCTCAAAAACAATGATAATATTTAAAGAACACATTAATTTACTATTTACCTAATGCTCAATAAGAAGAGCTACATGGCAATAGATGTTTAGGTTGTGGACATTATTTTTTCAACCCCCTCAAATATATCTGAAAAGTATGCTCTTATGCAATTCTATTATTACAAAAATGAGTAATAGAGGTAATTGCATTTATAGATAAAATAATTTCACCATATATCCTGTCACTCATCTGTGACTAATGAGTACACTGGTCAATTGATTCAGTCCATCATTGATATATCAGTTAGTCATCTATCATCATACAATATGAAAAATAAATGCAGCTATGCCTTGCTTGGTCTGTTTCCTGCGGCAGACTCCTAGCTGGTCTGCTCCCATGAAAGCACCATATCCTGACCTATCCTAGAGGAACCACTGTATTCAGAGCAATGGGTAAGAACCTTCGCCCAAACAGAAGCCCCAGAGCTCACTCAGGACCCATCAACAACCAAAACCCCACCATTCCAAATACCACTCCACTTCTGCCCTGTCTGCTTGGTCCATGTTGCTGAGGCTGACTCCGAGCTGGTCTGTTCCTGAGAAGACACCATACCCTGAACTATCCTAGAGGCACCACTGTACTCAGAGCAGCAGAGGATCTGCTGAACTCAGAACAGTTGAGGAAGCTGGACTCTCAGGAGCTCTAACACTTCCAGGATCATAGCTCTGCACCTGATCCCACAGCACTCAGAGGAAGCTGTGCTCCAAGGAATTCTAACATGCCCAGGATCATAGGATTTCAGGATCCCAGAGGCAGCATGAGTCCCAGGAGCACTTCCACCAAGGATCTCAGGACCACAGAGACAGCTGGACACTGAGGAGTTTTGACACAACCAAGATAATAGGACAGACAGGCTCCAGTCAGAGGCAAAGAGTGCAGCAGGTAGCACTAGAGATAACCAGATGGCAAAAGGCAAGCACAAGAACATAAGCAACAGAAACCAAGGTTACCTTGTATCATCAGAACCCAGTTCTCCCACTAAGGCAAGTCCTGGACACCCCTTCACACTAGAAAAGCAGGATTCAGATTTAAAATCACTTCTTATGATAATGATAGAGGACTTTTAGAAGGACATAAATAACTCCCTTAAACATATACAGGAGAACACAGGTAAACAGGTCGAAGCCCTTAAAGAGGAAACACAAAAACATCTCTTACAGAATTACAAGAAAACATAACCAAACGTGAAGAAATTAAACAAAACCCTCCAGGTTCTAAAAATGGAAGTAGAAACAATAAAGAAATCACAAAAGGAGACTACTCTGGAGATAGAAATCCTAGGAAATAAATCAGGAGTCATAGATGCAAGCATCACCAAAAGAATACAAGCTATAGAAGAGAGAATCTCAGGTGCAGAAGATACCATGGAAAACATTGACACAACTTTCAAAGAAAATGCAAAATGCAAAATACAAAAAGTTCCTAGTCCAAAACATCCAGGAAATTCAGGAAACAATGAGAAGACCAAACCTAAGGATAATAGGTATAAATGAGCGTGAAGATTCCCAACTTAAAGGGCCAATAAATATCTTCAACAAAGTCATAGTAGAAAACTACCCTAACCTAAAGAAAGAGATTCCGAAGAACATACAAGAAGCCTACAGAACTCCAAATAGACTAGACCAGAAAAGCAATTCTTCTCATCACATAATGATCAAAACACCAAATGCACAAAACAAAGAAAGGATATTATAAGCAGGAAGGGAAAAAGATTCAGTAACATATAAAGACAGACCTATAAGAATTACACCGGACTTCTCACCAGAGAATATAAAAGCCAAAAGATCCTGGACTGATATCATACAGACCCCAAGAGAACACAAATGCCAGCCCAGACTACTATACCCAGCAAAACTCTCAATTACTATAGGCAGAAAAAACAAGATATTCCATGACAAAATCAAATTTACATAATATCTTTCCACAAATCCAGCCCTACAAAGGATAATAGATGGAAAAACTCGAATGCAAGGAGGGAAACTACAACCTAGAAAAAACAAGAATGTAATCTTCCAACAAATCCAAAAGAAAATAGACACACAAACATAATCCCACCATAATAACAAAAATAACAGGAAGCAACAATCATTTTTCCTTAATATCTCTTAATATCATTGGACTCAATTCACCAATAAAAAGACATAAACTAACAGACTGGATATGCAAACAGGACCAAGAATTTTGCTGCATACAGGAAACACACCTCAGTTTCTAGGACAGACACTACCTCAGAGTAAAATGTTAGAAAACAATTTTCCAAGCAAATGGTCCCAAGAAACAACCTGGAGTAGTGATTCAATTGAATAAAATCCACTTTCAATCAAAAGTAATCAAAAAAGGTAAGGAAGAACACTTCATACTCATCAAAGGAAAAATCTACCAAGGTGAACTCTCAATTCTGAATATCTATGATCCAAATACAGGGGCAACCACATTCATAAAAGAAACCTTACTAAAGCTCAAAGCACACATAGCACCTCACACAATAACAGTAGGGAACTTCATCATCTCACTCTTAGAAATGGACAAATCAAGGAAACAGAAACTAAACAGAGACACAGTGAAACTAACAGAAGTTAGGAACCAAATGGATTTAATAGATGTTTATAGAACATTTCATCCAAAAAAAAAAAAAAAAAAAAAAGAATATACCTTTACTCAGTAGCTCATGATACTTTCTCCAAAATAGATCATATAATTGGTCATAAAACAGGCCTCAACAAATACAAAAAGATTGAAATAATCCCTTGCATCCCATCAGATCACCACAGAATAAGGCTAGTCTTCAATAATAACAAAAACAATGGAAAGCCCACATACAGGTGGAAACTGAGTAACGTTCTACTCCATGATAACTTGGTCAACAAAGAAATAAAGGAAGAAATTCAAAATTTTTTAGAATTTAATGAAAATGAAGACTTGTCATACCAAAACTTATGGGACACAATAAAAACGGTGCTAATAGGGAAACTCATAGCTCTGAGTGCCTACAAAAAGAAACTGGAGAGAGCATACACAAGCAACTTGACAGCACACCTGAAAGATCTAGAACAAAAAGAAGCAAATACACCCAAGAGGAGTAGAGGTCAGGAAATAATCAAACTCAGGGCTGAAATAAACCAAGTAGAAACAAACAAACAAACAAAC
>JAJTUV010000760.1:730000-1034977 GCA_021653895.1 Mastomys natalensis | reverse complement strand
GGGAAAAAAGGACCAGCTCTATAATAAAGTAGTCCTCTGAACAAAACACATGTACACACACATCCTGGCACAATTATAATATATAGACACACCATGAATATATGCACAAAATAATAATAACAAATTAATCTTAAATTTTTTAAATAAAATCTGAAGAGGCAATGTCCTGTAGCCAGGCAGAATCTACAGTGGAGGAATAAGGACACCAACCCACTCACAAAACTTTCAAATCAAATTTGTACTATTTAAAAGGAGGGCAGAGACCAAGATGGAAAAGAGACTAAGGGAATGGCCAACCAATAACTGGCCATATTTGAGACCTATCCCATGGGCAAGCACTGTGTTATGTTTATAGACAGGAGCCTGGCATAAATATCCTTTAGGATGCTCTACCCAGCAGCTGACTGAAACAGATGCAAAGACCCACAACCAGACAGAGCTCAGGACTCATGAAGAGTTGGGGGAAGGATTGAAGGCCCTGGGGTGGGTGTAGGAATTCCAAAGAAAGACTCACACAGCCAACTAGACTGAACCCATAGGAGCTCTCAGAGTCTGAACCACCAAAGAGGATACACAGGCTGGACCAAGACCCCCTGCTCATATGTAACAGATGTGCAAGTTAAACTTAATGTGGGTCCTCAAAAACTGGAGCTGCATCTGCCCCTAAAGTGGTTGCCTGTCTAGGGAATCTGTTCCCCTAACTAGGCTGCCTTGTCTGGCCTAATCCAGCAGAGACTTGAGTCTCTAAGGTTGTGGGATACTCAAGGGCCTCTACACTCTCAGAAGAGCAGTGGGGGGAACATAGGGAGGAACTGTAGGGTGGGGGACCAGGAGGGAAGCAGTGATCAGGATGCAAAATGAATGAATGAATAAATAAATAAATAAATAAATAAATAAATAAATAAATGTTTAAATAAAACTCTTGAAATTAAGAGCAAAAAGTCAGCTTTCCACTGAGATAAATCATCAGTTTGTCTGCCCCTCTGAAGACTCCACAATCTGAAGGTCTCCTAGGAGATCTGCTGCTGCATCCAGGGCAAAAGATAAGGGACCCTGACAAATAACCGCAGCAGCTAGGAACCCTGAGGAGCCCAGCAGACCCAGGACCCAGCCCCTCTACTCAAACTCCACCTCCCTTCCAGACTATGCTTTCTGCCAGGGCAAATAATAAGTGTATATGCCCCTCTGAAGACCCCACAGTTTGAAGGCCTCTCAGGAGATCTGCTGCATCCAGGGCAACAGATTCCACAGTCTGAAGGCATCCCAGGAGATCTGCTTCACCCAGAGCAAAAGACCCACCAACTGAAGGCGTCCCAGGAGATATGCTACAGCCAGGGCAACAGATCATCAGAGTGAATGCCCATCTGAAGACCCCACAATCTGAAGACCTCTCAGGAAATCTGCTACAGTCAAGGCCACAATTCTCCTAGGAGACCTGCAGAAACAGAGGGACTCAGGAGGACCCAGACCAGGTAACCCCAGAGATAACATATGACAAGAAGCAAGCACAAGACCATAAGGAACAGAAGCCAATATACTTTGACACCATCAGAACCCAGTTCTCTCATCACAAGCTCTGGATAACCCAATACAACTGAAAACCAGGATACTGACCTAAAATCTAATTGCATGAAGTACTTTAAGGATATAAATAACTCACTGAAAGAAATACAGAAAAACACAGGCAAACAGGTAGAAGCAGTTAAAGAAATGCAAGAGAATACAAACAAGTGAAGGAATTGAACAAAGTGGTCCAAGACCTAAAAATGGAAGTAGAAACAATAAAGAAAAAACAAATGGGTGTTCACAGCCTTCACCATGCTGCTGCTCCTCTCTTAACAGCAACAACTCCTCTCATTTGCTAAGCTCCAGCCAAAGGAGAAAGGGGGTAAGTAAGGAGGTGACCATACCATGTCTCATACAAAGCAACACTGGCTGCAAATCTACTGCTGACACTCAGGAAACAACTGGCTATAAAAGCCACTCACAAGAGTGCGTGCTCTACTAGAGGAGTGAAGAAACTTCATCATACAGGCCTGGTACGGTGACATTCCATGAGATCAGATACTATCAGAAGACCACTAAGCAGTTTCCATATGTGTCCCAGAGCTGACCCTGTGCCACACTTCTCCACACCCCAATTCTGTCCCGAGAGAGCTGGTCTCCCAGGAGTGCTGGCACCCCTGAGATCACAAGTTAACAGGCTCACAGGAGGTTCAAGCTACAGTCAGAGAAAGCAAGACCAGCTAACACCAGACACAACCAGATGGCTAGAGGCAAGGGCAAGAACATAAGCAACGGAAACCAAGGCTACTGGACATCATCAGAATCCAGTTCTCCCACCACAGCAAGCCCTGGATACCCTAATACACCTGAAAAGCAAGATTCTGATTTAAAATCACATATCATGATGATAGAAGGACATAAATAACTCCCTTAAAGAAATATAGGAGAACACAGGTAAAAAAGTAGAAGTCTTTAAAGAGGAAACACATAAATCCCTTAAAGAAATATAAGAAAACACAACCAAACAGGTGAAGGATTGAACAAAAACATCCAGGATCTAAAAATGGAAATAGAAACAATAAAGAAATCACAAAGGGTAATAACCCTGGAGATAGAAACCCTAGGAAAGACATCAGGAGTCATAGACACAAATATCACCAACAACAACAAAAAAAAAAGATAGAAGAGAGAATCTCATGTGCAGAAGATGAAAACATTGACACAACAGTTAAAAAAAAAAAAAACAAAATGAAAAAAATCCCTTAACACAAAATATTCAGGAAATCCAGGACACAATGAAAAGACCAAACCTAAGGATAATAGGTATAGAAGAGTGAGAAGATTTCCAACTCAAAGGGCCAGCAAACATCTTCAACAAATTTATAGGATAAAACTTCCCTAACCTAAAGAAAGAGATGCCCATAAACATACAAGAAGCCTACAGAACTCCAAATAGACTAGACCAGAAAAGAAATTCCTCCCACCATATAATAATCAAAACACCAAATGCATGAAACAAAGAAAGAATACTAAAAAACAGTAAGGGAAAAAGATCAAGTAACATATAAAGGCAGACCTATCAGAATTATACCAGACTTCTCACCAGAAAGTATGAAAGCTAGAAGATCCTGGGAAGATGTCATACAGACCCTAAGAGAACACAAATGCCAGCCCAGGCTGCTATACACAGCAAAACTCTCAACTACCATAGATGAAGAAACCAAGATATTCCTTGTCAAAACAAAATCTACAAAATGTCATTCCACAAATCAAGCCTACAAAGGATGGAAAAAGACAACACAAGGAGGAAAACGACAACTTACAAAAAGCAAGAAAGTAATCATTCAACAAACATCAAAAATAACAGGAAGCAACAATAACTATCCCTTAACATCTCTTAACATCAATTAACTAAATTTTCCAATAAAAAGACATATAACTAACAGACTGGATACATAAACAGGACCCAGCATTTTGCTGCATACAGGAAACGCACCTCAGTGTCAAAGACAGACACTACCTCAGAATAAAAGGCTGGAAAACAATTTTCCAAGCAAATGGTCCCAAGAAACAAGCTGGAGTAGCCATTCTAATATCTAATAAAATCAACTTTCAACTAAAAGTTATCAATCAAGATGAGAAGGATACTACATACTCAATGGAAAAATCCACCAAGATGAAATCTCAATTATGAACATGTATGCCCTGAATGCAAGGGCACCTAATTCATAAAAGGAACTTTACTAAATTTCAAAGCACACATTGCACCTCATATAATAATACTGGGAGACTTCAACATACCACACTCTCACCAATGGACAGATCTTGGAAACATAAACTAAACAGAGACACAGTGAAACTAAGAGAAATTATGAACCAAATGGATTTAACAGATATCTACAGAACATTCCATCTTAAAACAAAAGAATATATACCTTCTCCTCAGCATCTCATGGTACCTTTTCCAAAACTGACCATATAATCAGTCACAAAACAAGCCTTAACAGATACAAGAGGATTGAAATGATCCCATGCATCCTATCAGATCACCATGGACTAAGACTAGTCTTCAATAATGACAAAAACAGAAAACCTACATACACATGGAAGCTGAACAACACTCTACTCATTGATAACTTGGTCAGGGAAGAAATAAAGAAAGAAATTAAAGATTTTTTTAAAATTAATGAAAATGAAGCCACAACATACCCAAACTTATGTGACACAATGAAAGCAGTGCTAACAGGAAAATTCGTAGCTCTGAGTGCCTCAAAAAAGAAACTGGAGAGAGCATACACTAGCAACTTAACAGCACATCTGAAAGTTCTAGAACAAAAAGAAGAAAATACACCCAAGAGGAGTAGAAAGCCGGAAACAAACTCAGGGATGAAATCAACCAAGTAGAAACAGAGAACTATCCAAAGAATCAACAAAACCAGGAGCTGGTTCTTTGAGAAAATAGACAAGATAGATAAACCCTTAGCCAGACTAACCAGAGGGCACAGAGACAGTATCCAAATTATCAAAATCAGAACTTAAAGGGGAAGCATAACAACAGAAACTGAGGAAACTCAAAAAAATCATCAGATCCTACTACAAAAGCCTATACTCAACAAAACTGGAAAAATCTGGGTGAAATGGACAATTTTCTAGACAGATACCAGGTGCCAAAGTTAAATCAGGATCAGATAAACCATCTAAACAGCCCCATAACCCCTTAAAAAAATAGCAGATGATACCAAAACCACACAAAGACCTAACAAAGAAAAAGAACTTCAGACCAATTTCTGTAATGAATATCGATGTAAAAATACTCAATAAAATTCTCACAAATTGAATCCAAGAACACATCAAAACAATTATTCACTACAATCAATTAGGCTTCATCCCAGGGATACAGGATGGTTCAATATACAAAAATCCATCAACATAATCCACTGTATAAACAAACTCTAAGAAAAAAACCCACATGGTCATCTCATTAGATACTGAAGAAGCATTTGACAAAATACAACACAGCTTCATGGTAAAAGTCATGGAAAAGAACATGAATTCAAGGCCCATACCTAAACATAGTAAAAGCAATATACAGCAAGTCAGGGACTAGACAAGGCTGCCTACTCTCTCTATATATATCTATTCAATATAGCACTTGAAGTTCTAACCTGAGCAATTAGACAACAAAAGGAGGTCAAAGGGATACAAATTGGAAAGGAAAAATCAAAATATCACTATTTGCAGATGATATGATAGTATACTTAAATGACTCCAAAAATTCCACCAGACAACTCCTAAACCTGATAACTTTAGCAAAGTAGTTGGATATAAAATTAATTCAAACAAATCAGTAGTCTTCCTCTACTCAAAGAATAAATGGACTGAGAAAGAAATTAGAAAAATGACACTCTTTACAATAGTCATAAATAATATGAAATATCTAACCAAGCAAGTGAAAGATCTGTATGACAAGAACTTCAAATCCCAAAAGAAAGAAATCAAAGGAGACCTCAGAAGACAAAAAGATCTCCCATGCTCATGGATTGGCAGGATTAATAATAGTAAAAATGGCCATCCTACCAAAAGTGATTGACAGATTCAAAGCAATCCCCATCAAAATTCCAACACAATTCTTCAAAGACATGTAAAGAGCAATTCTCAATTTCATATGGAAAAACAAAAAACCTAGGATAAAGAAAACAATTCTCAAAAGTAAAACAACTTCTGGGGCAATCACCATCCCTGACCTCAAGCTGTACTATACAGCAATAGTGATAAAAACTGCATGGTATTGGTATAGAGACAGACATGCTGGCCAATGGGATAGAATTGAAGACCCAGAAATAAAACCACACACTTATGGACACTGATCTTTGACAAAGAAGCCAAAAATATACAGTGAAAAAAAGAAAGCATCCTCAATAAACGGTGCTGGTCTAACTGGCAGTTGGTATGTAGAAAAATGAAAATACATCCATATTTGTCACCTTGCACAAAGCTCAAGTTCAAGTAAATCAAGGACTTCAACATAAACCCAGATACATTGAATCTAATAGACTAGAAAAAGAGAAAGAGCCTTGGAGCCAGTGGTGGGAGAAATTTTCTAAACCAAACACCAATGGCTCAAGATCTAAGATCAAGAATTGATAAATGGGACCTCATGGAACTGAAGAGCTTCTGTAAGGCAAAGGGCATAGTCAATTAGGACAAATCAGCAAGCTACAGATTGGAAAAAAAAAAAAAAAAAAACCTTCACTAACATCTGATAGAAGGCTAATATCCAAAATATATAAAGAACTCAAGAAGCTAACATCCAGAAAAAACAACCCAATTTTAAAAAAATGGGGTATAAAGCTAAATGGAGAATTCACAACAGAGGAATCTTGAATGGAGAGAAGTATCTGAAGAAATGTTTAAAACCCTTAGTCATCAGGGAAATGCAAATCAAAATGACCCTGAGATTCCACCTCTCACCAGTCAGAATGGCTAAGATCAAAAACTCAGGTGACAGTAGATGCTGTCAAGGATGTGGGGAAAGAGGAACACTCCTCCATTGCTGTTGGGATTGCAAATTGGTACAACCACTCTAGAAACCAATCTGAAGGTTCCTCAGAAAATTGGAAATACATCTACCTGAAGACCCAGCTATACCACTCTTGGGCATGTACCCAAAAGATGCCCTACCATACCACTGAGGCACGTCTGCCACTATGTTCACAGTGGCCTTATCTGTGACAGCCATAAGCTAGAAACAACCCATATGTCCCACGACAGAAGAATGGATACAGAAAACTTGGGAGGTGAGAGACTCTCAGGACTCAAAGGGGAGGACCTTAGATGAAATGCCCAACAGTGGGGAGAGGAAATTTGTAGAGTCTATTTCCAGTAGAAAGGCAAGGCATCAAGTAGAGGGATGGGGTTGTCATCTGTCTTAGGCAGGGTTTCTATTCCTGCACAAAAATCATGACCAAGAAGCAAGTTGGGAAGGAAAGGATTTATCCAACTTACACTTCCACATTGCTGTTCATCACCAAAGGAAGTCAAGACTGGAACTCAAGCAGTACAGCAAGCAGGAGCTAATGCAGTAGCCATGGAGGGATGTTACTTACTGGCTTACTTTCTTATAGAACCCAGGACCACCAGGTCAGGGATGGCACCACTCACAATGGGCTGGGCCCTCCCCCCTTGATCACTAATTGAGAAAATGCCTTACAGCTGGATCTCATGGAGGCATTTCTTCAACTAAGGCTGCTTTCTCTGTGATAACTCCAGCTTGTGTCAAGTTGACACACAAAACCAGCCAGTGCACCATCCTATAGTCAAAAACTCTGACCCAGAAATGTTCCTGTCTAAAAGAACTTCAGGGACAAATATGGAGAACAGGCTGAGGGAAAGGCGGTCTAGTGACTTGGGATCCATCTCAAGGGGAGGTTCTAAGGCCTAACATTATCACTAATGCTATGGTGTGCTTAGAGGCAGGGAACAAACAACTGACTGAGCCAGATGCAGATACTTACACCCAACCAATGAACTGAAGTTGGGAACCCCTGTGGTTGAATTGGGGAAAGGCTGGAAGAGGCTAAAGAGGGTGATCCCACAAGAAGACCAGCAATTTCAACTAACCTGGAACCCTGAGATCTCTCAGGCACTGAGCCATCAACCAGGCAGCATACTCTAGCTGGTCCAAGGTCCCCGAAACATATACAGCAGAGGACTGCTTGGTCTGGCCTCAATGGGAGAAAATGTACCTAACCCTCTAGAGACTTGAGGCCCCAGGGAATGCAGAGGCCTGGAGTGGTGGGTGGGGGGAGCATACATCCCCACATCCTCTTGGAGATGGGGGGGGAGGAGGAATGGGATGAGTAACTGTGAGAGGGCAGACCAGGAAGGGGCTAAAGACTGTAAATAAATAAATAAATAAATAAATAAGCACACAAACAAACTACAAAATAGCAAAAAGTCAGCAAGTTCCTGGCTTGTGCACACCTTTGGTTGTGATGAGGAAGAAGAGGCCCAATGATAGATAAATTAAAGATTTACTTTTTTATCTTTCTACTTTGGGATCTGTAAATTTTCATGCCATAGTTGCAGAATCACTGTTGTCCCTCAGAGTTGCCCCTGTGAGTGATTGCCTTGAGATGAGAGAATGAGAAACTAGTATGAAGGAGACTCAAGCCTCAAGTTTTTTGAAAGCCAGAAATTGGTGGACCTCATCAGAGACATGTGGACCTCCTCAGAAAGAGACTGGTGAACCTCCTCAATGGCTTGTCTCATGTTAACTGATTCAAGTACTGTTCTGATGGATCAGAAAGCACCTTTTCTTTTGATTTCATATTTCTGAAATAACTCTCTGCCTTCAAATTAATCTGTTTCTAAAGCTCATTTTTTATAGTATGTCAGGTGCTGCAACAGCAATAATGATAGTTTTTAATTAACCTAAAAAGTTCAGAAGAGCAGGAACCAAAATGTGTTGTGGCTCCAGGGCGAAAAGGAACTTTATAGACTAGTGATGCTAAAATTTTGCATTTGCCAGAAGCATCTCCTGACTCTATTCAGACTCAAGACCTCAACATTTATGAGACATTTTATAAACCTTTTTTTTTTTTTTACTCTGCCCTGGGTGCTAATAAGGAACTATTTCCATGGCCAGATTAATGTACTTTGAACTTAACCTTTGGTAGCAAATTTTTCCTGATATTGTCTACATTTTAATAATCAGATAATGAACCTATGCATTGAAATACTAAAGAATACCAACAATAACTTTGACCCCTGGGAGCCCCCAGAGACTAAGCCACCAACCAAAGAGCATAAATTGGTTGATCTGTGGTCTCTAGAACATATGTAGCAGAGGACTGCCTTGTCTGAGCTCCGTGGGAGATAATCATGTAGAGACTTGATACTCCAAGGAAGGGGGATGCCAGGGAGGGGGGAGGGGAATTAAAAAGATTGGGGTGGAAGAGCACCCTCTCAGAGGCTAAGGGGAGGGGGAAGGGGTAAAGAACTCTGGGAGGGGAGTCTGGGAAGGGGGCAACATTTGGAATGTAAAAAAAATAAAATAATTTTTAAAAATATGCACCCATATATATGAAAATATATATAATGCTTACTGTATTATTCTCAATACTAAGTATATGTATTTTTATATATGATAAAATGTATTCAGTAAATATATGAATTTTTTGGAGAAAAAGAAATACTAAGCAATATATGTAGTTTAATCATCATAATTAAAAATGTCTTTCTATTTTCACTCTGTCCATAAAAGACTTGGAAGTTCTACTAAATTTACAAATAGTTTTTATATTAGTCTTATTTTTCTAGAAACTTTCAGGTTACATGTTACACAATAGCCCTTTGGAATCTCCAGTATTTGCTATGATACTTAATTAAATTCCACCAAATTAACTGTATTTGGCCCAATCTAAGTTCTATTGAGGGCATGAGAGTTGAGTGAGGAGATCATTCAGGGTGACGAACACTGAGTAATTTATGTTATGCACCCCATAAACTAAGATATATGAGGTTCTGGTCCTCAGATCCAATATCTAGAACATGTCATAGGCAAGTTCTCTATGGGGCCTCTCAATTTGAAGGCCTTACATGGTACATTTGAGGTTTTTAGTTTTCATCTATATGAGTTCTAGACACTTCATCCACAAATGTGTAAAATAATTGGGAGAGAAACACTATGTGGCATTGGGAACTCTTGATAATATTTCTGTGCTAAGTCTCCTGTGTTAAGGGTACAACAGAACTCCCCAGTGGTGAACTTTGGAAAACTAATGTATTCACTCATTATTTAATCACACACCTGGAAATGCTGATTCACTCGGGCCTTGTGGCTGGAGTCACCTACAGGATAATTTAATGGGGGTTTTCCAGGGTTCTTGGACATTAGTCAGCCATCAGGTTTAGTCTGACTGTGTGGACAGAGTGTGCACTGTATGAACAGAGTGCACAAGAACTCCCATGCCCCTCTATGCCTTCCTGAGTTCCACAGAGAGGCAGTCTCCTTGGATGGGCTGTAACAGCCTTTGAAATCCAGATCACCATTCGTCTTGCACAGGTGCCTATAGAACTGAAGGAAGTGTTCAAACCCTGGAAGTGAAAAAAGATATTCCAAAGACCACTTGGTTATGGGCGGATGAGGCAAACTCGTACCTGATACAGTTCTAGCACTGATTTCTGATTTCTGTCTTCACACAAAGTCGATTTCTACTGAGCTAGCTAGAGCCTAGGAAAACATCGTGTGTTCTACAACTAGAACTTGATTGTTGTTCAGAAATCTTCCATATAAAAAAACATAATCACTTCAAGTAAAATACACTTGTTAATTTTCTCTCATGTGTGGAAGCTACTGAGGAAAAAACTGTGTATGAAGCTAAAGGGGCTATAAAGAATATGGAAGGGGAGATGAGGGAGAATAGAGGAGGGTAATATGATCTAAGTACATTCATGTATGGAAATATCCTAATGAAACCTTTTACTTTGTGTAATTAATATGTATTAGTAAAGAATAAAGTAATACAGCCATTAAGTGTTGTCTTGTTGAAGGCTTAGACTTATGGTTTCAACTCTGTAGTTAAAAAAGTAGAGAGATCAAGGTAACCACAAGAAAATCCACAGAAACAACTAACCTGGGATCATGGGGGCTCACAGAGACTACAGTGACAATTAGAGAACCTGCATGAGTCTGACCTAGGCCGTGTGTGTGTGTGTGTGTGGTGTGTGTGTGTGTGTGTGTGTGTTGTGTGTGTGTTATAGTTGTGTAACTTGGTCTCCTTGTATGGTTCTTAACAATGGAAATAGGGGCTGCCTCTGACTCTTTTGCCTCCTGGGACCCTTTTCCTCCTACTAGGTTGCCTCTTCCAACCTTAATATGAGTGGACATACCTAGCCTTGGCAACTTGTTATGGTATGTTTGGTTGATATCCCTGGGATGCCTGCTCTTTTCTGGAGGGAAATGGAGAAGGAGTTGATGTGGAGTGGAGACTAGGAGGAGAGAGGGAAAACTTCAGTCAAGATGTGATATACGAGAGGGCGGGAAAAGTAGGCTACTTCACAAATTACAAATAAAATGAGAAGAGACAGCCAAAGAGATGTGCAATGAACAGCACAGATCCAAGACAAAACAAGGCAACATTTACCCTCCAGTTATTACTCTTCAATTATTGAAACAAAGATCTTGAAAAGTGAAAAACTGCCGAATGAATACTTCAAAAGATGACTTTTGAAAATGATCAATGACTTCAAATACAATGAAAATAAGCAGAAGAGTGAAGTGAAGAAATCAGTTCAGACCTGGAGAAGAAAGTCATCAAAATAGATTTAGCTTAGCATCACACATAAGAAATTCAGAGATATGAATGAGAATTCAAGAAACACAGCCAAGAAGTTCAGGAAGGAAACTGAGATTTTAGAAGAAAAATAAGAAAAAACACAGATATATGTTGACATGGAAAAATCCAATGGATTAAAAACAAAACAAAATAGAAAGAATCAGCAATTGATTAAACCAAGTAGAAGTAAGATCAAAGATAGAGGGAAACAGTGAAAAAAATAGGGCCAGACATTAGAAAAATAAGAAAGAAAGGAAGGACAAGGGAAGAAAGCAAGAAAGCATGCATGACCACAACTTGAACGAAATCTGGGATATGATCAGAAAGGCGAAAATGTGAAGCTATGTAGTAGGAAATAACTGATATTAGAAGCTAAAGGCATAAAAAGTATATTGAAGTATATTTAAAAACCACTTTATCTAGGAAAAGAAATGTACACATAAGTACAGGATTCATTTAGAACTCCAAATTCACACTGGCCAGAAAAAAAAATTACTACACATCATATAGTCAAAATATCAAAACTATAAAACAAAAAAACATGATAAGCTCTAAGAGGGAAGTGCCTACTCGCTAACAAAGGCAAATATATCAAAATAACATCAGACCTCTCAAAGGAAACTCTGAAATCCAGGAAAGCATAAACTAACACTTTTCAATCCCTGAAGGTAAATAACTGTCAGCCTAGATTGCTATCTCCAGTAAAGTTATCTTTTAAAGCTGACATAGAAATAAAAACATTTAAAGCACAAAGTACTTATGATTACCAAACAAGTATTACAGAGGATGCGCAAAAGAATCTTTAACATGAAAAAAGAAAAGCAAGTCTCAATTATGAAAACTCAAGAAAGTTCTTGAGAGGAATGTGTGAATAAAGAACTAAGAAAGAATTCCATGAGGCACATTAAGCCAGAAAATACCTAAAATGGATAGAAAAAAGAAGAGAAGAACAAACATAACCAAACACAAAAACTACCCCACCCAAAAATCACAAACTTGTAAACACCTTTTAATAACAATCATGAATATAAATGTTCCTAATTCTCTGACTTAAAAATACAGACTGTGCCAACGAGTTCAAGAATGTTCTCCAGCTTCTCTTCTATCAGGTTCAGTCTATCTGGCTTTATGTTGAGCTCTTTGTTCCATTTGGAGTTGAGTTTTCTGTTGGGTGATAAGTATGGTTCTATTTGGACTCTTCTACATGCAGCCCTCCAGTTTGACCAGCACCAGTTCGTTGAAGACACTTCTTTTTTCCATTGTATATTTGTGTATTTCTGAACTCTGAGGAATCGGGTGGGAAAGACTTTCTGAACAGAACACCATTACCATAAGCACTTAGATTGCAAAGTAATAAATGGGATTTCATGAAACTGAAAAGCTTTTGCATGACAAAGGACACCATCATTTGGCTAAAGCGGAAACATTCAGAATGGGAAAAGATTTTTACCAACTACATTTCCAATTAAGGACTAATATAAAAAATATATAAAGAACTTTAAAAGCTAGATATCAAATTGGCAAATATTCTAATTTAAAAGTGGGTACAGATCTAATCATAGAATTCTCAGTAGAGGAAATTCAACTGGAACACAAAAAGAAATGTTGGACACCCTTGGCCATTAGAGAAATGCAAATCAAAACTATTTTGATACTACTACTACACTTTCATCTTATACTGATCAGAATGGCTAAGAATAATAACATGGTAGAAATTCATGCTGGCAAGGATGTGGAATAAGCAGGACACTTATCCATTGATGGTGAGAGTGTAAGTACAACCACTAAGAAAATCAGGGCCAAAGAACCTGTGATTAAATAGGGGGAAGAGGGAGTGAGATAGGAAGTTTGCAGAGGGAATACTGGGAAGGGGGATAACATTTGAAATGTAAATAGATAAAATAACAAATAAAAATTTTTAAAAGATTATCAGAGAATAAACAAAATAATGAAATTAAAACCAAGGGAACAAATGAAGTGTTAGAACTTCAAAAAATAAAATAAGCTCAGTAAACCTCTTCTCAAACTAACCAAACAATAGAAGTCCAAACTGACAAAATAAGAGTTGAAAAGAGGAAGACTATAATAGATTCCAACAAAATCCTAAAAATCATTTAGAAATCCTATATTTCCCCCAAAGTAGAAAATCTAGACGAACTGTATAAATTTCTAGACTACACATGACCTACCAAAAGTACAGCTCTGTGTAATTAGATCTGTGGAATTCAGTCTGATCGAGGAAGTGATAAAAAAAAAAAAACCTCTCCACATTCAAGAGTTAGTAAAACCTCTCCACATTCAAGAGTTAGTATAGACTCATTCAAGGGAGTGAGCATTACCCTGATACATAGCTAGAAAAGGATACAACATCAAACAAGAGGAAATCTGTGGACAATTTCTCTGCTGGACATAGATGCAAATATTCCTCAATATAATACTAGTAGACTACTATTCTGAAACACTTGGGGCCACCTCTCCCACTCACTAGAACTCTGAACTAGTGTGATTCTCGATAGAACAAACCCTGATCGTCACACTAGCAGGGTTACACTGATCTAGTATCTGAACACATCCCTCCACCAGATTCTATCAGCAAGACATCCAGATTTCCCTTGCTGGAGATGTGATGGGGTAAAAATTCTTCCTATGTCCCAGACCACAGATATCACAGATTCTAGCACAGGACCCTGATGGCCTTAGCTGTCATTCAGCCAAATAAATGAGAACTGAAACTGTTTTCTCTTTCTCTTTATCACTCAGAGGTGGATGTAATGGTACTGGCGTCTGGTCTAGCCTGCTTAGTTTTATGTTCTCATGCCTCTCCTCTCCTGAGAAGAAGGGTTAGGAAGGAGCAAGCTCAAGTTTGAGCAGTAATTCTACTGGGATTGCTAGAACTGTTTGCTCTGCACCCCACCCTGCCCTCACCCCTGTCTGCACTGCAGTGTTTGTTAGTTTTCCCCTCCAAGTTTTCTTCCTTTTTGTCTCAAAACCTTTTTCTCTCCTAGGTGCCCTGGTGCACCCCTTCACATCCAAATGTCACCATCAAATTCTATGTCATCAGAGCCTATCTGAATATCAGAGTTATTTTACCAGTAATATCCCCCAGAGCCCAAGAAGTTTAATAATTTAATAAAGGAGTTATTAGTTCACTCTCCATAAAAATTCAAAAAAGTACAATGAATCATGTATAATTTTTGAGGTAAACTAAGTAGGCAAAATATAAGAAGCAAAATAATTAAAGGGAAGTCTTCTTCATTGATCCAATTAAGAACAAATTTGACGAGGACACAAAATATCCAGGTGTATCTAAAGAATGCCAAGGGAAATTGCTACAATATGGAAAAATTTTATAGTTGACTTAACTTTCATAAAAATACTTAAAGAATCAAATAGTGTAAAAGTCCTGTTAGTAAATCAAAATGATTTTTGCTAATCCATTAGTTTTCTGTCTCAGAGGAACATTTTTTATGACACAGTAACATGCTTCAAAGCTGTTCCATGAACTCTGTAACAAAGAATCTCCAAATATTTAATAAACAAATCCATATATAAGTGTAAATAGCAACAGGAAGAGTCAGGCAGGATTAAGTGATTTGAACATTAATAAAAATTAGTCCATTCACTTTTAAATAGCCTAAAATACTTTGGTGTGTGAATGATTCAGATACAAATATGTGTAGATAAATTCTGTGTATCTCTATAAAAGTAGATGTGTATGAGTTAAAAACTCTTCGTTAGAATGAGCCACGTTTTTTCAACCTCAAACATTACTAAAATTAAATAAATCTGTATGAATTATACGGCTAATATGCCTGAGGGCTACTGTCCAAATTCTCACCATGCCTTGCTAGACCTTTCTTTACCGGTCTGAGAGCATCTCCAAAACCCATGTTACCATGTTCTCATGGCAGCAACTGGCTACATTTTCTAAAGTGCCTGAATATACCATTTTCTCCGAGGTACATTATTTGTTTCTGAAAACATATTTCCACCTTGTTCATTTCCTACACTTCAGCGTGTCTCCCAGAGTTGCTTTTTATAAAAGCTGTGGCTCTACTACTCAATTTTAGTTCTTGGTTTGTATTTGTTATCCTTTGGTAAATTCACTGGCATCAGGAACCTGGCCATTCATAGGTCAGGTTATTAGGCTCCTGGGACCCTTGCCTAGAATATTCTTAGTTGGTTGTGTGAAAATAGAAGGGTGAATTCAGAAAATACTTAATACTTGTTACAAGCCAGACACAGTGCTCACTTCTAGGTAAGGTACACAGCTATACATTTTGACAGCTGCATCATTGTCCAAATGACACATATTTCAAGATGTCTTACAGATAATTAAAGAGTTATGCATGAAAACTCAACTATTTAAACTTTAGAAAAAATGCATATAAATATTAGTGAGCTCAAGGGGAAATCCATGCTTAAAAGATAGAGAAATCATAAAAAAATGATTGTTTTTGTTTCATACGATTTGTGTTATACACAAATAAACTTTTTTTTTTTTAAATTATTGGCTGAAGAGAACTTAACTAAAAAACTTCTGGTCACTCATTACTGTTTTAAGCATACAAATGTGTCAGCAGCAGTCTGGCAAAAAAAAATTAGAAATACCTGGAGATATGGCTCAGTGAATCATGTATACAAGCATAATGACAGAACTTAGACCCCACTACTCACTGCCGTGGAACATACTATCACACACTTTAATCCTTGTGTCGTTATGGCAAATCAAGAAGCAGAGACAGGAGTATCACCACAGGCTCACAGGCCAGCTAGACTGTGTATAATAGCAAATAACAAGAAGTCCTCTTGTTTCACACATGCATACACACACGCACACACAACACCAGACACACACACAACTTATATATGCATATACAACAAAACTAGCATTGTGACATGTCCAGTATTTTAATAAATGTCTAAAAAGTTACACAGGATATAGCCAAAAATCTATATTTTCTGTTGTCATGGTCAAATTGTTTGCAAAGAAACTAAACCTTTAAAACCTTTACCTTGAGTGGAGTAACAAATTAAACCTTTCAAATGCTCATAAAAATTCTATACAGAATCTCTAAGAGTTCAATGTAGTAATCTATCTACTAAAAAATTAATGAATCACAGTTAAAATTTTATTGCATGAGTTATCTCTACTTTCAGATACAATTAAGATGAGCGGCATATCTATTATTGATCTCTGAAACCTCCTGCTAACTAAACAGTTTATGTGACCTATTATAATGGTCCGACTTCTATATTCCTCACATTGCTTAAAATTATCATTTCTCTGTACATATTTTACATATTAAGATACATATGTATATAAGTACCTAGAAGTACCTCTTCAGTTAACAGTGTTGGTCTTACAATACAGCTGCTAGATGGATTGTGATTATATAATTTCATTTTCTAAGAGTATATCTACTATGCTCTTTTCCTAGCTTGTAATAGAAACTTAACCATTGTTTCTTCTGCATTAGTGTATGTATCTGTGGATGGAGGTGTGGGGATGATACACATGCACACTCACAAACACTCTCTCTCTCACACACACCACACACACACCCACACACCACTGTTCCCACAGCATGCATGAGCATTACAACCTGTCCATATCTTTATATCAGAAATAGTGCTTGGTTAAAGTAATGGAGGGCTATCATTTTATTATATGGAGCTACTGAAAATGTAATAAAATGCTCTTATTTTATTTTATGCTTATTAAATTAAAATATATAATATCAGAAAATATACAGATAACATTCTTATCTTTCTGGTTGTGGTTTTTTTCAGACAATGTCTCCCTGTGTCACTCTGGCTTGCCTAGAGCTCACTGTGTAGACGAGGTGGCCTCCAGCTGGCAGTGGTTCTCCTGCTTCTGCCTTTCAAGAACAACACTTGCATCTGTGAATCACACATCCAGCAACTCTTGTCTCTTTGATACTGCGCTTTTTAAAAAATATTTAATAAATCTGCCTGTGAAAGTCTAGTATTACAAACATTTAAATTTTTAATTAAATGCTACTTTCTGTTTGTTTGTTGTTTGTTTGTTTTTGTTCGGTTTTTTCGAGACAGGGTTTCTTCTGTGTAGTCCGCTGTCCTGGAACTCGCTCGGTAGACCAGGCTGGCCTCAAACTCAGAAATCCGCCTGCCTCTGCCTCCCAAGTGCTGGGATTAAAGGTGTGCGCCACCACCGCCCGGCTAAATGCTACTTTCTTTTCTTCCTTTTTATATTTTTTTAAGTATGTGAGTACACTGTAGCTATCTTCAGACACACAAGAAGAGGGCATCAGATCCCATTTCAGAAGGTTGTAAGCCCATTTACACAATGGAATATTATTCAGCTATTAAAAACAATGAATTGAGAAATTCTTATGTAAATGGATAGAACTAGAAAATATCATCCTGAGTGAAGTAACCCAATCACAAAGAACACACATGGTATTCACTCACTGATTATTGGATTTTAGCCCAGAGGCTTGAAATACCCAAGATTCAACTCACAGATCACATAAGCTCATGAAGAATGAAGACCAAGTGAGGGGGGGTTTGGTCCTTCTTAGAAGGAGTAACAAAATACTAAGGAGCAAATATGGATACAAAGTGCAGGACAGAAACTGAAGGAGGTGCTCTGCAGACCATTCTACCTGGGTATCCATTCCATGTGCAGTCACAAAAGTAGATGCTGATGTGACTGTAGGTGCATGCTGACAGGAGCCTAACATAGCTGTCTCCTTAGAGGTCTGCCAGAGCCTGACATATATAGAGGCAGATGCTCACAGCTAACCATCAAACTGATCATGGAGTTCCCAATAGGGGAGTTAGAGTGAAGACTGAAGGAGTTGAAAGGGTTTGCGACCCCATGAGGAGAACAACAATACCAACCAACCAGAGCCCCCAGTGTCTAAACCACCAGTCTGGGAGCGCTTAGGGAGGGACCCATGGCTCCAGCTATATATGCAAGGGAGGATGGTCCTGTCAGGTATAGATGGGAGAAGAGACCCTTGGTCACGTGAAGGCTGGACGCCGTGTGTGGGGGAATTCAAGGGTGGGGAGGTGAGGTGGGGGGATAGGTAGGGGGAACCCTCACAGAAGCAGGAGGAGGGGGCATGGGATAGGGGGTTACTGGGAGGGAGGGGGGAAATGGGTTAAGGGGAGAACATTTGAAATGTAAATAAAATATCCAATTAAAAAAAAGAAAAAAAAAAAATAAGACGGTTGTAACCCACCATGTGGTTGCTGGAATTGAACTCAGGAACTCTGGAAGAGCAGTCAGTGCTCTTAACCTCTGAGCCATCTCTCCAGCCCTATTACTACTTTACTTAACTGAATTTGTGACCTTCTCCTATTCCTGAAGTCTTTGCAACTGTTTTACTTTTATTGCTCTTCTATAACTGGATCTCCTGAGAGATAGTTTTAAAAGGGGACCCAAAAGCTGTGAGTCAGAACAATGAGACTCAGGCTGGCTGTGAGATTGGTCCCCTTGTCAGGGGGTGGGCAAAGGAGGGGCTTTAGAGCAATTCAGCCTTTCCTTTTACTTGAATTGTGTTTAAGAAGTTGAGAGCATTGAACATATTTATGAATGTGTATATTTATTAATTATGTCACCTACTCTCCACTTCACATGTGACTTGGTAATAACATGAGGTCATTTAGAATCCCTCTATTTATCTACAAGCAACGTCTTTTTGGAATCTCACACAAGAATTGTGCTAATGGAAAAAAAAAAAAACTTGAACCCAAAAGAGAAAAAAACTAAATATGACTGACTTTGTTTCAGAAGAAAGCTGATTCCTGGGGTGAAAGAGTCTCAAAATTGAACTAAGAGGACTTGTATGGCAGTCTTCTGCAGTCATGAAGGCATCTGCCTGGGAAAGTCTCTTCAGTCATGAAGGCATGTGCCTGGGAAAGTCATTGAAATCAGTTCCATGCACAAATGACTGATAGCTGCTGTGGGTTTCAATTAGCACAGCCCTCATAGGTTTATATATTTGAATACTTAGTTCCTAGTTGGTAGAAATGTTTGGGAAGGATTAAGAGGTGTGGCCTTGTTGAAGAAGATATCTCACTAGCCTTTGAAGTTTCAAATGATTTGTACCATTCCACCACCATCTTTTTCTCATGGTTGAACATCAGAGTAGCTCTCAAATATTCTACTTCACCCCACCATCATAGACCACAGGCCAAATTAAACACCTTCATTTATAAGTTGTCTTACTCATAGTTTTGTTTTTTTTTTTTTTTTTTTTTTTTTTAGTCATAGCAATAGGAATGTACTAAGACAAATGCTTAATTACAATTTATAGAAATATGAAGCAATCTTAAGCAATAATCACAGTTTTCTCTCTAATCATCAGTATAACAATGTTATTAAACAGATAAGATATAGTTGAAAGATTTAAAGATATATCTACTATAAATCACCTTGTATAAAAATTCAGTCTGATACAGTTTAAAGTTTGAAAGACCTCTGACTAATAGTAAATAATTACAATCATTTTAAGCAGAAAATAAGAAGGCAAGATTTGCTACTGATATCATTGTCTTAAAACAGCAATAAATAGTTGAGTTTTTGAAAAGGGATATTTTCAAGTCATATGGGGAAGAAATGCCAATTCATTTTTGCAATGGTTTGTATATTAATACCTATTTTATAAAACAAGCAGTAAAAATGACAAAATTCTTAAAATTACTGATTTCTTAGAAAATCTTCTCCCTGCAGGAAATGTGCACTAATAAATACAACTGAGAAACACACAAAGAGTAAGAGATCTTGGAACACTAAGTTCTAAATGAGATATTTCCATCAAAGTCTTTCTCTCAGGGCTCAGGAAATTATAAGTAAGAGGTAGCAGAAAAATTGTAAAAGCCAACAATCAGTGTCTTCCAGGTACAAGATGACACACATATGAGCTCATAGATACTATGGCAACATGCATAGGGCATGCACAGATACAAACTAATTGGAGCCCCTGTACTGAGAGAGGAAGTGGAAAGGATCTAGCCCAGAAGCAGTCTCCAATTAACAACTGCTTACAAAGGAAAATTAGTTTCTACAGTGGAGTCTTGCTGGCTATACAAACCACACACAGGTCCCTTGTCCAATAGTAGGTGGTCAACACAAGACAAACTCAAAGGTGTTTTTGGAGGATTTTCCTTTGTTTTGTTCATATTACTTGGAGCATTTTCTTAAACATTTCTGATCTTTTACTTTTATATTATGGTGTCTCTTATTTTGAGTGTGCTGGTGCTGTGTGTCTGTGTGTCTGTTGTCTGTGTGTGCGTGCATATGTTAGTGTGTTTATCTTTATTGGCCTTTTTTTTTACTTTTTTCTTGAGAAAAAAAGAAGGCATGAAGTTGAAAGGGTGGAAAGTTGGAGCAGATCTGGGAGATGAGCAAGAACGATCAGAATATATTGTATGAAATTTGCTTTATTTATAATAAAGATCATTTAAAAGAAAGAGAATTCAAGATTTATAACCACAAAAATAATGATTTCTCTGTCTTATTCAATGATAGACCATTGACAGGCTGATAGAGCTTTTATCCTATGTCCTATGTACATTTGAAAAAGTGTCCTCCATTTCTTAAATGATTTTATGATTAAGAGGTTATAACTTTAACTGTCTCTCCCTAATTCTAGCCCATAAGCCCTTCTTCCCTCCCTTTCCCCATTTGATCCTTCCATTCTTCCCACATTTCCATTCATATTTATTCTTCATCATTTGCCTAATGAGGTCTACCTGTTTTTCTCTAGTGACTTACTCAGTAATACCATTTGTAGTTCTATAGATTCTAACTTGCTTATCACTGACTTAACAGTTAATATTCACATACAAGTGAATACATAGTAATATTTGTTTTTCTGGGTCTGGGTGATTTCACGCAGAGTAATTTTTTCCTAGTCCCATCCAGTTGTCTGTAAATTTTGTGATTTCACTTTTTTAATGACTAATACTCCATTGTGTAAATGTATCAGATTTTTTTATCCATTCTTCTATTGTAAATTGTAAATTTACATATTTAAATATGTAAATTGTAATTTACATATTTAAATGTTGTACATTGTAAATTGTTTCCAATCTCTGGTAATACAAATAGAGCAACAATGAACATAGTCAAGCAGTGTTTCTGTGCTAGGGAGAGACAACCAAAAGGACGAGGCATTTGAAGAATACTATGGAAACCTAATACAGTAGACACTTCCTAGAAATATGCATACATGAATGTGAGTCCCAACTGGCACTGGTTATCACCAAATGAAAATTATACTTGGGTTGGGTTACATTTAATTAAATTGTCATCCAAAGAGGCCCCACAGGAATCGCCCAAACAATTCAAGCTGTTGCTAAAACAGTAAATTTTTCTCCACAAACTGTCAGCAAGGTCCCATTGCTGAAGACAACACCTACAAAACTCACTGGACATGGTGACATCAAGATGAACAAGGTGACAAGACATGTAGTGTCTACATCCAGCCTTCACTCCTATGTTCTTTGGAACACTGAACCTTTAAGCAAATCCCTTCCCCTCAGAGCTCAGGAAACTAAGTGGTAGAGGAGGAACAAAGAGTATTAGTGGAATTGCCCAACTCTTATCAAGGATGATGAGCTCTTGCAGTTGATGGTTATTAACACAGAGATCACAACTGGACAATGGACAGAGAGTAAGGAGTCTTGGGAGTACTCAGCTCCACATGACATGTCTTTATACCCCTTCATTATAGCTCAAGGATCTACATGGAAGAGGAGGAAGAAAGAGTATATGAGGCAAAAGAAGTGAACACCTCAACAGGAGTTCAAGCACTTTCAGAACACAACTTGACTGATGCACATCTGAACTCATAAAGACTGCGACAGCTTGTGTTAGTATTGAAGAAGTTCAAGTCAGACAAAATCCCAGCATGGAGGAGGAAAGTAAGTACAAACTCCCATCCCTAAACAAGAAGTTATTTGTAATTGATACCTACTGGTACAGGGAAAATCAGTGTTCTTCATTAGAATAACATTGGCTATCAACCACACTGTAGGTCCTCATGTTCAGGAGAGTTGATCAGCATAAAAGCAACTCCATGTTTTTTGTATACTTTTTGTTGTGTTGATGGTTTTCTTTGTTTGTTTGTTGATTTGTTTGTTTGTTTGTTTGTTTGAAGATAGAGAAAGAACATGAATTTGGGTAAGTAGGTGGAATTACCTGAGAGGAGTTGGGGAAACACATAATGTGAAACATATTGTGTAATTTTTTTAACAATTAAAAATTATATAACTGCTACATGATCTAGTAAACAAAAAAAGAAAAAAGAAAAGAACCTAGGCTTTGAATTCAAACAGACTAGATCAGATCATGGTTGTGACAAGTTTTGGCAAGGCATCTTCAACAAGGTCATATATAGTCTTCCATCTCATCTGTTTTCACTGGAGAGTTGTGTGGGCTTACCATTTGCTGTATGAGCTGGGCTCTGGCTACAGAAACATGCAGGCATTCCATAACCGAGCATTCCAGCTCACTTCTCCTGCATAGCCAGTGTGGTATGCAATTTTCCCAGAAAGTCTCTTCTAAGCACATTATATGAATTCACTAATCCAGTCCTGTCTCTAACTCAGTGTGGCTAGTCTTATGATTAACACCCACTTTATAGATAATAGAACTAAAGCAAATCAGAAAGCAATCTGTGCCCAACTCAGATGATGTAACTCTTCTCAGTAACATATGCTCTCACATGATGTACCAACAAGTGTTCAGCCCTTAAATAGTTTAATTTGATGAACGAGGGTTCATTTTCGAAATTCAATGATGAATCTAATTTTGTGTATATTTGAAGACATGTTTGTTTAATAGTATGAAAATTTTTCAAATATTTATAAACAACCATCCTGGTTTAAGCAAATTTACAAATAAATATTTGCAGAGAGTAACTTATTTCTAGTAGAAATAAATTGTCATACACTGTGTCAAAGATATTTATGGAAGGAAATAGAAGAATGACAAAAATAAAATCATCAGTCTTCCTTCCATTAAAAGGATTTACATCTTTCATAATCGATTATACTTCCAGATAAATAAGCATTCATGCTGCAGTTTTTATATAAATTGCAGGAAAACTGAGATATAAGAGTTCTCCACACCTCATGAATATGTATAGAGTGTCTTTTTAAAAAATGGTAACTATAAAACCTTTGTCATGGTTTTATATAATATGGTAAGCACTTCCTACAGAAATGGAAAGTGACATATCTGAAGATAATGGGCAGGAGAAAGTCTAAGGTCAATGCTCCCCATCAGCACCATGGCTGATGGGAACAAAATAACCACTGTCTTTAATCTAGAAGTGAGGAAGAGCTTCCTCTTTATGTATCATTTAAATGAGAAAATGCTCAGATCTTTCCATTCTTTTCTGTTGGTCCTTTAAAATAGAAATCTGGGGCTCAAAGAGTCTTCATTACTACAAGCTGGTTCGACAGGAATTTTAAAAGAAGGAGGGATAGATTGTGTGTAATTTATCTTGTCCTTAATAAGAATGGGGAAAAGAATTGGAAACAGATCAGTAGGAAATTTTCTAACAACAAGCAAATTGATACAGATCAGAAAATAATCTTTCCACCTTCAGTTGATTTGTTTATAATTAAATTAAAGGGTGCTTTTAAGCTTGTGCATTTCAATGTCAGAGCGATATAGAGATGGCATTCCCAATGCTCACTGCAGGTGTTGTTTGTTGTTTTGCATTGTGCTGCCTAAACTAGATAACAAAAAAATCAACATGCAGTAGAAGTGTAGGCTTTCATTCTTGCTTGCTTTTGCATGACTTCCATCATTAGATATGCTTTCCACCTTTGTTCAACATTGTGTCGGTGATCAGTGACGCTGCTAACTACTTGTGCATGCTGTGCTCTAAGTGCACTACCCACTCAGTTCTGTTTTCTTTTCAGGCCAGAAGGATTTCATTGCATATTAATTACACTATGAAGCTGTTGAACTCAAAGAACTCTAATTTCATGATAATCTGTGACTCTGACCAAACATATGGCATGCCTACTCTACCACATGACTAATTTGTGTTTAATGTATAACATGCATTCTAAAAATAAGGTACTTAACCCAGAAATTCATTTTAGTTTGTTTTTCTTAAGAAAGAATTAGAGAGAGAGAAGAAAGAGTTGAGAACAGTGAGGTGCCACATCTCAAGTGGCTTGGGTCTTGGAACTCTGATTATGGTCATTGGCAACAAGAGAATGAAGAAAGGCCAGATAAATAGACACACATTCAGAAAGGTTGCTATCAGATTGGTATGTGCTTTGATAGAGTGTTACTTACTGCCACAGTGACCCAGAACCTCAGCATATTTACTATGTACAGAACAGTGGGGAGATGTTAGCTGGTCTTTGTAGGAGGTCTTTGTAGGTAAACAGTCTCAGGCTGTCAATGCTTGGGAACACAAAACAGTTGGTAGTTTTTATATCCACTCATCAACCATTTTCTTGGACCTCTGAGGAAATCTTGGCTACTCCCATGGGGCTGAGGCAATGGAGGTCTGTCTATGACCATGTCCATATCAACAATACACATTCACTAGGGACTTCCTCTGTTCCCTCTAATGGGGAAAGTTTTAGTTTAAGTAAGAGCTGCTGTTCATTATTTCACATCTGTGTTCAGATGATCCTGGAAAAGCAAGGATTTCAGGGGATTTACACGCAGTAACCACAGTTGGTGCAATTTAAGGTGAAGGCATACCATACTCTGTTGACACTGTAATGGACAAGCATGGCAGCTCTTTCTGTGCCTTTCCAAAAATTCAGATTTGGTTGGCATTCAGTTTTAAACAAATTGATAAGTGAGAAACATAGTTTACCTAGTAAAAATTTAGACTGGTCAAAGTGACTAGAAATGTGTATTAGGTCACTTGCATATTAGATATCTATGTATATATATATATATGTATGTGCGTATGTATGTATGTATTATGTTTTACGTATTATGTATATGTGTGAATGGTTATTTGCTCAGGAAAAAACACTCTGTTCTTTCACTTCCCACTAAGTTCTTTCGCACAGTCTTAGTCATGTCCCAGTTACTAATGCCAGATTAGCCCCAGCAGATGAGCAACAGAAGAAGATATGCTGACAGAGAACAGGGCAGTTGGAAAATTGCCTGGAAAGATTGGAAGTTACCAAGGAAGTTTAAGAGTTTCACCAGAGCAAACTGGGGTTAATTATAATCTACAGAAATAAAAGCTTGCAGGTCCCATGGGAAGACAAGGCAACTGAAGGGTCCAAAACAACTACCTAATGCTTATTTCAGTGCACCAAGGAAGTGTACAAGGGAATTCTGAATATGTTTAATTCCTAGGGATGGGTTCATTATTTATAATGTAGTTGTATAAATTTATTCCTACATTATGTGTTTTGGATACTTTTGCTATTTGGTATGCAATAATTAAAATAGTTTCATATGTGTGTGTGTGTTAATGCAGGAATTAAAAAAACTTTAAATTTATTTATTTATTGTATGTGTGTGATACTGTGGGCATGCATATACAGAAATCAAAGGGCAGCCTGTAGGGGTTGGGTCTCTTCTCCAGCATGTGGCTCCTGCAATTGGTTCATATTGTCAGGTTTGACAGCAAGCACCTTTACCTACTGAGCTACCTCACCAGCGCTCACATGGCTACCTTAGCAAACTATGACTTCTGAATAACTAGAAAACTAAAAGCACCTAAAAGCATGTAAAATCTAGATTTGGTTCAATTTTGTTCCACAGTTTGAAGCAATACACTCATAAAATGGACATTTTAAGAAGTGGTTGGGATCGTTGAGATCTGTAAGACTAGAGGTACCCACCAAATGCTAGTATCTCCAAGTGATGGGGCCACGAGAGCGAGACAAATGCAGGCTCACTGGGTGTCTAGTGGCCACAGTCAGAGCTTTACTTCAAAAATGTGAAAAACAAAAGAGGGAAAGATTGTCTTGACACAGGGTATACAGTACAGAGGGTGGGGACTAAGGGGAGAGACAACAGAAGACCCAAGGAAAACATACACTGTTGTTTCAGTTGAGAACAGAAAGGATGTAATAATCATTATATCTATAATAAATAATTTCTAGGGTAGAACTGAGAAAAAGAGAATATGAGTCTTCAGGATGTACAAGCACAGAAACACTGGGGCTGAGCCTTGAATGTGGGATTTAAGAAGAGATTCAGGAAATACCATTAACACTAGTCTTACCAGTAACTGGTGCTGAGCAGGTTTTCTCGTGCCTGCCATTTTGTACCGGTTTAGAGAAGTATGCCCCTGTGGAGTTTCCTGGGTCTGAGCTTTAGAAGTCAAAGATCCCTGCAAGGATCTGTCTCTGAAAACCTCAGCAAGAGTCAGGTGCTAATCCAAGTGTTAGCCATAGAGGAAAGAATGAGAGATGCTGAGGGTGTGAGATTTGGCAAGGATTTATGAAATAATCACCTGAGGCTAATTTTATAATTATTCTGGTTCAAATGACAACCAAGGGAACAATTTGTGATGTGGGACTAAATTCTACTGACTCACAGCCTCACCAAAATGAAAGGTCCTACCAGGCATAATAACCTGGCAGCACATTTTGAGTTAATGTATGATTAACATACAAGCCGGGCAAAAATCACACAAACTATCACAAGGTTCAGCCATGCCATCTCTGGCTCTCTATTATATAGAGAAGGCAAAAAAGGCATTAGAGGCATGAAAGTCAACACTTGCAGTTCCTGCATGCTCCTGTGAATGGTGCTCTATTTGCACAGTCTAGTCTTGAATCAGCAATGGTGCCATCTGGAGATGATGAAGAAAGAAAGTATGACCTATGTGCACAATGAAGTACTGTCTAGCGTTAAAAGCAATGAAATCCTGTTATTTACAAGAAAAAAGATGGAACTGGAGAACATGGTGTTAAAGGCAGATTCAGAAAGATGAGTGTTGCATGCTTTCTCTCATACATAGAACTAAAAAAGCAGATGAAAGCAAAAGGAACTGTTAAAAAACAGGAATGCAAACGAATGAGGGAAGCAAAAAGGAGTGCTTGAGTAATGGAATAGTATGAATGTAAAAATATCTTACATCTCTCTCATAAGGATACTTACTGGTTGACAATTAAAATATAACAATAAAAATACAGTATATCAGAAAAATTTAAAAATCTGTCTTAGTTCTTT
Source organism: Mastomys natalensis (assembly GCA_021653895.1). Classification (NCBI taxonomy): domain Eukaryota; kingdom Metazoa; phylum Chordata; class Mammalia; order Rodentia; family Muridae; genus Mastomys; species Mastomys natalensis. Next base: position 1,007,458 of record JAJTUV010000760.1, on the reverse strand, counting down.
GATGTTACAAGGGAGTAGTTTAAGGCATTTATCAAGTAGTAATTTAGTGGGAGACAGAGACTGAACTTACTCTATGAATTTTTTGAAGATAAAAAACATTAGCCTATAAGGAGAAAAACCTGGATGTTCTTATTATGACATAATAGGATGCAACTGAAACCATGAAGTTTATTAGTAATCAATAAATTCTGTATTCATGAAATTTTTTAAATACAAATTATACAAATGTGTCAGTCCATTAGAAAAATTGTTATATCAAATATATAAATTATATGAATTTGATTTTTTTTCAGTCCTGTTACATTTTCATTTAATTATCTTTCAGGGGAGAAATTCAACAGCACAAGAGTATTGTTCTCCTCTCAACTTACTTATAATTTCATCACAAACCTAAAACATAGTGAACATATAAATAACATGATAGAAATTTTCTATTTCACATAATTTGAAATACATATATTCTTTGATCTAACCTCTGTTGCTGAGGTGCAACACTAACCTAAAGCAACTTGGGGAAGAGTTTATTTGGATTATACTTCAGCAATATAATGTATCACTGAGGGAAGTCAGGGCACAAGGTAAAACTAGAATCTGTGCAGAAACCATGGAGGAATGCTACTTACTGGCTTGTTCCCTGACTAGGAATTAGCTGTCCAGGATGAGACCAGTAACAGGGCTGGTTCCTCCCACATCAATCATCAGTCAAGGCAATCTTTCAAAGACATGTCTATACCCAGACTGACCAGGCATTTCTTCAGTTGAAGTTCCTTCTTCCCCGATGATACTACTTTGAGTCAAGGTGACAATAAAAAGTAAACAGTATCCCCTTTAATCTAACCAGTATGTCTTCTAAGGAAATAATTGTAAACACAGGGAAAAAAAAACCTTATAACAGCATTATGTTAATATAAATGAAGGAGCAATCTTCAAGAATAATAGCATAGGTCGATTTGGGGTTTTTATTGTGACAAAAAGCCTACATAAGTTATGATTCTATTTTCAAGAGAAGTTTCTGTTTTAAAAGATTTCAAATATATTAACATACATAATATAGTCCTGTTTTTTCATAGTTTAGTAATGTTTTCAAATGACCATTTACACATTCTGTAAATATATGAAAATATAACTACCTCAGAAACAGTTGCTTCTATTAGTAGGCCGTTAAATATCCTAATTAAGCTTAACAGAAAAGGATCTCCTGTTAACAAAGGTTAATTTCATCAAGCCAGTGACGCATACAGCTTTTGTTGACATCCACTGAGATAATGTCATCCCTTAATGTCTGCATTCTTTTCTTTTATCTCAAAACAAACACTGGAAATTACAGTTTGCCTCCCAGCCTCTCATAGTGAGCAAACCCCATGTTACTTCAGAGTCAGCCCCTGCTTTACTCTGTTCAGTTTCCCTGCCAATTTTCCCACAGTCAGGAGGTTCTCCGGCACCATGTCTACCTTCAGACTGCTATGCTTCTTGTCATGATGATAATGGACTGAACCCCTGAAACTGTAAGCCAGCCCCAATTAAGTGTTTGCCTTTATATGAGTTGCCTTTGTCATGGTGTCTCTTTACCACTATTAAACCCTAAGTAAGACACAGGGCTAGGGGATGCCTCAAAGAGTAAAGCATTTGCAAGTTAAGCATGATGAGCTGAGTTCAGATCCCTAGAACCTATGTAAGGTAGGATACCATAGTGCACAAATCTGTAATTCTAGCACTCCTATAGCAAAATAGATGATGGATACAGGAGAATTGCCAGAAACTTGGGGCAAGCTGGTTTGTTGTACACAGATGGGAATAACAAGAGAATCTATCTCAAACAGGGCAGAAAGAGAGGATCAATATCATCTGACTGCTACACACAAGTCATTGTTCCTATTTATATAGATCTTAGATTTTTCTGTAATATCTACTAGTATATTTTAAATGGTTTAAAACATATAATGGAGGAAACTAAGGAATAAAATATGTTAATTACATATAAATGAATTCTGGATATTTTCAAGCTTTCTGAAGGATCCATAGAATTAATTTACCCATTAGTCAAATATCTCAACAATTTCACATATAAATATATACTGAAAGATACAAAAAGACAGTAAAATTCAATATCAGGTATATATGGAGTGATTCTTAAACTCAATGAAGATCAAAGCTGTACAATGACAATACATGAAGCTTTTGGAGACACCTACATCTCTACTTATATTAGAGGTATAGACCTTTATCTATAACTATACATCTGAATGAATGTCTACTTATTCTATACTAACACATATTACTTTAAGGAAATCACTGTCCCCAGACTTAGGGATCTCTGTATATGATCTCATTCTCCATTCAGGCAAGTCAGGTTCTCTTGACTTCACAATGGTACCATTTTCTCCTAGATCCTGAGGGATCACAAGCATAAGCATCATGTTTTTGTTTTTGTTAATTTAATGCTCTTATTGATTACTGGGAAATTTCACACAATGCACCCTGATCCCATTCACTTCCCAGTCCTTCCATGTCCAGCCCCTGCCCCATACCCTTATGACTTCCCTCAAAACAAAAGAAGAAAAAAACACGAAGTTCAATTTGTGCTGCCACTATATTTACTGAAGCATGGTCAAACTAGCAGTGGACAGCCCTTAAAGATCAGTGGTTCCTTCTCCTACCTCCCACCCACTACCAGAGCCATCAATTGTGAAGACCTATCTGTTTTAAAAGACAGTAGCAAGTAGTCTGTGACTAAAATTGAAGTCACAAGCCATGTCCCTCTAAAGAACATGTATAGGCAATTCCTATACATCAAGTTGTGTCACAGGAAAACAACAAGGTTGGATTTACCTTAACAGCTCACAATTGCTGTTTTTGACATTTGGGGTTCACTTGTATATTAGTCAATCAATAGGAAAAGAAAATATCAAACTTGCTCATATTTTATCAACTCAAACTTATCTCCTTTGTTGCTAAATAGCAGAGCTTTGAAGACCTAAGTATTAAATCAATACACTTTGAAGCATTAGACACAGAGAGCTAGGTGACTTATTGCCTTTCTCATATTTTATTGTGTTATAAGAAAGCTCTCAGCTTTCCAGATATTTCTTTTGACCTTAATTTTAAATAAAAATTATGTTAGCTAATAACCATAAATCCATTCTGAAGATAGTGAAGTGTCTGCTTTTGGAAAGCTGAAACATTAGACGACACATAAAATGTATACTACTGGCTTTTTGAGCTGTGCTCTTCTTGATGAAATTCCTAGAGGATCCACTCTGAAAACCATGGACTGGATCTTGGCTCTTATCTCTAGTCCCAACTAGATGTACTCAGATAATATGATCATAATGTTTCTACACATTAGAATTTTAATACTCTTCTGGCAGAAACATTTAAAGAAGAAACAAAACATTTTAAAGCATCTTCCAAATGCACAAATTATAGTACACAGACTTAAGTATATGTTTTGAAGAAGATATGGATGATGATCTATTAATGTACATAAATTCTTAATAATACCCAAAATTTTCAGTAGTATCACGGGCATTTTTAGAAGATTTGTAACAGGTTGATGGAAGTAAACAGAAGAAATAATAGAACCAATGGAACAAGGTGGAATCCTTATATGAGACTTTGTCCTTCTATCTGCCTTTCTTCTTCAAGAATCCTACCTCATTATCCTTGAGAGATATAATGGGAGAATGAAGATCAACATACATTGGCCAGTTGTACCTCTTGAAAGGTGTTAGGTGATTGTTACCAAAATGTATGAATATGGTTGACCCTAATGAACATTAAACTGTTCAGCCCCTGCATACTTGTATAAGTTCCACAATATGTTATTTAGTGTTTGCTCAGCTCTGTTATTACCACTGAGACCTGGTTTACATGGCCTGTGTCATGCTTGCCTTCATTTGCCCTTCTAACTTAAACTTAAAGCAACTAAGTATTTTCTCTAGTCTTATAGAAAATTATTACCTGTCAGATTTCTAACCTTAATAATATTTTACCTCCCTTGGAATTAATAGAATTATTTAAATATACCAGACACCAAGAGAAATGCTTATTTTTGTTTATACCTTAGGTGAAAAGCAATGTAAGATTTCTGCCTAAGGGTGTCTAAATACCGGGTGTACCCTAGCCTTACAAAGAAGGCTTTTTAATTAGCTGAGCTGCTAAATTTCACCTGTCATTACCTGTGTTCTCCTCAGAATCAGTTATTCAAATCATTTTTGCCATCCATTCAAAGGTATAATTTTACCTACCTCCTCTTTGCCTGAAATTTAATTAAAAGGAATAAGAAATCTTGGTTAAGTTAAAATTAACATGGCTAGTTCTTTTCACTCCATCTCCCATGCAGAGTACAGTATCCATTGATTTCAAAGGGATCATTTGATTCAGATAAGTTTTTCAAGATAGCGAGCAAGATGGGAAACTTGTTTCACAAGTGGACTGTTAATAGTGGGAAGTTACCCTTTTATAAAATGTCTCCTACAAATCCCTCTTACCTACTCTTTTCACATGAAGCCAAACTCCCTGCTGTCTATTTGTACCTGCTGCTGATGGGAGACTATCACATCTTCCACATTTTCTGTCTTCTAAATGCCACTACTCCAGCAGCTCTTAAACTCAGTATTATTGAATTATACAAATGACTAGTTGAGTATTCCCTAACTGTGGGAAACATTCTTACACTGGGGCATCCGTGTCCTCTTTGATGAAGTGTTACTAGTGCTTCCTCATGCTAACAACCAGAAGTGGTCCCAGACATTGGCTAATATCTCCTAGAACACAATCATACACAAGAAGCGTGTTCCTTGACTTAACAGTAGTACTCAAGACTTGTTAGAAATACAAATTACTGGGCCCATGCAGACATTCTCAACCAGAAATCTGAGAGATCAGGTTTATCATCGCATGCTTTACCTAGCAAGTCCTCAAAGGGGACAAACCCTGAGGAGTTCCCAAGTTGAAGTGTGGTTACCAAGCCAGTCTCAATACTATTGTACGAAGGACCTATAAGGTCAGATAAGTAGATACTTTATTAAAATGTACTTTCTCAAAAGATATACTTTTTTTTAGTATTTCAGGGATTATTTGGTCTTTGTTTTGTTGTTGCTGTTGTTGTAGTTGTTGTTTACTTCTCTGGCTTGTGTTTGTGTGTACTGCATGTGTCAGGTGCCCTTGAGAGGGTGTCAGATCACTTAGGGCTGCAGTTATAAGTGACTGTAAGCTCCATGATATGAGCCTTAGGAACAAAACTTGAGATCTCTGGAAGAACAGCAAGTGTTCTAAACACTGAGGCATCTCTCCAGCCCCTAGCCAGACATCCTTTTTCCATCAAAACACTAAATTGTGATCTCTAAGGACAGTGGTGGTGGTGGTGGTGGTGGTGGTGGTAATGTGTGTGTGTGTGTGTGTGTGTGTGTGTGTGTGTGTGTGTGTGTTGGGGCGGTGGTTGAATTTGGTGTGGGTGCTAGTGCATGTGTTCAGCCCACCAACTGCTCTTCACCATGACAGCGACTATTCCTTTACCCAGGCAGGCTCATGAAAGCATTGCCCAGGCTTCCAGTCTACCTTCTGCCATGTTCCACACACTCACTCCCAGTACTGCTAGCCCCACTACAGCTGACCATTTATTTATTCACTTGACATTTACTAGCTCTAAACCATCAATCGTTCAGCATTATGGGTTACCAGCCCCCAAAGAAAAGCTTTTCTTAAAGAAGCCATGCTCTCCACCGCAGTTAGAAAATTAGTCTCCACCTGAACATGGCTATGTCTTATAAACACTACTGAAGATATCAGATCAACACATATTGTGTCTTGCTGACTGTTTCCTACTTTGTTTTCCTTTGCTGCATCTGGAGTTTTGATAGACACCGGGATGAACAGTGATTTCACTGTTGCCCAGGAAGAACTGATATTCAAAGTCATGAAGTTTCCCATGTTGTCCCTTTGGATGTGTTCACCAATTCTTCCTTCTTTTACCTGGAAGCCTGCATATACAAGCTAAGCAAAAATGGAAGCACTGATTCCAAATAGTCCTGTCAACAGGCAAATGGTTCATTGAACAAGTTTATTCTGCTTGTGGTAGCTTGCTTACTTTCATAGGCAAGATGGTCAAAGGAGGCTCAAGCAACAATATCCACTAAGCGCAGAAGGAAAAACCAAAAATAGCTCATTACTTTCTAGTGACTTATAAAACATTTCTTTCAGCTGGGAAATTCTAACTGGCTACCACTAACTAATCATCGGGTCAATGCAGTGTGTTCTGCAGTTTGCCTTATAGCTAACAGAGACGTATGTTGAAGTAAGCCTCATTCTCTTGACTCTAACTTTCTGAATATTTTTGCCAGTAGATAGAAGAAAACAAAGAAAGAGGTGTGCCTGCACTGGTATCTGTTTAAATCATCTCAGGTGCTCCCTGAAAGTTATATTGCTGCTGAGGAGGTAGTGATTGGGTGGGAAGTCTTTCCTGCAAGCATGAGAACCTAAAATTGAATCCTCAGAACCCACATACAGAAAGCAAGCATGCGCATGTGAGCCTGTAGCCCAATCCTTGTGGGATAGAAACAAGTGGATACTGGAAGCTCACTGGCTGTTCATCCTAGTGAAAACAGTTAGCTTCTGCTTCACAGAGAAACCTGTCTTGAGGTGATGAAAGAAGGCCAGAAGAAGATTCCCAACTCTACCTCTAGCCTCCTCCACATGCCTGCATACTCATATATACTACACATACTTCATACACACAAAGAGACGACAGACAGACAGACAGACACAGAGAGACAGAGAAAAACAGAGAGAGACAGAAAGAGAAAAAACAGAGAAACACAGAGAGACAGAGATACACAGAGAGAGACAGAGAGAGACACAGAGACAGAGAGAGACAGAGACAGAAAGAGTTTAAAGATTAAAAAGACTAAAAGAAAGTTTTGTTGCTAAGCAACTGAAGCAAAATCTCTGGCAAACATCACAGCTTAGCAAACTGCAAAGTATTCTCATGCCTACTGAAGTTTGAATTTCCATATCAAATAATTTGCTATTTGTTCTTGAGAACTATAATGAAAAGTAAAAGAAAAAAGGAAATTACTAATTAGTTATTATTGCACAATAGTTAACTAATTATATGATTAGTTGACATTATACAATAGAGACAGAAATTATGCTAATGATTGACAAAATTGCCCTTTCATAACTTCTAACTGTATTATAAATTTTCATCCTTATACCCACGGTTCAGTGTAGCTCTCAAACCTCATTAAGGTTGCTTTTATTTTCTTTTGGTTTTGGTTTTTTGTTTTTGTTTGCAAGAGACTCCTGCTGAGATCCACAACTGGTCCGGATTTCTGAAACTTGGGGTACCTATCCCCAGTAAATGCATCTACAACAAAACCCCTACACCTAAGGCTCAGAGGACATCACAGAAGAGGGGATAGAAAGATTGTAAAGGCCAGGGAACCAGGGTTTGTACTAAAAGATGGTGTTTTATAGCATGACCGGGATGATGCATCTGTACAATCTCAATGATATGACTGTTTGTACTAGATCACACAATTACAATGAAGATAGGAGAACTTCTCACAAGGTCTGCCCTTAGATGAAGACCTACAGGTTATCAATGAGTGATGAAGAAGACAGAACCAATTTTCATTAGGAATGAGCTCCCTGGAAGGATAAGCAATCCTGAATGGTCAAACCTAAACACATGAACTAGTTAAACTTCGTAGGTTTTAGACATAGTCATGTATACATATACACACATGTAGCTAATAGTTACAGAAGAAGAGGTCAAGAATCGTAGAAGCAATAAGGGGTGAATATAGAATGAGTAGAGATAAGTACAGTGCACTTGTGTATGAAAGTCTAAAACATATTAAATTAAACTAATAGCATTGTATAGTAGAGAGACTACAAATTTTTTTCTATGAGACTAAAGCAGTTTTTGTTTAGCAAAGTAGCATATTTGATAACTTACTGGCAAAATGTAGATATTAATTGTGGTATAGATAAATAGCCTATCCACAAACCAAATGGAAAATTAAGAACTAAATAATTATTTGGTGATAAGGAAGGGGAAAAAATATTAACCTGGAGGGCTGAGAATGAAATCACTGAAAGCCCAGAACAGAAGACAAACGACAAAACTTCCTTAAAGCCAGAAACTGCAAGGAAGAGTTGAAGATGGCGCTATGTGATAAAAATGAATGTGTGAAACATCCAGTCCCATCAACCACACTTGATGATACTTCTGGTACTCTTTGCTATGAGGTAGGAACTTTACAATCATTAAAAATGCATTAAAAATCAGGGAGGGTTTCAGAAACAAGAAGCAACATGAATGGAAGGCACTGAGAATGTCAGAAGTGGGAAATAAACACCAAATATAACTACAGTCATTAGCCCCAGCCCCAGGGAATCCATGAACATGCTAACCATTTCACTAGGTGATCCATGAAAAGTAGTAACAGCAATGTTTCCTGATGAGACATAAAGCAACCTATGCCTTGGGTTCTTGGAAGAAAGGCACTCCAGGTTAAAAATCAATCAAAATAACAAAAAAGGTATGTCTGAGTCCTACTAACTTAGGCTATAAAGCCTTACCGAATGTGATTCTCATAGAAATCCTGCAGGCTTTGTTTCCCATGATGCTAAGGAATAATACCTTACCCAACCCACCCTAAGGCCAGCGTTCTTTTCAGTCACAAGGCAAAACAACACTTCTCAACCAGGAGTCCACACTGAAATCACCCTGAGCCCTTCAAAGGGTTTCTCCTTCCTAAGTCCTCATGCAAACAAGTTAAGTCAGAATCCATGGGTGGGTTGGAGGTGTGGCATACGTAAAGCCTCTCTGCGGGACTGCAAAAAGGAAATATGAGTTTGTAGTTCAAAGGCATTGCTTTTGAGAACTACTAGAATTGTTAAAAAGTAACTTTTTGACATTTTGATTTTAGAGAGAGAAATTGTATCTAGATGTATCCAAGATTCTCTGAGTTGATCTGAGTAGAATTTGCCAGGTAGGCATTCACTCACATTGGGGCATGTATATTGTGTGCTTCTTTGTTGTACTTAATTAATGTAACTCTAAAACATATTTCATAACTAACAAATCTTGCACAATTTTCCATGTACTTTCCTTTTGGTATGAAAAAAATATAATAATTCTGAATGGCAGGAGTATGGAACAGTAGATACCAAGAAGGGATTCAGGCACTTAGAATTACCTTTTTCTTTTTGACTCCTCAAATGACTGTGCCTACTGAGATCAGTGTCTATTTGCCAACCATATACTGTATAAGAATTGGAATCACGTTTAGGAGAAGAAATATTTGCCAGTACCTTTGCTACTTTATTTTTCACCTACATAGCTTCATATTATTTTGGTGGTCATGACTTTGTTTAATTATATACAATAAAGAAAATTACCAACAATAAAGGAAAAGAGTTATTTTCCTTTTATCAACTTGAGCATATCCATGTTACACATAGTTAACTGATGTCATACCTGGAGTGCACCTAACTTGCCTTTTTATATATAAAGCGTTACATTTCACACAGAACTACTACATAAAAAATTGAAGGTTTTTAAAAAATACCTCTTGTTGGGCATCAATGGGAAGAGAGGCCCTTGGTTCTGTGAAGGCTCCACGCCCAGTGTAGGGGAATTTGAGGGCAAGGAGGCAGGAGTGGGTAGAAGGGTGAGGGAACTCTCTCATAGAAGCAGAGGAGGTCGGATGGGATAAGAGGTTTTGGGGAGATCCAGGAAAGGGGATAACATTTGAAATGTAAATAAAGAAAATATCCAATAAAAAATAAATAAATAATAAAAATACGTCTATAAATAGATTTGTAAAAATCAGTCTAGCAATTCATAAAAGTGTCTGGCTGCATAATTTTCTCTCTGTTTTCCAATATTGTGCTTCAAACTGCTAGCGGTCTTCTCAAACAATCCAGTGTACATTTCCTCCAAAAGAGCTCTAATTGGGAAGTGCAGACATTCCCCATATATTGGGCTTCGTGGCTTATTCTTCTGAACAAAGAACAGAAAGTAATGATGCTTGAGAGCAACAAGGTGAAAGCAAATGAAAGAAGCCACTCCAATCACATCGAGGCAAATGAGTCCTCATCTATTTCAAGTGCACTGATTATCTGAGTGTTGCCTTAATGCAGTACCTACAGTGAAGATGCTTGCTATGAGAGCAATGAACGTGCAAGACCCAGGGACCAATAACCTTGCTGAGTATTAGCCTTTGTATTATAAATAATTACTACTGATTTCTGATATGCTTAGAGAAAAGATCAAACTTATTTTAGGTCAGACATGTACTGATGTCTAAGAGTATTTTGTTCCGTTGACATTCCGTTCTCTTGACCCTCGTATACATCATACAATATGGACAACAACAACAAAAATAAAAAAAATAAAAAAATATGGACAACAACATTAATATCAGTGAGAAGTCTCAGAAATATAGGTTTGATTAAACTCCAGGGTTTTTTTTTTTTTTCTTCATGGGATTCCTTCTTTTCTTTTTAATTGCCATACAAAATAGTAAGTTTCATCATGACATTTGCATATCTGTATGATGAATTGCCATTTTTTTCATATTACCTTTCCTTACACCCTCCTGCTGGCTCTCTCCCTCCTCCCAGTTAGTGTTCCTCTGCTTTCCTGATATGCATATACCTACATGCACATAAATATATACATATGCGCCTATAAATGTCTAAATCAAGCTTCTGCATGTGAGGGAAGACATGTAATATTTGTCTTTCTTCTCCCTGTTACCCTCAGGTTTTCTGCCCACTCCCCACACTTTAAACCACTTTCCCTCTTCATTAGATGCCTCTTCCTTCCATGCCCTTTATGTGTATCTTTTGTCCAACTTACACATATAGAGAAAATACTTAATAATTGCCTTTCTCAGTCTGACTCTTTTGTTCAATGTAATCATGTGCAGTCCCACTCATTCTCCTGAAATGACATAGACAGAATTCCATGGGTTGTATGTGCCACATTGTCTTTATTGGGTTAATTGGTGTAACATCTGATCACAGACGCCTAGACTGGTTGCGTACCAAAATGCTCTTTAAAACGTAATTACTTACTAAAAGCTATTGGTATATCTCCATAAAATATTTTAACCTGAATCTATTATAAACCTGTTTATGACTGCATACAGCACATCTATATTCGCACTAAATGCTAGGAAGTGCTCGAATAGGTTCAATCTAATGTGCCTGACTTCTGGCCCATGTCATCTCTCTGAAGTGAAGATCATTTGGTACTTTTCCCAGCAGAGAATGACTCTGTCCATTGTGTACCAATGTTTCCTAGGAAGACACTATCTCCAGTTTATTATCTCACAGCTTATGTAATTTTCTCTTGTCTTCTGGCATTTATAGCCCTTTGTTTTTGAAGAACAATTTTAAAGTAAAAAAAAAAAAAATGATTTCTTTTGTTTTCTTAATATACAAGTAGCCCCCAGCATGTCTCCCATATTAAATAAATATATACATATATCAAATTGTAACTTATATATGTTCTGTACTAGTCAAAGAATGTACGATTTGTTTTTAGATATTCATATGCTGGTCACATACACTGTTGAAATTTGGATGATGATATAATACAAGAAGATAAAATGGTAAAATGAACTCATTTTTTAAATTATAGTACATGGCATAGTTAGCTAACAGACAATCTTAAAGCTCTCCATAATTGGAGAATATTAGAAAGAAAATATAATACCATTATATAAATTGTAGCATTCTTTCACCTTTCAGTTAGGGTCATCTTTCTTGGAGAGGAAGGGATACAAATTATATAAGAATATACTTTAAAAGACATTGGAAATGCTTAGACATAAAATGCCTACATGCTTGAAAAGGCTTGAGAGAGAAAAAGTAGGGCTTTGTCTCATGAAACTGTCCTCATTAAAACTCAGATATGTACAACCTTGCTCTCTTGTTTCTCAGCTTGCCACCCCAGGAATCTCTTGGACATCTTCCTGCTATCTTAGTTGTGTGAACGTCTTGTCAATAGCATCACTGGGTGCTCAATACATATTTCCAAGCATTATGACTGATAGCCTAGGGGGATACAACAGAAGGGGAAGCTGTGGTCCCTTTCATTAAAGAACTTTCAAACATCCTGATGATTCATGCCACACAAATGGGTAAAGTTGGGTTTCTGAAGAAACATACAAATAAACACAAATTAAAATGGGTATATAATGACTGTGTGCTGAGGGGACTTGGCAGATAACCTGAATGACAGAGAGTTAGAAATCTTTAAGCAATATAATGTATTAAAAGCTCAAAAAGGCATAATTTAGAGGCTGAGGAGATTGCTCAGTCTGTAGACTGTTTGCCAACCAAAGTGAGAGAATCAGTCAATCCCCAGCCCAGGCAGCACAAATCTGTAATCCTAGTCTTGAGGAGGCAGAGAAAGGAGGATTCCTGGGCCCTGCTCACCTGCCAGCCTAGCTGAATTGTTGAGTTCCAGGTTTAGTAAGAGGCTTGTTTCAAAAAATAAGGTGGAGAGTAATTACTAAAAACACCTGACATCTGGTCTCCACATGCACAAGAACACTCTTGCAAAATCTTTGAGTTTGAGGCCTTACTGGTCTACAAAGGGAGTCCCAGGACACCCAGGACAGAGAAACTCTGTCTTACATAAACAAAATAAAAGCAAAACAAAATAAGCCAGCAAAAGTCAACATCAGGAATTGCCACGTGATCTTCACAAACCCTGTTCTCCCAGATCATACAGTGGGACCCCTAAGAGAAGGATAAAGAAAGATTATTTCCTGTCTACATACACCTAAACCTTACTGTATGCTGTTTGTGGTATATTGACCAAATTATTACATAGCAGGTAAAATTAGAAGCATTTTATGCATGTTACTTAATCCTAAAAATTACCAAAAGCCATTTTTATTCCCATTTTGTAGGCAAGAACACTGAATCCCAAATAAACAACTTAACTTAGAAACACAAACAGTGGTAGTACTTCGGGGGTTAAATGTGGGGTCTTTGGTGGCAGAGCACATGCTTTTAATGCTGAAGTTTGCTTGCCTTTGAGTGTGCCATATGCCTACCCTATAAACACTGGTTGTCCAAATCTAAATGAAAATAGTATATTTTCTCCTAGATGGCCTCTTAAAAACATAATAAGGATTAATTTGATGCCTGTAAAGCGTTTTGACCCCTCATAAAGACACCCATGTGATTAGAACTCATTAATTTCCATTTGCTCTTCTTCAGCGTCTCCAATTACAGCAGCTCACAGATAGGCAGTCTTGGAACCAATTGACTTTGATTCTCTCATGCCACATTCAGGTCGTAATCAGTTACTATTTTATCATAGAAATAGCATCCCTAAAATTCATTCATTTTTCTACTAATTTTTGATGCTTAAGCCATCATTAGTCTCAGTTATTGTAATCTCCTTAGAGTACTGCATTTTACCTTGTTAAGAGGAAATTTTAATGGAAATTGGTCCCTAATACCCATCAGGTGGGAAAGAAAAAAGTTCATGCGTTAATCAAGAACAAATAATCTCATTCAAATATGCACATTATTAAGTTGCTCTCTGCTTTGAATTTTGCCTCAAGTCTCAATTCCACCGTGTACTTACAAGTTATCTGTAGTTTGTCTCTGCATTCTACCTTCAACAATTTTCTGAGACAGAATTCTCAGCCTACAAAAGAACTGACAGATAACCTAAGACAAATCCCATTTGAGAGACTAGACAGCTGAGAATCACGATTATAGCTCTTTTACGCATGCTCTGTCAGGGAAAGGTGGTAGAGCTTGATAGATCTAAGCCTCGCCATGCTGTCCTCATGTTCTCACAAGCTTCTTATTTACTACACAGTCACCTCCCGTAGGACTCAACGCGTCACTGCGAATGACTTCTAAACCCATTCCTCACTTCTCTCCCAGATTCCAAATCTGCATTTTCAAACAACTTACTGAAACGTTAGAGGAAAATGTTGATATTGACAAGTAACTCGATTATTTTCCCACCACAACCCATTTATCTCCATCTACTGACTGTTCTCATGCCTCTCAATCCCACAGGAGAAATGGGGTTTAATGGATTTGGATGTTCTCCAGAGAAAATATGGGAAAGAAGGTTCAGATCATCCCAGTCTCTGGCTAGAAGGACATTACTGATTCCATTTTGCTTATTTCTTTTTTGTGAAATTGGTAAGGCTTAAAGAATCCAACCAGTGAGTAAGTAGGTCTATGAGAATGAAGCCACCTGGCTTTTTTCCAATTAGAAGAAAGACCCAGATCACATATATGCAAAACAGTAGAACTGAAGGAATTCGGGCCAGAGAGATGAAAGCAAATGATTGGGTGTGTACGTCTATATTCATAATACATTATATACACATGTGAAACTTTCAAAATTAAATCTATAGAAAGATTAAGATCACCCTGTGAATACATGAGATACTGCAATAATTAATTAGACCGCTCCTAAGAAAAATGGTAAACAGAAATAAAATGTCCTTTATGTTTCAAAGAAATTTAAAAGAAGAAGCTTTGTAAAATCAAATGAACATTTTTACAATTGATTTGGCTTGAGGCTCTGTGCTTGGCACTTGGAAGTCACGCCCTTTCCATTCTGAAGCATCCCAGCTCCGCTCTTCTGTATTATCATGCTAGCATTTGATATACACACTGATTTAATGTACTTTAATTCATATATGTCTCTCAAAAATGAATTGCCAGATATAACTTCACAAATTCATAATCTAGATATATGACTTTCAAAAAATCTTGATTTTGATTCAGAACAGTGGCTTATTTCAATCATAAAAGCAAGTTATAAAACATTTAATGGAAAGTGTCTTCTGTAAATGTTTAAATTTCACAAATGAGATATTTATCTTTCTGCAGCTGGCACATTTTACTTAACATGGTTATCTTCAGCTTCCTGAAAATTACATAATTTCATATTTTTATGATTGAATAAAGCTCCATTTTGTATGTAGCATGTTTTGGTTTTTATTGGATATGTTATTTACATTTCAGATGTGATCCCCTTTCCCCATTCCACCCCACCCAGAAACCCCCTATCCCATCCCCCCTCTTCCTGCTTCTATGAGGATGTGCCCCCAACCCACCCACCCACTCCCACCTCCCCAGCCTTAAATTCTTCCACACTGGGGTATCCAGCCTTCACTAGACCAAGGACCTCCTCTCCCACCTATGCCTGACAATGCCATCCTCCCCTACATATACAGCTGGAGCCATGGCTCCCTCCCTATGTGCTCCCTATGTAGTAGATTTTCTTTATCCATGCATTTGCTGATGGGCAGCTAGACTGACTCAATGACATGATACTGCATTCTGATAAACACTGACATCAAGTGTGTGCGTTGAATCCTGACTTGCATTGCTCTGAGCAGACACACGTAAGTAGCCGACCTGGATCACATGGCAGTTTTTCTTTTAATGTCCTGAGGAAAGTTTACTTTGATTTCCATAGTACTGGACTAATTTGCACCCCACCAATAGCGTATAAGGATTCCTTTTCTCTCATCTTCATCAATACTTATTTTCTGTGTATTTTTATTTAGTGATTCCTATTTAGATTGGAGGAGAAAGAAATTTTAATATACTTGCTTTGTGATGCAATCTGGGGGAAAAAATGTCTTTAAATAATGTTATTTTTTGTTCTTTTGACTTTTGCTTACTCACCACTCCATTCCTCCAACACTGTCTGTTGCTCCCATCCCATCTGCCACTCAGCTTCATGTCATCGTTTAATTTAGTTTTTGTTACTAATAACCCCAAGTCCCATTAGTACTGCCCATGGGTAGAGAGTTGTGTAGCCAATACTGAGAAATCAGTAACTTATCTGACCCACCTCCTCCAAAGAAAGAGACTTTTCCCCTCAGCAGTCACCACCTGCCTTTATGCCTCCTATATGTGTTTGGTTGGTTGGTTGGTTAGTTGGTTGGTCCTTCATGGTATTCTTCAAATACTCAAAGTCACTGTGTTTTTCTCTCATTGTTTCCAGAAGCTTTATATTTTAACCGCCGTTTGCTTTTGATGGTTTTACTAAATTTTCTTAGTGCAAAATTTGTCCAAAATTATTTTACCATATTCATGTTCAGTTCTGTGTACTTGATCTATTCCCAGCCTGATACCAATGACACCCCTGTCTTTATTGCTGAAGCTTTAAAGCAAATCTAAAATCCAGAAGACTCGAGTTCTCCAGCATTGTTCGTTTTAAGCTAAGGGTGGGGAGGATGTGCACATGTCACGTAGAGTCCTTTGTTTCTCTATGTGAATTTTAGAATCATTTTAACATTTTCTAAAAGGAAAAAGTGAAGCTTACTGGGGATTTGTTTAGGATTTTATGAGTCCTACAGAATTTGTACAGAATTGACATTTAACATTTTTGAGATCCAACCTGTTCCGTGGCCTTTCTATTTATTTAGCTCTTCATTTGAAGTTTCTTTTTATGTCTTATCTCTATAAATAATGAGCTTTCAAAATGTAGCAAGTTTTGCTACTCAGAGCAAGGTAAATTGGTTTTTTAATAAAGCATATCTGATTTAGGTTTATAAGTGTATATATTACTTTGAAAAATATAAAATTAAAAAATTGCAGGGTCTATGGAGATGGTTTAATCAGTAAAGTAATTGCTGCAGAACTATGAGGACATAAATTCAGTCCCAACATTTTTATGAAAAAAGCCAGAAACAATGACTCGTGCTTATAATCCCAGTGCTGAGACAGTGAAGAAAGGAAGAAGTCTTGGGCTCACTGGTGAGATAGTGTACATAAACTAGGGAGATAAATGTTGGTGAGAGGCCCTGTCTCAAAGAAGAAAATGTAGGGTAATGGAAGAAGAAACCCTATGTTTACTTCTGCCTGCACACATACATGCACATGCAAACACACACCACACACACACACACACACACACACCACAAAAGAAAAGAAAAAAAGTAAAATTGAAAGAAAAACTTGGAATCATTTATTCAACAAATTTTCCTAGTTACATTAAAATTTATCTTCAGCTAGGCAGTGGCAGTGCACATTTAGCAGTCAGAGGCAAGTGGATTTCTGAGTTCTAGGACAGCCTGGTCTAAAGAGTAAGTGCTGGGACAGCCAGAGCTACATAGTGAAACACTGCCTCAGGGGATAAAAAAAAAAAACTTCACAATTTATTCTCAATTGCAAGTAGAAGAGAAATTTCTGTGAACAGTTCATTTTATGATAGAAAGGATTGCTTGGGCCTGTCTTAGTTTCTCTTCTATCTCTGTGCTAAAACTCCATGAGCAAGGTGACCTAAGAAAGAAGTGTTTTATTGGGGGCTTAAGGTTCCAGAGTGATAAATCTACCACTGTTGTGGAGAATAAGCATGTTAGCAGTCATCCGAAATGGTGGCAGGAACAGCTAAGACCTCATATCCTGAGTCACAAGAAAAAACAGAGAGAACAGTCTGGATGTAGAGGAGGTTTTAAAACCTCAATGTCTTTCCCCAGTGACATACTTCCTCTAGCAAGGTCACATCTCCTAATCCTCACCAAGTAGTATCACCAACTGCCAACCAAGTACTCAAATGCAGAAGAATATGGGGAACTTCTCATTCACTCAGATCATCATAGAGGGTCAAGGTATACCATCATGGTTATCCTGGCTTTGCCTAGTCTTCCAAATTATTAGTCAATCAGGTCCTGGGTGAAATGGAAACTACAGGTTTATTTAACAACTCAATTGTATCACATGATGTTTTTCTGGAAGCTGTCTTGTGAGAGGGCATGTGATGTTGTGCTGAAAATAGACACTTGAAAGGGCACATGATGTTTAGAAAAATATAAATAGAATTTCACAGTGAGAAGATGCTCTTGCATTGCTGTACCATGCAAAACTTCACTGGTCTTCCCTGGTCTTTGCTGGTATAACTTTGTAGAGAAATAAGCCAAAGAACTTCTCATGGTATTCTGGCTGATTCATCCCCTTTCTGCTGACTCATGCAGATTCAATGGATCCTTGCTGTTTCTGCTGGATGGTGTGGTCTCTACTCATTCATGTTTGGTGTTTGCTATTGGAATGGACTACTGATATTCAGACAAAGAAGAGTGGAATTGCCCCAAGGAACTACTTCTAAACAGGTCCACAACTCCCTTTTCCTGTTAACTTTCTTTCTCCCCTACCTTTGGTGGGTGGCTAGAAAGGAGGTTGAAGAGTTTAAGAACCCTATATAAAGTAGATTTTGAAAAATCTAACTCTACACTTGGGTATTTAAAGGACCTGAGAGAACTTATACCATCTCATGACAAAATCTTAAAGCAATGATTCTCAACCTGTGAGTCAAAAACCCTTTCAGGTATTGAATAACCCTTTAGCAGCTGTTGCCCAAGATCACTGGAAAATACAGATATATACTTCACAATTTACAACAGTATCAAAATTACAGTTATGAAGCAGCAACAAAATACTTTTATTGTTGGAAGTGTCACCATAACATGAAGGACTGTATTTGAGGATTGCAGCATTAGGAAAGTTGAGAACCACTGCCCTTACGGTTTCATGTGAACTTTGAATACTTGTGCTTAAAAATAGAGATAGAATATGATGATCAAAAAGATGTCATAAACTAGGCCTAATCCTGCATCCCTGTGATCCTAGCACTTAGGAGGTAGAGGCAAGAATGCTACAAGTTTGAGGCCAGCCTGCTACATGTTCTAGAACAACCAGGCTACATAGTAGTACTCTATCTCAAATACAGATTTCTTGAGACTTGTTTAGGTTGATACTTATGGAATGCCTCACTTTTCTTGTTAGGAGGAAAAAGAAACAGGGTAGAAAATACATAAAAATCAACACATAACCAATTTCTGGAATATAAGGATCAGATTAATCTATGAGGTTAATATATAGATCAGAATAACACATTTTGTGTGTAAAGAGCATGACTTTGCAGAACAAGCTATTACATGAAGTCTCAACAGGTAATATGCAAATGAATGCATATAATAGTGTTCAAATAAAACCATAGTCATAAAAAGATTTGGTGAACCAGATTCAATTCAAAGGCAGTAAGTTTGCAAGCCCTTCACCTACATTAATGCCCATCCTGTAAAGACATGAAATATATTATTCACATGAGTCATAAACTTAAATAACCTCAAATACAAAATAATATTATGAGTATTTCAGAAACTATGTTCTAAAACAAAAAGTATAATCTAAATATAAAATTTGACACATACTCTGTATTAAATTATGAGTACTGATAAAATAATTTAAATCATATCAAAGATTTATTTTCTCTAGATATCTTTCAAATAAATAGATAACAACATCTTAAACTCAATGTTTATATGCTTATAAATCAGATAATTTATAAATATTTATAGAAGCAAACTATTCCCTACAGAATTATCTCTAATACAAAAATTGTACAAATTACTGATAGTACAAAGCTCTTAATTCCTAGGAAATATTTATCTGAACTATCCTAAACACAAAGTAACAAACAAATGATAAAAAGTATCTTGTATCTACGATCAGTGGTAAAGTTTAAAAGCAGAATGAACAACTTTAGAGGTAAATTTTAGTTTGATAAACATATACTAAAAACTCTTACTTCCACAAAATATGTAAGATATTATAAAGTTTACATATGAATTCAGTTAGGATGTGAACATAATCACTAGAGCTTGTTTAACATGTACAAGGCCCTGAATCCATGTGTCATCATTAAAGAATAAATATACATGTATATACATATATAATATATATATACATATATATATATGTATATATATATATATATATATAAACAAAAAATAAATAAGGAAATTCAGCATATCAAAAACACTATTTCATTTAATTTTGATTACTTACCACAGTCTTTGTCCCCTAACACTTCACATCAGAGTGTAGCGATTTGCTATTTAAATTTTTGGACTATTCCTTGCCATGTTAGTTATTATTGCAGTTCATGGGTAAGCTTATTGCTTACACATTTAAGACTATTGTTTTCCCCTAGCAGTCTATATTGAACCTTCTAGTAATGTAAAACCTAACCAGATCATAGGTTCAACAGCTACCTGGTGAATACTAAGTTGATTTCTCAGTGTTTTATGGCCAAAGTATGTGGTGTGTTCAGCAATAGGGTCTTACCATTAAGTTCTGGTGGCGACCAAAAAATGATGGCAATGCTTGTTCTGGGTGATCTTTGGGAGACCCTGGAGCAAGTAGAGGGAAGGTATAACACACCTAGCACTGGGCTTTTACTTGGCAATCTATGTCTTCTGAGAGGAATATTACACACTGCTGTAGGGTAACTGCAATTAAATGTTTTAGATTAAGATATGCCTGTGTAAGTACACACATGGCTCCATTGTGTGTGTGTGTGTGTGTGTGTGTGTGTGTGTGTGTGGTGCTGGCTATCACTTTCCATACACTTACATTTCTCTCTTCTTTATATTCCACCCCCCTCCCATTTTCTTTTCATATACCCCTGAGTGGAATAGTAGCACAAAAATTGGACTAAGCAACTGTTTTCCAATTAGATTTAAGGCCCACTCTAATGGACTAAGTGCATGCTTAGGATTGTTAATCTGGCCAAGAACCTATGGTTGAAGTCTCATGGGTAACAGGGATGAACCTACCACTATCATTTGAGCATGTGCGAGTCTTGTGTAGGCAAACCCAGCTGCTATTAGTTCATAAGTGAAGTGGTCCTGTAATGTCCAAATGACACTGTTTAACTCTGGTGAATAGGCACAGTATCAAATTGCCTTCTAAATGTCTTCTAAATTGCCTTCTAAATACCTCTATATGCATAGATTATGGCAGCTCTTGGACTTTATCAATCTCTTTGTCAGTGAACAGCAGTTAATACAGAGATTCACAGCTAGTGAAAAAACATAGAATAAGAGTCTATGGAGTAGGCTCAGCTACAAATGGGCATCTATATTACACCCTTGTCACCCAAGGCTGGAAGAAAGGATGAAAGATTTTAAGAAGAGCTCAAAGTTGGGGAGGACCAGAGTAAAACAATGTCATTAGGACATTCCAGGACCAGTTCACTTATGAGCTAACAATAGCTGCGTTTGCCTACACAAGATTCACACATGACCAAACAACTCAATGCTCCACCAAGGAGGAGGGAAAGGTCTTGTGAAGAACTATTGACAGTTGATAGCCTCTAGGGGAAGAAGAACTGGTTTTTGTTTTTGTTTTTTATGGTTGTAGCTCCAGTAAATGGCCCCACACCGTGAATATATGGGAAACACAAATTAGAATCAGTTGGGAGGTGGATCTGGAAGGAATTAGGAGAATGAGTTGGGTGAATATAAAAATACATTGTATTTGTGCATAAAAACAATACTAAAAATACTATATTAAAGCAAATAAGTTGGGGACACAACAAGCATTCAATCTACAACATAAATATAATTTCAAAAGTATCTTTCCAACTAAATTTTTTCTTTTAAAAGAACTCTTGAGGATTCAAATTATTTTTTATAGATATTTTATTTACATTTCAGATGTTATCACCTTTCCTCATTTACTCCCACTCAGAAACTCCCTGTCCCATCCATCCTCCTTCTGCTTCTATGAGGATGTGCCCCAACCCACCTACCCACTCCCACCTTCCCACCTCGAATTCCCCACACTGGGGCATCTAGCCTTCACAGGACCAAGGACCTCCTCTCCCACCTTGCCCTATGCCAGACAAGGCCATCCTCCCCTACATATACAGCTGAAGCCATAGGTCCCTCCCTACGTGCTCCCAGGCTGGTAGTTTAGACCCTGGGAGCTCTGGTTGGTTGGTATTGTTGCTCTCCCCATGTGGCCACAAACTCTTTCAGCTCCTTCAGTCTTCTCTCTAACTTCTCCATTGGGAACCCCATGATCAGTTCAATGGTTAGCTGTGAGCATCCACTCTGTATGTCATGCTCTTGCAGACCTCTAAGGAGACAGCTGTAACAGGCTCCTGTCAGCATGCACTTCCTGGCATCCACATCAGTGTCTACCTTTAGTGACTGCACATGGGACAGATACCCAGGTGGGAGAGAAGATTCATGTTATATAGGCTAGTTCGCTACATAAGATGTATCATCATAAGCATTACAGCATGAACAACATCTTATAAACAACAAAGAAATGATTTGGTAAACTTTGAAATGGAACAGATTTTTAAAAATATCAATATCCTTCTTCTACTAAGCTCATTACAGAGATCCTATGATCATGATTAATAATGTAGTTTTTGTTTGCCCTTGTGTATTCTTTATTCACATGCAATAAAACAACTATGCTGTTTACTAAGTAGCTCAATCATGCTATTCAGCACAACAGATGTTCAAGTATCTAATATTTCCTGCCTCCTGTAACTCATAGTCTTTTGGGGGAAAAATGCTCTAACAGAAAATTATAACATAACAATAAAAACTTTAAGCAAAGGTTCAGAACTATAGAAACCTAGCACAAAATGTAAATGTGGGATAATGCTGGAGTAATGTGTACAGACATGTTGTGTTAGAACTAATCATGCCATGTAAAAAGTCATGGGAAAGTTTTACTATAAGGTACATAAAAATAAACTTACCTGTAATAGTAGGCATAAGGCACAGTTATAAAATTGCATTCTAAACAGAGTGAAAATTTGTTGAAATGTAAAAGCAATATAGTTAACTGAAAAATAAGTGCTTTAAACTGTAGAGCAAGCGGCCCATGCCACCAGGCAGGCATAAGATCTGGTAAGGTTAGTGAGCTCAGACTCTGGGAATCTCAGAGATCTGTGACTGATAGAAGTGAACCAGATCTCAACTTGTCTCTATACCTCCTCTGGAACAGGTAACCATGACACCCAACTGAAAGGACCAAGAGCAGTCAGTCCTGTAAGGTAGCACCTGGAGTCCTTCCCCATGCAAATAGAGCATCACTAACATCTCAAACTCAGCCAATAGGAAACATCCACCAACCCCGCCCATCCCATTCTTCAATGTTTATGTATTCCCTGTCCACATGGAATAAAGCACACAAGTTATTTCACTGAGGATCATCTGAGACTGTCTTTACTGAGCTGTAACACCTGGGGAAGAGTTCTCTCTCCCAAAGCTCTCACCACTGGACCCACCTGGATGGATGATGCAGCATCTAATGAAAGACCAGGACCCCGGCTGCCTGTCCTTCACTGGGCATCTGAACCTTCTCATTTGTCTTCTAAGAGCTGTAATGCCCCCTGCACACCTGGCCAGACCAGAGCCCCATGGAACCTATTCATAGGTCCCTGGTTCTGCTTCGCCCTCCCCTGTCTGGTTTTAGCGCAAAGGCATCAGATGCCCAAAGGGAAAGCAGCCAGACAAAGGACAATAATAAATCAATAAAAAGAGGAAGGCATAGCATTTCACTTGTTTATTAACTATATCAAATTTTACATCAGATGCTTTGCTATAAGACAGGATCACAAGGAGAAAGAGAGAAAAGAAGGGAAAGAGAGAGAATGTCCTGGACCTAGTCCTAGACATAGTTCTGGACCTAGACTTTAAGATTTAGAAGGTGTAGGGGACAGGGGTGTTCATGAACAATTATACTTGTAAAATAAGTATTGCAACAGAGGCACATACATGATTCCATGATTCAGGGTAATAGAAGCAAGAAAAGAAAAATTGTACTTTTTCTTGACTTGCCTAGGTATGATTAAGGAAGATGTCACAGGAGAACAGTCTTACAGAAAGAATGAGGTTGAGGGCAATAACTAAACTAAGAATCCATTGAGCACTTATCTTAAACTAGAAGAATCAGATCAAAATATAAAAATTAAGTAGCATGTAAGAAATTGCAAGGTTTGAGGTAGGTATGAAAGTAGCATGAGTGATGAAAGGAGTATCATATCATGAAATTTGTAGTCACACAAAGAATGGGAGCCACTTATATGACAAAGAAATTTTATCAGTTGTCATTTGAGAAATATGACTTGCACAAAATTTCTTTTTTTTTCTTTTTTAATTTTATTTTTTTGCTTATTCACTTTATATCCCGTCCCAGTCACCCCCTCCCACAGTCCTTCCCCATCTCTTCTTTTCTGAGTACCCCCTCCTCCTGTATCCCCCCCCTGCCACTTTAAGTCTCTGAGAGGCTAGGTGTTTCCTCTCCATTGAGGCCAGATGAGGCACCCAGCTAGAAGACCATACCCCATATACAGGCTGCATGTTTTGGGATAGCCCCCACTCCAGATGTTTGAGACCTACATGAAAACCAAGTTGCACATTTGCAACATATGTGCAGGGAGGCCTAGGCCCAGCCCATGGAGCTAGATCTGTGTAGACTAGGTATGCTCCACGGTTGGTGATTTAGTCTCTGAGAGCTCCAAGGGTTCAGGTTGGTTTACTCTGTTGATCTTCCTGTGCAGTTCCTATCTCCTTAGGGCCCACAATCCTTCCGCCTATTCTTCTATAAGAGTCCTCAAGCTCCATCCACTGATTGGCTCTGGGTGTCTGTATCTGTCTGAGTCAGCTGCTGGTTAGAGCCTCTCAGAGGACAGCTTGCCCCTGTCTGTTCTCAGGCTGGAGGTTTAGATCCTGGGAGCTCTGGTTGAATCTTTTGATACTCATTCTAAAAAGGACAAAAGCACCCTCACTTTGGTCTTCCTCCTTCTTCTTGAGTTTCATGAGGTCTATGCGTTGCATCTTAGGTATTGTGTGCTTTTGGGCTAATATCCGCTTATCAGTGAGTGTATACCATGTGTGTTCTTTTGTGATTGAGTCATCTCACTCGGGATGATATTTTCTAGCTCCATTTGC
Source organism: Mastomys natalensis (assembly GCA_021653895.1). Lineage (NCBI taxonomy): Eukaryota > Metazoa > Chordata > Mammalia > Rodentia > Muridae > Mastomys > Mastomys natalensis. The sequence continues at coordinate 982,676 of JAJTUV010000760.1, read as the reverse complement.
CTAAGAATTTCATGAGCTCATTGTTTTTAATAGCTGAGTAGTACTCCATTGTGTAAATGTACCACATTTTCTGTATCCATTCTTCTGTTGAAGGACATCTGGGTTCTTTCCAGCTTCTGGCTATTATAAATGAGGCCGCTATGAACATAGTGGAGCATGTGGCCCTGTTGCATGTTGAAATATCTTCTGGGTATACGCCCAGGAGGGGTATGGTTGGGTCCTCAGGTAACACTATGTTCAATTTTCTGAGGTATCGCCAGACTGCTTTCCATAGTGGTTGTTGTACAAAATTTCAAATGCACCTGCATTTGAAATATCTTTCATAATAGTACAAACAAAACATTATATTATGACAAAATATAAATATAAAAATTAAATTTGATTTTTTTCATTTTTAGTAGTGTTTTTCTTAGAATTTTATACATGACACTGAATCTACTTCACTCTAGTAACTTCCTCACTACTTTCTAACTTCTCCCAAATTCATAATCTTTTCATTAATGATTATTGTTACATGTATATACATATGTATATATACACATATACATATATGTGTAAATAACCTACAATTCCCACTTCTTTTTTGCTCTTATATACATGTACCCAAGGCTAACCACTTGGGATTGGACAACTCCACTAGAAGCAACAGATTTTCTATTTCTCAGCAGTCATTACCCATCTCTAGCTCTTCATCTAGGGTACAGAATCGTGTGGAATTTCCCTGTCTATGCCAGCATGTCAGCTGCTATTCTCATTCTGCTGGTCTTGTTCAGTTTGAAAGTGAAGCTATTTTTTATAAATATCCTTATGCCTACATTTTAACTAAGAGCAATGAATTTAAGAAACATCATTTATAACAATAATTTTCCCTTAGGAAAAAGATGTGTTCCTATGAAATGAAAATATTTTCAGTGGTTTTCTTATTGAAAACGAACCCAGTTTAAACATTTGCTAATCAACATTTACCCTCCCTCTTTCTTTGTCCAGTCTCTTTGGTTAATGGTTATGAACAAGCATTCTTCATCCCTTTGTTTATCCATTTCTCTTTTTAGTGTTTTCATTATCTATTTTCATGTACATCTGTCAAGAAAAAAACAGATGCCCACCTTTCTGTGACGCTTTCCTTGAAATCAACCCACTATTTCATTTTGTTTGTTAGCTGTGCCATCATACTGAGATGGCAATTCCTGACCACAAGAACTGTTAATATATTACCCTATTAAAGTTTCCATAGTATCTAACACAAACCTTGATTCAGAGTGTGTACCGTAATTGTAAATATAACAAAGGTATCAAAGCTGCATCTCAAATATGTGAAGAAAAGATGGATTATTCAATAGATGCTATTGGATAGCATCTAAAAAAGCAATATTAAAGCTATGGCTCATATTCTATAACAGGATAAATTCCCAACAGATGAAAGAGGCAATTGTAAAAATGAAAGGATAAAAGAATTACAAGGGGCCAAGAAGAATTATCTCTGTAATGTTGATGGAGGGGAGACCTATTTAAATATGACACAGAAACTATAAATCAAAAGACTGACAAATTTTACAGCAAACACACGAAAACTTTAAAACAATATTGTCAACAAAAGCCACAGTAAGCAATGGCAAAATAAAAATGACAAATTGGAATAAACACTTGCAACCATATCACTAGCCAATAAATAGAAAAGACCATTTATTATACAATAACAAATGGCCCAAAGGAAAAATAGGTAAACAATATGTATAGACAGTTGGTGGGAAATGAAACACAAAGAACTCTTAAGCACGTGAAGAATAGAAAAAGAGTGATGAAAATTAAAACTTCACCAAGATACAATTCTTCACTTAGCAGATGACCAAAACTGCTGAAGATTAATGGTACTGTTTGGCCAGGTAGTGAAGACAGACATTTGCACATATAAATGGGTGCAGCCCCTTCAGAGGGCCATTTCACAGTATTTATCAAAATTACTTTTAAAAAGTACTTTTAATCCTAAAACATCACTTCAAATAATTCTCTCAATATATATTCATGTACAGATGAAAATACCTATATAAAATGTCATTTCTGTAATGGGGTTTGTAATGGAAAGATGAGAAGCAATTTGGATGTCCACAAAAGAAGAGCGGATAGCAAACAGCAAAACAACCACAAAATAACATCCGGTTTTAGCCAGCTAATAAAAGGAATGGAGGGATAGAGGAAGAAACATAGTGAAGGAAGGATGAGGATGGGAAGGGGGCACTCTTAGAGACTCTTACTGGGCTTTAGAACAATCTCCAACAATCTGTGAAAAACTGCACAAGATGTTCTATCATGTGTGCAAAGTAGAAGCAGGGAGATAAGCCCTTCTATGCTTTTATTAAACAGCTGTGTAAGGATACATAAGCAACTGACATTAGTTGTCTCAGGGACAGAAACAGAACAAAAGTGATAGTTTTCATGGTAGCTTTGCTATAGTGCTTGTCCTAAAAAAACATTTTAATTTGTGAATTATTTGATTATTCAAAGCAAATATTCAAAAACTCATCTCTACAGCAAAACACAATGTTAAGAACATAAAAATAAATTATGGGTTAAGGAATAGAAATGCCCAATAATAAGAACATTCCGTGTTTGTTTTCAAAGGTATAAAAATTCTTTGTGTAAATTATCACATAAAATAAAATTAACACTGATAACATTTTTACAAGATAACTTTACAGACTACTGGATTTCCATAAGGTTTATTTTTGGATCATTATTTTTGGTTAGCCCTTGTGGATAAACAATACTGCTCTCAGAAGACATGGATTATTTAATAAAAATCTAAATGACAGGAACAGGAATCTTCTTATGAACTATTGGTCAGGGAAGCCCAAGAGGCACCTAAAATAACACAGGCTTTGCTCCTTATAATCCACCATAACCAGATTGGAAGCAACAATACCCACCACTAGGCAACTGGTTCCAATTAATGCAAGAGTGGCTTGAGAGTCATGGGGGTAGTCAACAACTTTCTGCTCCAAGGGAGGATTTTTGTATCTAGTACTATAAACTTGGGGAAAAGTCTATCACTTGGGAGACCACAGGCCCTAGTGGGGAACTTACTAATGTTGTTTCACTAAATAGTCATGTTGTCAGACTATTTCTTGGTATTTATGTTTATATCCATATATTTGTGTTGGTCTCAACATTGCCCAAGGAAGCTTCCTTTTTAAGTGAGAAGCTTATCCAAGGGCTGAGCATAAGTAATTGTGAGTGTTTAGTCATAGGTTAATCATCTATATCAACATCCTTCACTACAAGGATAAAAGCATCATGAAGGAATAGATGAAGGCTGTAAAGATGGTTCAGGGGTTAAGAATTCTTGCTGCTCTTCTGGAAAACCCAAGTGTAGATTCCTAGAATCTACATGGCAGCTCACAACCAACTGTAACTCTGGTTCCAAGGGATCTGGTGCCCTCTTTTCGCCTCTGAGGGCACCAGGCATATGACTGGTACACAGACATAACTGCCTGCAAAAACCTCCCTCACATATAAAATAAGCATTTTAATTTAAGAGGCGTGGGTAGAAAGAATGGGTGGCAAGAGCTGAATGATGAGTAGGAGGTCCTGTGAAATGCTGGCTTCTAGCTATGACATGGTTGATGTACACATCAACTCACAGCAGCTGTGATAACTCACGAAAGACCTACGCAAAATCAAGCCTGTCAAAATTCTAGCATGGATGTAAGATAGGCTCTCCAGTCCCCATCCATGTGTGACAGGACATTACAGATGATGGTGTCTGAGGCAGGAAGAGTTACTTTTCTTTGGGAATATGGTTCTGTAAGTTGCCTATGCCCTAGTAGATAGCTCTGCAGCAATGCATTCATGATCATCACCAATTTGACTCAATTAGCAATTAATAATAATAGCAATAAAGAGGACATGAAGTTAGGAGGAAGAACTTCCTAGCATAGACTCATCCCACAGACATCCAATGCCTCATCACAGCGTGCTCAGCTTTCCCCAACAGTACCTCTCTCTTACCTCTCTCCTTGATCCCATATCCCAGCCCAAAACTCCAGCAAAAGGCTCTTGTGCTATGAGAGGCCACATCAGTACCCAGAACCTCAGAGGCCACACCAGTTCCTACAACTTCAGAATCCTAGAGGCAACAGTAGCACTGTAAATTCCCGAGGTTACCTGAGCTACCAAATATCCAGGAGAGACACCCTACTGGACGTGAGGACTCTTAATCACCAGAACCACAGGCTACTCAGGCCAGAAGACCAGAGAGAAGACAGAAACCAAGGGGGAACAATATCCATCCAATAAAGATAAACTCAGAAATCAGTCAAAACCTATAATTACACTAAACCTAGAGGCTTAGAGCATAGCATAAGAACACAATTAACAACAGTCAGGGTGATAACTACCAGAGCCTAGCTATCCTACTACAACAAGCATTGGATATTCCAACTCAGCAAAGCACAAGAAAATGATCTTAAAGCCAATTTTGGGAATATAATAGAGGTCCCTAAAGAGGAAATGAATACATTCCTTAAAGAAATCCAAGAAATAACAATAATAATTTAAAAACCCCAAAATTTCCTAACTGGAAAATGGACATGTTTATAAAAACATAATAAGCTTACAGAACACCAATGGAATGGAACCAGAAAAGAAAACTCACCCCTACCACATAATAATTAAACACTAAACATACAGAACAAGAAAGAATATTAAAAGCTGCAAAGAAAAAAAGACCAAATAACACAAGGCCTATTAGACTTACACCTGTTTTCTCAACTGAAACAGTAAAAGCAAGTAGGGCCTGGACAGATGTTTTACAGACTCTAAGGGACCACAGATGCCATTCTAGACTACTATCCCCAGCAAAACTGTCTATTGCTATAGATGGAGAAAACATGGTATTGCTTGACAGAGTCAAATTTAAACAATATCTAGCCACAATTCTAGCCCTACAAAGGATACTAAACAGAAAACTGTAACACAAGAAGGATAACTACACCCAGGAAAACACAGGAAGTTAAAAATCTTACATAAGCAAAACCAAAAAAAGAGCCGGGCAGTGATGGAACACGCCTTTAATCCCAGCACTTGGGAGGCAGAGGCAGGCGGATTTCTGAGTTTGAGGCCAGCCTGGTCTACAGAGTGAGTTCCAGGACAGCCCAAGCTACACAGAGAAATCCTGTCTCGAAATCCAAAAAAAAAAAAAAAAAAAAAAAAAGAAAAATTCCAGGACCAGATGGTTTTGGTGAAAAATTCTACTAGACTTTTAAAAAAGGGCTAATACCAATAATCCTCAAATTATTCCACCAAAAAAGAAACAGAAGGAAAATTGCCAAATTCATCTTATGAGTTATCCTGATAACCAAACCACATAAAGACTCAACAAAAAAAGAATTGCTGACAAAATTTCCTCATGAACATTGATGGAAAAGTAATAAAATACTCACAAATCAAATCCAAGAACATATCAAAAAGATTATCCACTATGATCAAGTAAGCTTTATCTCAGAGATGCAGATATAGTTCAACACATGAAAATCTGTACATGTAGTCTACCATATAAACCAATTAAAAAAATAAAAGAAATGATCATCTCATTATATGCTAAAAAAAACTTTGACAAAATCCAACACCAATTCATGATAAAAACAAACAAACCTTGGAAAGATCAGGGATACAGGGACATACCTAAACATAATAAAGGCAATTTACAGCAAGCCCATAGCCAACATCAAATCAGAGAGTAAGTTAAAGCAATTCCATTAAAATTAGGAACTAACAAGGCTATCTATTCTCTCCCTATCTATTCAATATAGTACTTGAAGTTGTAACCAGAGCAATAAGACAACTAAAGGAGATCAAGGGATACAAATTGGAAAGGAACAATTCAAAGTATCATTATTTTCAGTTGATAGGATGGTATACATAGGCAACTCCAAAAATTCAACCAGGGAATTCATATAGATGATAAACACCTTCAGCAACGTGGCTGGACACAAGATTAACTCAAAAAAAAAAAAAATCACCAACCTTCCTATATACAAAAGACAAACATGCTGAGAAAGAATTCTGGGAAACAGCACCCTTCATAATAGCCACAAATAATGTAAAGTATCTTGAAGCAACTCAAAGACCTGTCTGACAAGAACTTCACATCTTTGAAGAAAATGAAGAAGATATAAGAAGAGAGAAAAATTTCCTGTGCTAATGGATTGGTAGGATTATCATAGTAAAAATGTCCATTTTAGCAAGAGCAATCTACAGATTCAATGCAATCCCCATAAAAAATTCCAACACAAATTTTTATAGACATTTAAAGGAAAATCCTCAACTTCATATGGAAAAGCAAAAAACTCAGGATACCCAAAACAATCCTGAACAATAAAGGAACATCCAGAGGTATCACCATTACTAATTTCAAGTTCTACTACACAGCTTAGGTAATAAAAACCACAAGGTATTGGTATAAAAAACAGATAGGTTGATCAATAGAATCTAATCAAATACCCAGATGTAAATCTACACACCTATGGACATCTGGGTGGGATGGGGAGTGGACCTATTTAGAAAGGTTCCTTGGAGCAACTCCCATCTGTGTTGTCTGGAAATCAGCAGTTCAGTTCACAGATTAGCAAGTTGGTAGAGTTGGGATAGCAAACATGAATCAGCAGCAGTGACATGACCTAGCAGAGACAGCCAGGCCTCAGCCTTGGCTTGAGTCAGCAGGAGGGACCAACAGGAACACCAAGAAAAGTTCTTGGCTGTGCCTCTCTCAATGAAGGGAAGCTCAACAAAGACTCGAGACCCCAAGTGTTGCACAGCTAGCTGTACCAGCAAGTCAAGGTGTATCTCCATCACTCCATGGAGTTCTATTTATACCCTCCAAATATCATGTGTCTTCCATATGCCTTGCCTCAACATGTGCATCCTATCAGCCCGAGTCTGCAGAAGAGGGAACAAACTGCAGTATGCCATCAGAAGTTTTTTGGTGTGTTTCTCTCTATGGCATCCCAACTAATGCAGCTCAGCTATGCAAACCAATCCATGGGTCTCATTAGCAAAGAATCTTTTATCACGTGTTTCATATGCTTGCTTTAGCAGAACATCCTCTCTCCTATGTCTGCTTCAAGTGACGATTTCCTTAACGAGTCTGTCTCAGCCTTACACCTGTGTCCACTTTAACAAAATGTTCCTTGATGTGTTTGCCCCAGGAAAACACCATCCAATCTATTTTCCAAAGAACCCTTAAGTTTCCACTTCAACAGCTCATTCTGGCTAGGATATGGAGCTGGTGAAAGTACAAATTTGTACAACCACTTTGGAAATCAATATCATGGTTTCTCAGAAAATTGGGATTCCATCTACCTCAAGACCAGGCTATACCACTCCAGACATATACCCAAAGGACCCTTTATCCTAACACAAGAACACTTACTCAACTATGTTTATTACAGCTTTATTTATGATAGCCAGAAAGCAGAAACAACCTAGATGTCCTCCAACCAAAGAATGAATAAAGAAAAATGTGGAACATTTACACAATGAAGTTTTATTCAGCTGTTAAAAAATAACATAATGAAATTTACAGACAAATGGATAGAACTAGAGAAAAATCATCCTTAGTGAGGTAACCCAGACCCAGAAAGACAAACATGGTATGAACTCACTTATAAATGAACATTAGCTGTAAAGTAAAGGGTAATCATCCTACAGTCCACAGACACAGAGAATCTAAGTAATGAGGAGGTCTCAAGGAGGATGCTTGAAGTAGAATAGATATCATGGGTGGAGTAGGGCAGATGTGAATGGGAACAGGAGGAATCAGATGGGGGTTGGGGATGCAGGGATAGTTCTGGGAGAGATAACTGGGGCATTTCAAGGGCAAGTAGAAACCTACTGCAATGGAAACTCTCAGGAATCTATTAGGGTAACCCTAGCTAAGACTCCCAGTAATGGTGGATACAGAGCCTGAACTGGCCATCTCCTATAACCAGGCAAGACTTCCAGTGGAGGAATTGGGACAACAACCTAGCAACAAAATATTTGACCTACAATTTGTTCTCTCTGCAAGATGTGCTGAGTGAGGTAAAGGGAGCACAGAACTTACAGAAGTAGCTAACCAATGACTGTTCCAGCTTGAGACCCATGCCACAAGAGGGAGCCCACTCTGGCACTGCCTGGAGGCCAGTAACCACAGGTGGTATAGCTGAGAGACCTAGGATAGAATCAAACAGGACTGAGAGGACTGACAAAAAAAAAAGTCAATGGGATGATTCCTAGTGATATTCTGCTATACTATTCTGCTATAGATTGTTGCCAAGCCAAATAGTCATCAGAGAGGCTTTATCCAGCATCTGATAGAAACAGAAACAGATACAGAGACTCACAGACAAACATTAGATGAATCTCAGGAAATCCTACAAAAGAGGAAGAGAAAGGACTGTAGAAGCTACATGAGTCAAAGACACCAAAAGAAATCCACAGTCACTAACTTAGGCTCATAGGAGCTCACAGAAACTGACCCAACAATCTGGGTGCCTACACAGGTCTGACCTAGGCCCTTTGTGTATATTTTATGGTTATGTAGCTTGGCTTTCTTGTGGAACTCTTAACAGTTGGAGTGGGAGTTGTCTCTGACTCTATTGCCTGCTTTTGTGACCCTTTTCCTCCTACTGGGTTGCCTTGTCCATTTTTAATACAAGAGGAGGTGCCAGGTCTTACTGCAACTTGATATGCATGACTGGTTGATATCCATGAGAGATCTGTCATTTTCTGAAGGGAAATGGAGAAGGGGTGGATTAGGGAAAAGGAAAGGTGTTGAGGGGTACTAGAAACTGAGATCCATCTGTAATACATGAGAGAATTAATAAATAAAAGTTTTAAAAGAAATATTAGGGGCTGCAGAAGTATAAATGCAGGTAACACACACAAGTTATGAAAGAGGATGTAAAGCTAACTGATTTTCTAGGTGTAACTCTGCCATGGACCTTTTTTGGTTTGTGGCATTTTTTTATTTGTAGGTTTTTTAATAACAAGTTTATTGAAAAATCAAGAGAAGTACCAACAGGAAAGAGGAATAGGAACACACTACCATCATTTCATTTGTGTTCCCCAAAATCCATATGCTGGAAATTTCATCTTCAATATAGCAATGTTGAAAAGCAAAGCTAAATCACAGGTGATTGGTTCATAACCTCATCATGGTAGTGGGTTAATAATTATCAAAACTAATTGATTAAAAATTTTGTCCTCTCTTAAATGAGAATGGTCCCCATAGGCTCATATATTTGAATGCTTGGTCTCCAGCTGGTAGAACTGCTTTGGAATGAATAGGAAGTATGGACTGTTACCTGCCAGTGGGGGAGGGTTTCAAGGTGTCAACAGCTGGAACAGTTCCCAGTTAACTAGCAAACACACACATCTGACTCCCACCTCTTGCATATGGATCATATGTAAACTCTCTACTACTGCTCAGGTATCATGACTGCCTACCTGGTGCCATATTTCCAGCCTCACTGATCATTTACTAACCCTTTACAAGCATGTGTTCCAAATTACATAGTTTCCTTTATAAATTACCTGGGTCATGCTGTTTCAATAAAAAATAAAAGAGCAACTAAAACACTTGTTCTTCTACCTTCTACCACGGAATGGCATAGCAGGAACGCACTAACCAGAGACTGTAAGGATGACATTGGACATCTCTGTCTCCAGATCCATCAGTCAAAGAAAGTTGTGCTCATTTATCAACATCCCAGTCTCTTATAGCAACAGAAAATGAACTAAGACAATGTACTAGGAGGCTGGCTCTCCTACCTCCAAATCCCATGAAATATTACCAAGATATCAATTTAGCTTAACATAGAAATTATTTCCTAAATTATGATCTTTGGAAGGCTATAATCTAAATTTCTGTCAAACAATTACATTAAAACTGATTAACTGATGTTACATAAATATTTTAATTTTGTAGAACATGTTTTATGTGCAGTAGTAAATAAATATTGACTCTCATATATGAGATATTAATTATATCTCTTAATAATTTTCTCTTTAGCACATTCTAATGAAGACCAGGCATGGTAGGTACTTATCCCAGCACTTGGTAGGCAGAAGCAGGTAGATCCCTGTGAGTTTGAGCCCAGGCTGGCCTATGTGATGAGTTTCAGGACAGCCAGGGCTATGTAGAGAGACCCTGTCTCAAATAAACAAACAAACAAACAAACCACTAACAACAACAACAAAAAACTAATGAAGTGACAAAGAAGAGATCATTTACATCATTTGCTCTACTTTGTGAAGTTGGTATTTTTATTAAAGTAACTCCAATAATACTATTCAAATAAAGAGGGATAACATATTCCTGAAACAAAATTATTTGGGGAAAAGGGGAAATAAAAGGTTGAAATTACTATATATGCACATCTCATAGTAGATGAGAAACAATAACACCGAATAGCACATTCTCTACCTGAGTGTGAGGTTACTGAGAGACAGCACTGGTCCCAAACCAATGATATGCTACTAAATGCTTTACGTTCATAACTCCAATAGGAGGAGTTTCTTGTATATAGCATCTCCTAAACCCAGCTTCAAGCTTTGTACTTGAAGTCATTCAATGTAGACGTAGGAAAAGACTAGTCAGCTCCTACAAGACAAGGAAGCTGGCTGGAGGCCAGCACTACTCAATCCAGACTGAATCCAAATCCACAAGGTTAGAATTCAAATATTGTGTGTTTAAAAAACTATGTTAGTGATTCTTTTTTAAAGTTTAATGTCAGTGGTTTGGGGGTTTTATACTTTAAATTTTATTTTTATTTATTCATTTATTTTATGTATTCCACAGCATGTGTGTGGAGGTCACAGGACAACTTCCAGAAGTCAGTTCTTTCTTCCAACATATGAACCCTAGGGATAAAGCTCTGTCTTGTAATAGTTTTAATTGCCAACTTAATACACAATAGAATCACCAGGGAGGGAGTTACAATGTGGGATACCTTGATTAGTTGGCCTGTAAACAAGTCTGTGGCAGACTGTTTGATGGCATCAATTGAGATGGGAAGACCCACCCACTGATTCCCTGGGCATAGGAACCTGCACTGAGTCCAAGTCCAGAAAGTGCTGAACACAAGCATGAATGTGTTAATCATTATCTTCTACTCTTCACTGTGTGTGTCATGTGACTAGCTGTATTAAGTTCCTTTACCTTGGCTTCTCTGTAATGATGATCCGTGACCTGAAATTGTGAGCCAAATATACCCTTTTTCACTTAAATTGCTTTTGTCAGGGCATTTTGTCATAGAAACAGAAAAGGAAAATATCAGAAGTGGTGTCATTTCTGTAATGAGTCTGACTTTTAGACCTTTGGAGCTGTTTTGTAGGATAAATAGGAAGAGGTTGGAATTTTGGATATGAAAAGCCACTGATACGGAGACAAAGCTTAATGGTCTATTTTAGGGGATCTCAAAAGACAGTGATCCTGAGAAACTTATATACCAGGGGCCCAGATCATAAAGTTTCACAGGAGAGAAAAGACTCTATCAAGAACTTGGGTGGACCATTTATAAGATAAGTTTGCCAAGAATCTGACTTCATTCTCTCATGTTATAGGAACTGAGTGAAGTAGAATTTAACTATAATTAACTAATTTGTTTGACAGAAGAAAGTTGAGGCAGGATGGTACTTACATTGGTGTTGAATAATCAACTGTAATTGATAAAACAAATCAGCACCATTGCAAAGAAATCTCCTGTGCTGTACATACAGAATGAGAAAATTGTCCTTATGGAGAAACCATCCCATAATAGGCTCTTTAAGATCCAAATTCATTTAAAGAAAGACTAAACTGAAAGAATTTCTTGCTCCTCAATAGCAACTGCTTAGGGGAAAAAAAAAAAAAAAAAAAAACATTTCCCAGTAGTTAGCAAGTTAGCTGTGGCCAAATTGAGCTACTCTACATCTCAATCAAGCTGCAGAACTTGGAAGAATTTTAAGCATCATCTGCTTCTGCTAATGAGTTTTGTGTTTTGTTTTGGGTTTTTTTGTTTTGTTTTGTTTTGTTTTTGTTTGTTTTTTATTTTGTTTGGTTTTGGTTTTGTTGCTTTGTTTGTGAGTTTGTTGTTGTTTGTTTGTTTGTTTGTTTTTTGTCAAGTTGACACAATCCAAGATCTTCTGACAAGAGGGAACCTCCAATAAGAAAATGCCTCTATGGATTGGCCTGTAGGCAAGTATGTGGCTTTTTGTTTTGTTTTAAATTTATTGATGATTGATGTGGTAGAGCCCATCCCACTTAGACCAGTGCTACCCCTCCGCAGCACTGGTCCTCGATTGTATAAGAAACCAGGCTGAGAAAGTGATGACAAACAAAGCTGTAGTCAGCATTCTTCCATGGCTTCTCTTTAGTCCCTGATTTCAAATCCCTGCCTGGGTCCTCTCAGTGACAATGATGTGCAAGAATAGGATTCCCAAGTTGCTTTTGGTCATGGTGTTTATCACATCAATGGAAAGAAAACTAGAGTAGGAATTGGTACCAGACAGTGGATTCCTGTGAAAGACCTAAACATGTTCTGTTGAAGAGGACAATTGAAATTTTTGGAACTTTGATCTGGAAAAGCCATTGACTATGGAAATTTTAATGGATTGCCCTATGGGAGCTTGGAAGTTAAGAGGGTTTTGAGAAATGCAGAGTATGGAGATCTGGCTTGTGAAGTTGGGGAGGAAAGACTCCATAAAGGATCTACATGTGGTTTCTGGTCATCTGAGGTTAAAGAACAGATGTGATTAATAAGAGGCCAGCACCACTGAAACGAAACCTTTGCCTTACTGAAATGGTTGATAGTGGCTGGCTAAAAGTGAAAAAATAAGCTGTTATTCATAAGAAACCAGCATCAGTGAGGCAAAATCCCCTGAGAAGCATCACCTTAGGTCAGCTCTAGTCTTGGAGTGATAAGGTTGGCAACTCAACTTGATAATGTACAAGACTTTCCCAAATGTCACTACATTCGGCAGCATGAAAGATGAAGAATTAAAGGTATCGAAAGACTCTGAGGCTTGGTACCATGAAAAGCCAGAAGAGGTCATTGGTAAAGGTACAGCCTCAGTTGCAGTGCAATCCCCAGAGTTGAATGGGTCATGGAAAGAGGCTGAGGCTTAGCATTATGAGGCAGAACTAGAGTCTCTAAAGAAAGACTAGGAGAGGCCATTGATGAAGGTGCAGATTTAGTTGTATATTGTAGGTGCCAGGTCCAAGGGAAAACCATCAAGGACAGTGGTAAATGTGAAATGGAGCCAGCCTAGGCAATGACACAAACTATGTGTGCTTCTGATGGCATATCCAGAGAAATGGAGCTATCCAAGGCTTTTGGATGCCAGAGATCATGAGTAAATTCCAGGTAATGGTCATTGAGCTATAGAATTTGAATTATGCCACTGAATGTTGGTTTTACTTGTTCTGATTTAATAATAATTATACCCTGGTTTTCTTTCTTGGAACTAGAAAGTATGTAACCTATTGTTCCTTCTTGGTCTCTGCTTCAGTTTCTGTCCTGACTTCCACCCAAGCAAGCAAGTCGAGCAGCTGTGACCCAGCCAAGTGAGCCTCCTCAACCAAACCAAGAACTCTCATGCACGAAGGACCTCAAACTGTGCTCTCCCACCCTGAGCAGTGTCCTGCACCTTCACACACCCCTCTGCTCATTGGTGGAGTAAACATAGTCAAATTCCCGAGCCTCTGTCCCCTTGAGAGGCCCTAAATGGAGAGACAGAAGTGGGACCCACACATCAACCCAATAGGACCCATGTACACACTACAATCTGACACTTCTTACCATGATAATAATGTACTAACCCCCTAAAGTTGTAGGCAAGACTCCAATTGAATGCTTCATTTTATGAGCACTGCCTGACCATGGTGTCTTTTAATAGCCATAGAAGAGTAACTGAGAGTATCTTACCATTAAGTGCTGGTGCCAACCAAGAAAAATATCAGTAGCCTGTTTTCTTTAGAGAGTTGCTGGAGTGACTTCTCCTATGCAGTGGTACTGATATTGAAGGCATAAAAAGATACTAGATTAATGGGCTCAGGGAGAGAAGCTATGGACAGGCAATGTGTGAGTGAGTTAGAGTCTCCTTGGAGAGTCTCTAAGAGGCCATTGTGTAAAGCTCTGAAAGTGCAGCCCAAATTGCAGTTGAAATTTTAGGATCATGGAGATTCAAGGACCATAGGATATCTCCTGAGGAAAGCTACATGCATGAAAATGAAGCCAGCCCAAGAGAAGCCAGGTGTGCTAAAGGCAATAGACCTGAAGAGATTAAGCTACTTTGAAGTCAGTCTCTATTGCATCATAATCCTCAGATGCCAAGTGTGGAGGTCTTGATTTTTATCCTGATGGATTTTGGTTTGGTTTCTCATTATTTATACCCCCATTATTGCCTTTTGGCAACAATGCTTACTTTGTACCATTATATACTGAAAACATATGCATGTTTTGATTTTATAGTACTCACAATTCGGAAACTTTAGAACTGTAAAGATTGTGGAGACTTTTAAAGTTAGACTTTTACTTTAGGAGGTAAATATGACATTTTGGGAGCAAGGGATTGAAGGTTATCCTTTAAAGTAATATGTTAATATGTCAAGTTGACAAAGCAGTGAATTTGTGATGGTTAATTTTCATTGTCAACCTGACATCATCTAGAATTGACTGCAAAAGGAGTCTCGGTGAAGGAATTTGTAGATCAAATTGGCTTCTGGCATGTCTTGGATGATTGATTGATTATCTTCATTAGTATGAAGACTCACTCATTATGGATGGCCCCACTGCCTGCACAGAGGAGCCTGGATTGTATAATAGCAGAGAAAGTGATCTGAGCACTGGCAAGCATGCATTCATTCATTGCTCTCTGCTCTTGACTATGGATGGAATGTAACTAGGTGGTTTGAGTTCCTATCATTTGTACTGCCCCAAAAGGCTAAGCTCCAATCTGAACCTGTGAGTCAAGCAAACTCTGTCTCTATTATGTTGTTTTTGTTAAGGTCTTTAATTACAGCAATAAATAATCCATGAGTGTTCATAACAAACCCTCTCACTGGCTGAGCCATCTCATCAGCTTGACATTTTTGTTTGTTTGTTTGTTTTCTTATAATCTTGGAGATTATCTTAAGATCTTGGAGAGCTTTCTGTGCTGACATGTTTGCTGATGTTTGTATTGGTAAGTGTATTTTCAAATATATCACACTTTATTAACATTTACTAATTATACACATTAATGAGGTTCAACATATTTCAATATGTGCACATAATAATATATACTATCCAACTGAGATAATTAGCATTTCTGTCTTCCTATAATTTCATTTTTTAAAATGTATTTTTATTTATTGATAATTTCATACAATATAATTAATTATATTCATTTTCCTCCCCTAACCTCCCAGATTTTCTCTACCGCCTCCCTGTAGGAAGCAGTTTTCCCCACCATCAGGATGGCGCTTGGCATGTAGCCAGCTAGCTTGAGTAGACACTGTGGCTGTGGCTCATTATAGAGAAAAGGTTCACACTTCCAGGTGTGGCTACCCGATTAGCCCACCTCGCATCACATGGAGCAGCCAATTAACAGTGACGGAGTGGCAGCTGCTGATAAGATTAAGGCAATGCATATAAGGTGGCTGGGGTGGTAGCGAGGAGGATTGAAGGAGGGGATTCAAGGAGAGGATTCAAGGAGAGGATTCAAGGGGCATCAAGAGGAAGAAGGTAGAAGCAAGCATGCTGCAAGAGGGAAGCTAAATAAAACTGCTTTAAGAAGAACATAGTTGTTGCTACCTTTATTTCCGCTGATCGGATCAGGGCAAGCTACAAGTGGTGGCCCGTATGGGGAACAAGTAGCAACAAGTCGTACGGGGATCCTCTCGATTCATCCAGGGAAGCAACAAGTCGTACAGGGAACCTCCGGGTCGTGTTCAGAACTTCTTGTGGCTTCAGAGCAGTCGACTCAGGGCACTTGACTGGGTAAGTTTTTCGGTAAGTGGAACAAGTTCAAAAGTTCCTGGTTTAGGAACAAGTTTTAGGTAAGAGATAATAAAGTGCTCGTAAAGAGACAAAAGGTTTCCTGAGTAAACTGGTTGAGAAGAAGTTCCCAGGTACGGGGAGCTTCAGAACTCTTCACGGTCAGGGACAGCTAGCTGATAAAATTCTCGGTAAAGAGACAATAAAGTTCTTGGTAAAGAGATAATAAAGTGTTGGTAAAGAGGACAAAAGGTTTCCTGAGTAAACTGTGTTAGAAGAAGTTCCCACGGTACGGGGAGCTTCAGAACTCTTCACGGTCATGGCAGCTAGCTAAGATTCTCGGTGAAGAGACAATAAAGTTCTGGTAAAGAGATAATAAAGTGCTCGGTAAAGAGATAATAAAATGCTCGGTAAAGAGACAAAAAAGTGGAAAGAAGATGGGTGTGATTTTCAGTTTTGTGGTTATATTTTTCCTCTGGGAAAGAAGTGAAGATAAAAGTTTTTCTGGTTACTGGTTCAAGGATATTCTGTTTAGAGAAAAGGAGTTTACAGTTCGAGAGGACCTGATGGGTCTGGCAATTGGAACTCATAGTGCCAACATCCAGCAGGCTTGAAAAGTGCCAGGAGTGACTGCCATTGAGTTGGACAAAGAAACCTGCACTTTCCGAATCTATGGGGCGACACCAGAGGCAGCAGACAGGCTCGAAGCTACCTTGAATTTTCTGAGGACTCTGTACAAGTGCCCAGGAACTTGGTTGGCAAAGTGATTGGAAAGAATGGGAAAGTGATTCAGGAGATTGTGGATAGGTTTGGTGTGGTGAGGGTTCGTGTGGAAGGTGATAACGACAAGAAGAATTCCCCACGGAGAAGGGAATGGTTTCCTTCATATTTGTTGGCACCCGAGAGAATATCAGTAATGCCCAGGCACTGCTAGAGTATCACCTCTCCTACCTGCAGGAGGTTGAACAGCTTCGGCAGATTGGGCTGGGTTTTCGCTCTCCTGGGAGTGGATGGGGTGACTGGTGGTGGCAGTGAGTGATGAGGTGGGATATACCACAGATGAGAGCTCCTCCTCTTCCCTGCACATGACTAGAACCTATGCGGGCAGGGGCCAGAGGACTGGTGGTCCTGCCTATGGCCCCAGCTCAGACCCCTCCACAGCTTCTGAGACAGAGTCAGAAAAGAGAGAGGAGTCTAATCGAGTAGGACCTGGTGACAGAGATTCCCCCAAGCCATGGAGAAGAAAGCAGGAGGCAGCCAATTGGGGGCTGGGGAGGGGACCCCCACCTGTTCCCCAGCCTACCTCAAGATACAACTCGTCATCTATTAGCTCAGTGCTAAAGGATCCAGACAGCAATCCTTACAGCCTATTGGAAGATTTTGTCTGTATGTTTTCAAAAGAAATGATTAAGGTATTTCTACCTCCCAGAATTATCATGGATTAGACATGACAGAGGTAGGCCTCCAGAAGACTAGATTTCAGAATTCAAACAAATTATCTTGATACTAAAATTTGTTAAGGTTTTTAAAGGAGGTGGATGTAGTGGCCCCCTGGTTCACTGTATCAGGCTACCTTACAAAAAGCAGCTGGGATAAAATCTGCAGCTGAGCAATATACGATAGATGGTTTCCAGTAAATAAAGGACAGGTGTGATGAAAGGATATTCTTAATGGCACAGTGTTGGTGTGGGCGAGAGGCTCTGTTTGTGTTTTTCCACAGGATCGCAGCAGCCTTTGTGGGTTCCAGAAAGACTCACATTCCCGCACAGAAAGACAACGGGAACATCTGTCAGCCATGAAGCCGTCAATGACAATGATGCTCCTATCCCGTTGCTGAGGGAGATCAAATAAAAGAGTGGGCGGGAATAGGGGCTTTAGTGACTTGCTTTGTCTTATCAGTTTGCCTAGCACTGTGGTGTATCCTAAAGATGCGTTCCCAGCAGGCAGGGCCAAGCCATGTAGTTCAAGCATTTGCTGCTCTCAAAGGAGGTCAATCTCCACAGATCTGGCTGAGCTACTTGAAGACTTCTGAAGTGTAGAATGCAGCAGGATGAGGACTACACCGCAGAGGACATTGTCTGTCCTCGGGCACATGTCTGACTGCACACAGGTCAGCCCTAGATCCTGTCACCTGGAAAACAGCTAAGGGTTGGGTCGCCCATGGTAACCATACTGTAGCAACAACAGATAGTGAGATGGGGTTGACAATCTCCCAAACTTACAGGGGGTCAGACCTCTGTGTCCTCCTGCTTTGCATAATACAAATAAAAAGGGGGAGCTGTAGGAAGTGGTTCTCCCTGCTGTCAGGATGGTGCTTGGCATGTAGCCAGCTAGCTTGAGTAGGCACTGTGGCTGTGGCTCATTATAAAGAAAAGGTTCACTCTTCCAGGTGTGGCTACCCAATTAGCCCACCTCGAATCACATGGAGCAGCCAATTAACAGTGACGCGTGGCAGCTGCTGATAAGATTAAGGCAATGCATATAAGGCGGCTGGGGTGGTATCAAGGAGGATTGAAGGAAGGGATTCAAGGAGAGGATTCAAGGGGCATTCAAGGGGCATCAAGAGGAGGAAGGTAGAAGCAAGTGTGCAGCAAGAGGGAAGCTAAATAAAACTGTTTAAGAAGAACATGGTTGTCGCTGCCTTTATTTCCTGCTGGTTGGATCAGGGCAAACTACGCCTCCCTACCCACTGAACTTCATGTTTCATTTCTCTTTTAAAAGAAGAAAGAAAAATGAAAACGTGGAGTCCAGTTTGAATTTTTTTCTCAATGAGAAATTTTATTGATTGAAGTACATGTTCACTCAAACTTGGGTTCTTGAGTGGAATAGTCACATTGCATTTAGACTAGTAAAAATAGTTTGGGCACAAGAACAAAATTGGCTTAGTAATACATTCATTTATTTAGCCACTCTTTAAATTTAAATGTTTGCATTAGCATTCAAAGTATTAGATTTAATTAATTTAAACACAAAATGTGTTTCAGAAGACTACTTCTTCCTCATCTCTCCCCCAACTCCCCCTCAATGCTCCGTGACCTAACTCTTCTTCCTCATCCCTTGCCCTGTCCTCTTGAACTTCCATTTTGACCTCACCCAGTCTCCTTTCCACTTTCCACAGGTCATTTTGTCTTCCCCCTTCCTCACACCTCTTTTTATATGCTGTTAGCTTAATCCACTTTTTACCCATTGACCAACAAACATGTGTATATTACAAGCTAGAATCTGGGAGCAAGCAAGAACAAGTGATCATTCACTCATTCACTCTTAGTTTGTTTGGAAATTTTAAGCTTTTCTCCTAGGTTATTGTGAAATACATAGTAAGTCATTGTGAACAATATCAATCATTTTGTGTTACAAATACTTTGTCTAGAGTCCTTCTGTCTACAACCACCCTTACCAACTTCTTTCTTTTACCTTTCCCATTTGAATGAGATCATGTGGCTGTCTTATTTCATTTAGTATGGTGTACTCCAGTTCCAACAATTTTGTTGAAGATGAGACAATTTCATTGTTTGTTATTGAATAATATTCCACTGTGTGCAGAAACTATACTTTAGTCCATTTATTCACTGATAAACATCCGCATTGCTTCAATATCTTGACAATTGGAAAGACCACTGCAATGGGCATGGGAGTGTGTTATGCTGGTTACATTTTCTTGGAGTACAGACCTACAACTTTGAAAGATAAATTAAATGAAAGTTCAGCTTTAGATTTTTTTTGAGATGCCTCTGTGCTATTCTTCGTAATGAGTTACTGTTTTATGTTCTCTCTAATGTTGCATAAGAGACACTTTTTTCTCCACCCTTACACACACCATTGGTTTATTATCAATATTTATTCTATCCTTGGGCAAGCTATCTAACTTGGATAAAGCCTTCCTTTCTCATCAAAATTTTGATTTGCATTTCCCCAATGACTAATGATATGGAGCTTTACAACATGTAACAGTTTAGCCATTTGTATTGTTTATTTTAAGAAGTGACTGTTAAGGCTATTTGTCTATTTTTAAGTCTATTTTAAGAGTAGTTGGTATTTTAAATTGATTTAGTTCCTTATATTATAAACATCAATCATTTGTCAAATTGTTGGCAAATACTTTTCCACCACTCTAGAGATTTGTCTCTTTATTCTGTTACTATATCTCTTACTGTGTAGAAGACTTTTTAGCCAGATCAATTTCATTTATCTGGGGTTTTTTTTGTTTTATTTTTTTTGTTTTTTGTTTTTTGGGTTTTTTTTTTTTAACTTTGTTTCCTGTGCTTTGCGAGTCATATCTAAGAACTTACTTCCTTGGTTAATATCGTTATCTTTTTTTAAATTTTTTTATTATTTATTTATTTATTTATTTATTTATTTATTTAAGCTCTAATTTTTATTTCCTTCCCAGTCTACCTTCTGACTGTTCCACATCCCATACCTCCTCCCTGCCCCCTGTCTCCACAAGGATTTCCCCACCTCCACCTCCTACCCCACCAGACCTCTAAACCCCCTGGGGCCTCCAGTCTCTTGAGGGTTAGGTGCATCTTCTCTGACTAAACCCAGATCCAGCAGTCTTCTGCTCTATATGTGCTGGGGACCTCATATCAGCTGGTGTATGCTGCCTGGTTGGTGGTCCAGTGTCTGAGAGATCTCAGAGGTTCAGGTTAATTGAGACTGCTGGTCCTCCTACAGGGTCACCCTCTTCCTCAGCTTCTTCCAGACTTTCCCTAATTCAACCACAGGGGTCAGCAGCTTTTATCCATTGGTTGGGTGCACATATTTGCATCTGATTCTTTCAGCTGCTTGTTGGGTCTTTTGGAGGGCGGTCATGATAGTCCCTTTTTGCAAGTGCTCCATAGCCTCAGTTATGTGCTTCCTGTATGTTTTCTTCTTATAGTCTTGTAACTTCTGGTTGTATTTGCATGTCTTTGGTCTGTGGTAAATTCTGAGTTTGTTGTTTTACAGAATAAGAAACAGGGTCAAATTTTAATCTTCTGTCTATGTATATTGAGAATTACCAGCACAGGAATAGTCATCCTTTCTCTAATGTACATTTCATCACCTTTTTCAGATTAGAATCAGTTAGATATTTAAGAGTATCTGTATTTCTGGGATCCTTATTCTGTTCCTACTGTTTATGTGTACCTGAATTTATGTCAGCACCACAATGTTTTGATTATTGTAGCTCTGTACTGTATTTTGAAATGATATTGCAATGCCTCTAGCTGTGTTCTATTTATTTAATATCAGCTATTGGATGGGATTGCTTTAATAATTATTTTCTTAGGAATTTTGCTCTTGACTATAGGAATACTTTTGGCATTGCATGTTGATTTTGTGTTCAGTAACTTTCCAGAATGTTTTTCTCAGTTCAATAGTTTTGTGTTGGTCTTTTGGCTTTTCTATATGTGGGAAAATCATATCATCTTGCAAACAGAGCATTCGATCTCCTCCTTCCTATTTGAATGCCTTTCTCTTTTATCTTTTCTAATTCTTCTAAAATTTCCAGTGTTATTTTTAATAAGAGCAATCAATGTAATCAGCCTTATTCCACATCTTAGAGGAAATTGTTTCTGCACTTCCCGCTGTATGATGTTACCAATGAGCTTCTCAAATACAGCCTTAATATGTCATTTATTCAGCATTCTTCAAATGAAGCTCAGCATTTTTATCCAATAGTTTCTTCTGTGTCTAATGACATTGGATTAGGATGCAATGTTTACCCTTCCTTCTGTTGATATTGGTGTGTGTGAGTTCAACTATCTTTGCAGCCTACTATAAACTCCATCTTTCTCAAATGCTGTCACACTCAATTTATTACTTTTTTGAGAATTTTCTATCTATGCTCACTAGTAATATTGGATACAATTTTTATTCTTTTGATAAAATTTATTATACAGCCAACACCCAATGGCTTCATAAATTTGTACATACATATTTATGTAAACATATAACATATGTATATATAATAATCAAAGAAAAAGTCATCAAATCTGAGAGAGAGTAAGAGAGCACATGGGAGGGGTTGAAAGGAGGAAAGGAAGCCAAAAAGGATGAAATACATTTTAACTTCAATTAAAATATTTCAAAATTATTTTATATTTTGTGTGTATATGCACACTTTTTAATGCAGATGTAGAGATTAAAGTACAACTTGCACAAGTTGGTTCTCCCCTTCCAAAGGGACCTGAGACTGGAACTCATAGTTGAGCTTCATGGCAAACCCTTTTTCCATTTTACTTTGCTTTTGATGTTGCTGTTCCTGCTGCTGCAGTTGTTGTGCTCTTTTCTGGGTTTAGTACCAGGATAATTATTTTCTCTAAAATGAGTCTGGAAAGATAACTTCCCCTTCAATATTTTAAGAATAGCTTGAGAACAAATAGCATTAGTTCTTACTTAAAGTGTTGAGGAGATTTAAAAAAAAAAAAAAAAATCTGTCTACCTTGCATTAAAAAGTAAAAATATTTGTCAGTTTCATTCCCTATTAGGCAAGTGTTATCTCATTTACATAACAAGAGAGAGTTTTGCATTATTCATAAAAGCTCATCAGTCTTGAGGTACTCAGAGACCCTTAGGGCAGAAATTCCACAAGAAGTAACTGACCCATGCTGAGGCTTCATCAGCTTGCCCCTACAGGAAGCTGAGTAAAGCCTGTTTCCATCATGAAGTGAGATAATGTAACGCAGTATGATGGAGCATTTAGTGGGATTTAGTCAGGCAGTTCTAACCTAAGCTGTGTCTGTACTCTGGTTCCTTCATCCTATTCTTTGTACCTACAGACCTCTGTGTATTGAGTTCTTCTTTGGACTATCTCAGATACCCCAGATTAAATAATAGAACTTTCACACTTAAAAAAACAAAAGAAGTCAGTGAAAGAAAAGATGGTCTTGCTAATAAAGGAATGTACTTAGGTATGTGTATCTGTATGTATATATGTATGTAACAATTTTATGCCCTGCAAACCATATTAAAGTACTCCTAAGGTCATCCTGAACAATGAAAGGGCACTAAAACCCCTACAAGTAGACTCTGTATCACATGATAAGGGAGAAAGAAAGGAGTGGGGTTTCTAAAAACACAGCCACAAGAGGAAACACCTTCCTTAAATGTTTCTTGGAAGCTAGAAGCCAGCTGAGAATAATTCTAGAGAAAAAATAACCTTTTTGGCCTCCTTTCTATCCCTGTGTTCATTGTCGTAATCACCAAAACCAAGGTTACCACAAGAACTAGAGCATAGGCCTACATAGAACTACTACCACATTTTTCAAACTTCAGTGTGTGTCAGCCCCAGGTGCACCTATAAATATACACTGCTGCCCTTCAGTTAGTGACTGACCAACTCTGAGTAGAACCCAAAAATTCATACTCCTTATAATTTCCCACTGTTCCTGCTAATCCACAGGACCCCATTTTTTATAGATGACTAAAATAGCATACAAAGAAAGGCTCCCACTCCTTCACTGTATTCCAGCATGCAAAAAGGCTACAGCTTGGACAGAAAGAGATTTGAATTTTGAATGAAGGACAGTATTTGCCAACACACAGAACTGTACATTTTTTATTACTGAACTTAGACTATCCATAAATGACAGATACAATTAGTACATGTAAAAAAAAAAGAAAAGTAGGAAAGTCACAGACTTGTTCCTTACTCCTTCTAGGGGCATTCAATCTACCACTATTAAATGTGAACATGCAGAGAAACAATTGTAGAGATTCCTTCTACTTTCATCTCACAATTGTATGGATTAACCACAGAAATTGCCATGAAGTAATCTAAAATCAATGGGTCTTATAAGATTAAATATTATGTGTAAAAAAGTTGACAAATGCTTGTTTACTTAGATATTTATTTGTAATATTAAGTTTTAGACTTTAACCAATGAAACAACTCAAATTCTTTGAAATATTATAACAGATTGATTGATACAAAAGCCTTCCAAATGTCTAGAGTTGTTTGCCTTAGAAAAAGAACATGAATAATTTTTATACCCACTAAAGTCATAACCTGTTTCTGCAAACTGTTTCTAAAGAGAAGAAACATTTTAGGGAAACAAAAACGTTCCACGGTGCAAGGTTTAGGACTTTACACTGACACTGCTTTGTTCTGTGGGCAGCAATTTTGGGCATGCTCTGTATTCTCTCCATGCTTCATTATCTCAACTTACAATGAAGATACTAATTTGATTGCTGAGGGACTCAAATGAGATCATGTATATGGAGTTAGTACAATGCCTTGCCACATAATTTCTACTGGGATTAACATATTAGTTCCCACCGCACTCCAGAAAACACTGTCAAAAAGTTACACACAATAGTTACTCCAATAAAAATAACAATAAAGCACTATTGCTGAAGACAAAGCCAACACATCTTATTGAATATGGAGAGGTCAAGCTGGTGCCTATAGAGAACCTCCATACCTACAGACTAGTGTTGATGGTGATGGAAGGTATTCTGCACGCTACCAAAGGAGAAAGCCAAACACAACACAGCTACAAACCTTTCGATATGCAATATGTTTTTTAAATAATATGTGTCTTGAGACCTATAAAGACCAAGATAACATAATTCATATGACTGCTATCTAATAGTATGTATAAACCCTGAGTTGTATGTATCAAAGTATACATTATAAAATATTTAGCATTAGTAGGTTCTGGAGACATTATTCACCTTCACGGTGAAAGAAAGAACCAACTCCCATAAATTGTCCTCTGCCACCACACACGTGCCATGGCATGTACACATACATATACACACAATAAATAAACATAAATTTAAAAAAGAGTATGGCAATGAATGTCAGTGCAACAAGAAGGTAGACTTGTTTTATTACAATTCTAGTTTGTAATGGATAGAATTTGTTGTTCTTAATTGTAACTTTATTTTACATACTTTCAGATTCCCAGGATTGTAAGTCACTTTGTAGTTATTGGAGAAATAAGAATAGGAAGAAGTTGTATTCATGGTTGTAGCCCAGAATCCCAAGAGAAAGCAACAAAGCCCATCTACTGACAGCATAATCCTGTCCAGGTCATTTACTTTTTTTTCTTTATATTGAGAGTAATAATTGGACATGCTGACGAGTAGAAAGGCTGAGGAAACTGTTACATAAAGCAGATGAATAGATAACTAATACAACATCACTGTGACTCGGTTTCCCATTTATAAAATGAGATACAAGAGTCAACATTAATGACCTCTGAAGCACATAAATCCTGTGATTCTGTGCTTTTAGGACCAAAGTAATAGCATGTAAGCTCTTTCTTAGTACATATCTTCAATAAGTATAGACACACGACTTCAAATGGAATACTATTTCTATACTTCCTCCTTTTAAGGCCAAGGAGATGATTCAGCAAGTAATGGTGCTTGCCACCAAAGCTGAAAACTTAAAATTCAATACCTGGGACCTACATAGTAGAAGGAGAAAACTGACTAAATTTTCAGTTGGCCACAATACACATGCACACATGCACATACACACACACACACAGACACACACACACAAACACACACATGGACACTAAATAAATGTAATATTTAAATGGGAAGCCCATTTAAAGTCAGTGCAAAGAGAAGATAGACATTGATTTTATTCTAGTACTAAAACAAGCAATGTTGCAATAACATATGCAGTTTGAATTTTGTGCTGTTAAAAAACAAAGGCAATGACAACAAAGGGTCCTCAAAAGATATGACTAAGTACATATTTATGTATACATTTTCATTTTACATAAATCATAAAATATTATTGATTCATCTAATAAGTAATCAGTGTATTAAAGGGATTTTACATTAAATCAAATTATTCAAAATGGCCAAGCATGTCTAATGAAAACTATCCCTTTTAATATTTTTTTTCTAATTAAAAAGTAGAAAATTTAGGCAGCTAAATGTTTAACAAATAAAAATAGTGTTATTTAGTATAGACATTTTTACATTATCCTGCTTTGTATAAAATTCAAGATTAGAAAGGAATCTTAATTATCACCTGCTGAATCTTCAGACTGATCACCTACTAAGAACTTGAAATTTCATAGAACTCTCTATCTAACATTTTATCCTTAGAGAGCTTCAGTTATTGGAAATTCTTTCCTCCATTTAGCCAAAACTCAAACTAAGTTTTCATCTTAAAAGAGAAATAAAATCACAAAATAATACAATGGCCAACATCTAATGTCAGAGTCTTAATTTCATAATAGACAACTTAAGGCAATTATGACAATAGTCATGTGACACAACTCTACCAGGACACATGTGTCTTGTTAGCCTTTTCACCATGTGTCTCATGAAAATCCAGTTGCATTTGTCCTGCTCCTTCCAGGCTGTGAGCTATGCCAACGATACATTCTATGGAATGGCATTCACTGAGCCTGCCTTGCCTAAGCCAATGAAGAGACTGATCCGATATCAGAACCATGGTCCCTAAGGTTTGAAGTTTGTCCTATCAGTCAAAGCAACATCTTCCGTGATGGCTTCATTTATAAGTCCTTGAATGCCCTCCATCCCCTCTCTAATCTAGGCTTCTTTGTACTTGTTTCTACTTCATGTTAAAGTCCCTTTTTTACTTTAGATTACTTGCCTGGAATCTAGTAGTTTTTCTACTTCTTGTTTGGCTTTACTAATGAGGCTAGAGTTTAGATTTGTGTATCCCCTAACACAAGCTAAAAGTGTGGATCTGACCTCCAAAACATTCTATCTCTATATCAGACTGTAATTATCTATACTACCAAGATATATCTATAGATAGGTCCTGTGGGGTGGTAGTCTGTGGGAAGCAGCTGGGTCCTTGGTTGAGCAAGTCTTGAACCCCAGACCTTTATCAGGACGGCAGGTGTTCGGCTCTGCCCCCAGGTCCTGGTTCTTCTCATTCAGCTCCAGCCCTCCACATCCCCTCCCAAAGGGAGGTCTATGACCATCAGTCTGAGGAACAGTGCCTCAAGCTCTCCCACATGTAGATGAGGTATCTCCAAGCTCTCAGACCAAGCCAATAGGCGTTATCTGCTGCCAGACCCTAACCCACCCTGAAACTGTATATAAGGGCTCTATTGAGGAGAAGTAAAGGTGTGTTCGAAAATCATCCTGGTGTCCAAGAGTTTCTGTCTCAAGAGTTGTAACACTTGGGGAGATCTGCTCCCCTGGAACCTTCCTGGGGCACCAAGCTGCTTCCTTGCCAGCTAGTCGGCTTCCTATCAGCCCAGACCGGGCCAGCTCAGTGCTAAGAGACAGGTGCAGCACCTGGGAGTGACTGTGATGACAGCAGAGACTCCAGCAGAGGCAGCAGCGGGGGCAGGCAATCTTTCCTCCCTGCTTGCACTCGTACCCTTTGGCCCAGACCTCTCACACCAGGCCGGGCTAGAGACCAATAGACAGTGGAGATGAGGGCAGAGGATCCTCCCTGCTCTCACGCTCTCACTCTGTCCTCAGACAGCAGATCGTTGTGGGACACCCTCTAAAACTGGGGACCCACAAATGGCGCCCAACGTGGGGCACAAACAGCCACGCAGCCACAGGAACTGATACCAAAGGTGAGTCCCCCAACTCTGGAGACAAGCAACCTGTTATTTCCTCCTGTGTTTTCAGTCAGAGCTATCTCACAGATTTAAATAAGCTGAAGGAACAACTGACGCCTTCTGGCCAGAGCCACTCTCTGGTGTTGGTTGAAGGTTCCTCTGGCCTCTGCTTAAATCCCGACAGCCCGAAACGAGCGTTGGCAAAGACTCTCTATCTAGACTCTCTTTGAAACAAAAAGAAAACTTGGTAATGCAGCAGCCATTTAAAAGCCACAGGGCGGCTGCCAAGCCTTAAATCTGCAGACAGGTTTAGCACTTTGGGCCTCTGTGGAATCCCCCAAAGCCGATAGGCCAAGGGAACATTCCCACTGGACAAAGCGTTTCTTGTCTTTTCTGTCATGGGCAACTCAACATCACAAAAGAAATCACTCCAGGCCAGGCAAATATGCACCCTACTAAAGTCCCATGTGGATAAAAATAACTAAGAAACAAGCTTCCTTGTTTTGGGAGAAAGTCCTTCAGATAGCACCATGCATGGCTGAGGAAAATATTTACAGTCCAGACTCATAGAGCAGAGTAGCTTCCCTTATCAAAAACAAAGATAAAAAACCTCCTTGTGAGTTTTTGCTGATCTTAGCCACAGTTCTGCAATGTATAGGGCCATCTAAAATTGGACAAACTGAGAACAATGCAGTTCCTGAGCCCTGTCAGTCAAATGAACCCAAAAATCAAGGTCCCAAAAATCAACCTATTTCAGACCTCGAAGCCCTTACCCAACTAATAAGAGAGATAAAATCTATCTACCCACCCCTCCCCCTTATGCCTTGGAGGAAATGCCATACAAACCATCTACTCCTCCTGCTCCTCCCTCCCCCACCCAAAGGCAAGGCTCCATTAAAATACCAAAGGAGCTCTCACCTGCCTCTCCCCTTACTCCACCAACTCCTATCTAACCAAAGAGAGATAAATCCCCTCCCCCTTCTCCAAGCCACAAAAATGAGAAACCTTCAGAACAAGTAGATAAAACCCTGCCAAATTCCATAGTCCCTTATACTCAACCCTCAACCACTCAGCAACTCTGCAATTTCAGGGACTCTCATGCAAAAACTAACCCCGCCTCCCATGCTACTCAGGAGTCTGATACAGAACTTGAAACCCAAACTGCTTGAGCATTCCCAGTTAATATCAACCCCACTCGAGCTAAACCACTTAATTGGTACCCACTCCAAACCTCAGACCTAAAAGATCTCAGGCAAGAGGTAAAGGAAGATGGCATTCACGCACTCTGGACAAAATCTCTCCTACAGAGCCATATTGCCAACTTAAACACCCCCCAAGATTGGAGAGATATTTGCCATTCTGCTCTTTCTGGCCCAATGTTTCTAGAGTGGGAAGCTAACTTTCATGACGAATGTCTTCAACAAGTCAGGCAAACCAGGAGAGGGGTGATGACACCCCATGGGGTTTTAAGGAACTTTTTGGCCAGGAAGATTTCTCTACTGGAGCACAGCAGACAACTCAGCCAGCAGGGTACTATGAGCAGGTCTGCCTCTGTGCCATTCAAGCCTGGAATAGGCTCATTCCACCCTCCGGGTCACAAGACCCTGCCTACTCCCTGCTCTCTCTCCATCAGAAGGCTGGAGAATCCCTATCTGATTTTATTCTCAGAACTAAAATGAGCTTAGAAAGAAAAATCTCCAACCCCACAGCTAGAGACCTTCTTCTTAAAATCATTGTTTGGGAAGGCATGACTTCTGAGTCTAGGCTAGCTTGCCAGGGTCTCCGGAGGAGCATCCTGATAGGTGGATTGTGGCAACTGAAGAAATAGGAACCGAATCACACCAAGTTGCATCTGTAGCTCAGGCATTTGTGGCAGCAGTAAAAACAGAAGGACTCTGCTTCAAATGTGGAGAGGCAGGACATTGGAGGGATGAATGCCCACTAAACTCCCCTCCTATAATAGATTCAAATCCCTCTAAGGCTATCTGTCCCCGCTGCAGAAAAGGTTTCCACTGGAGGAGGCACTGTACTGCTCAATATGTTAAGGATGGTAAGCCACTAGAGCCTTTAAACTTCAAACGGGGCAACCCTCAGCCCCAACAGTAAGAGGGACAACTACTCCTGTAGAAGCCTTATGGGTGTCCAGCATCTCAGAAGGCTCCCACCCAAAGTTAAATAGATGATAAACCATTCAAGTGTCTTATTGATACTGGGTCGGATAAGACAATCTTAAGGCAACAAGTGGTCCCACAAGACTGGCAACTGGTCCCTGGGCCCCAGCTCCTAGGCATAGGGGGTACCTCTCACACATGTATCACCAAACAGACCTATAGGTGGGAGGACCCAGATGGGGCTACAGGCCTCATATGCCCCCTGGTGACTCAAATAACCACCAATCTTTTAGGGAGAGATATCTTACAGGCCTTAGACGTGGTTCTTACTATCCAACCAGAAAGAGACCACATTAAGATAGAGGATATTACTTATGAAGAAAATAGTACCCAAGGAGACCCAAAAAACCCTCCTCCAAATCACCCCCAATTCTAGGGGCCACTGTTAGATTTAATACTCCCTGCCTTGATTGGCTCTCCAACGAAGCCATCTGGGTTCCACAGTGGCCTCTATCAAGGAAGAAACTTAGAGCCCTCAGAGAACTCGTAGAGGAGCAGCTATCTCAACGACACATCTGCCTCTCCCGCAGTCCATGGAACACCCCTGTATTTGCTATAAAAAGAGCTCGGGGGGGTGGAGACTATTGCAAAATTTGAGGGCAATTAACAAAACCATGCGAATCTAGGGCTCCCCGCAAAGAGGGTTACCCCAAATCTCAGCTATTCCTGCCAATGTTCCCCTATTAGCAATAGACATAAAAGACTGCTTTTTTTCCATCCCTCTCCACCCCTGGGACTGTGAATGCTTTGAATTCTCAGTGCCCCCCATTAACAACTCTGGCCCAGCCTCACAATATGAATGGACTGTTCTTCCCCAAGGAATGGCTAACAGTCCTACCATTTTTCAGGAGGCTGTAGCCACTGCTTTAAAACCCTATTTAGACAAGGGGCGCAACATCTATCGTTACACAGATGACATCTTGGTATGGGGACATGCTTCTACCTCCCCCTCCCAACTTAAGGACCAGCTAATACCTTCCCTATCTGTCCTAGGATTCAAAATAGCCCCTCACAAAATCCAACTTATTCTTCCCACTGCATTTTTAGGAACGGAGATCTCCCTTACTTCAATACGTCCCCTCAAACCCACCCTTTCCTTCCCTCCAGAGCTTTTTGGGCAACCTTAACTGGCTTTGACCCTGACTCCACCTTACCACGAGCACCCTTCAACCCCTCTTTAACCTCCTGAAAGGAGATAAAAGTCCCTCCTCCCCAAGAACATTGTCCCCAGAAGCAGTCCACGCCCTAAATTCTTTCAATCCAGCCCTAAAAGATACGGCTCTTGCTAGTTATGACCCAACCATTCCTGCACATCTCCTTATCTTTAACTCCTCACCTATGCTTGTAGGAGCCCTTTACCAACCTCATGGGGTACAGGAATGGCTCCATACCCCAATGGGTGGTGCACCCTGAATCTTAAATGAAGTGGATACATTTGCCAACATGATTAAAACTGGCATGGATAGAGCCCTACAAACCCTAGGAAAAGAACCTGATGTTCTTGTCACCCCATTCCCCTCTCTGATGTTCAGTGACTGATCAAAAATCATTCCCACTTTGCTATCTGCTTAATAGGATTCCCAGGACAAATTGACAACCATTATCCTGATGAAAAATGGGCCTCTGCCCTCCCTCTGTTGCGATGGCTACCCCCCAAACTATTCTCAAGAGAACCCATAGGGGAGCCCCCTCAATATTTACCGATGGGGGTAAATATTGACCTCTCACACCAGGCCGGGCTAGAGACCAACAGACAGTGGAGACGTGGGCAGAGGACCTCCCTGCTCTCATGCTCTCACTCTGTCCTCAGCTGGGAGATCATCGTGGGACACCCTCCAGAACCTGGGACCCCACAAGGTCCCTACTTACTGTTTGAATGCTGTTAATCTTAGTTTGCCTGGGAATAGAACTCCATTCCCTAAGATAGTAGAATTGGAACTCATTGTTGTATGCTCCCTGCGCATCAGCCCTAATGCCAAGTAAATCTCAGTATGGTAAAATAAAACATTCTGGCCAATGTCAGTTTCCAATGCTTTCTCACTCACCCTGCCATTGACTATTTACTAAATGTTCCTGTTCTTCCCAAATCACTAATACAAAAACCATATCAAGTTATCAGAACAAGAAGCTCAAAAGTAAACTATTTTTTAAAACATAGAAATAGTTTCAAACATGAGCTGATAAAAATGATCAACAGCTTGCAAAAGATGAAGTAGAAATGGCCAATAAACATGTGATAAATGATCACATGACAACCCACTAATTAATAAATAAAGCCGGGAAATGGTGGCATATGCCTTTAATCCTAGCACTTGGGAAGCAGAGGCAGGTGGATTTCTGAGTTTGAGGCCAGCCTGGTCTACAGAGTGACAGCCAGGGCTACACAGAGAAACCCTCTTTCAAAAAACAAAACAATAAATAAAGATTCTGTCTTGTCCCAGCCAGAATGGTAGTCGATAAAACAACAAATGTGTGCCAGGAGACCAAAAAGTGGGGGAGGGGTAACACTAATACACTGCTGGAAGAATTGTTAAATAATCTAGCCACTATGTAAACCAATATAAAGTTTCCTCAAAATCCTAAAAGTGTGATCAAGCTGTAGTACCCTTGGCTTATCTAATAGTCAGACTCATAGCATATCACAGAGATGCTTGTATACCAATATTTAATGAAGCACTATTCACCATAGCTGTGTATAGAATCAACTTGAGTATCTATCAACAAAAGGATAGATAAAGAAAATGTGCTCTATACATACATGCATGTAATAGCAAGTAGTAAAAAAAAGAGGCCATGAGTTTAAAGGAAAGGAGGAGGGGTATGTGGGAAGGTTTGAAGAGAAAAAAGGGAAGGGAAACATGTTGTAATTAAATTATAATCTCAAAAATTTACATTTTTTTTCAGTAATAAAAATATTAAGAAAATATTGTCCTTCTTTGCCACATCTAAACTCTGTACCCATCCAGGTACTGCATACCTTATGTGAAAGTGCAGCCAAATGAGTCCCCTCCAAGCACCCTTCCCATATCCCAGATCTAGCCCGACTCCCATACCCAATGTTTCTGCCTAGACTGGACAGCCATGCTCACTTCACTTAAACCCCAGGCTCTGTTAAGGACCCACACTGCTTCTGTGATCCTTACCATACCCAAACCACACCAAACATCTCAGCCTAGCCAAATCCTGCACACCTTGTACCAGGGTCTAGCCAGGTGATTCCACTTTATCGTCACTAAATAAATATAAATATATCTTCCCCAACCAAGAGATTTGCCCCTAAACTCAGAGGGGTACCAGGACTCACATCATGTGCACCAACCCAGCCCTCTGTGTCCACATTAGTGTATTACACCTAAACCATATTCTACCTCAGGTCCACCCCATCCTTACATTCTGTTATCTATTTCATTCTATTGTGTCAATAGCAGAGAACTAACAAAAGACATCCATATACTTTGACCTCACCACAAAAGTAAAAATAAAATGAAATATTAGGGCAGTGGTACTTTCCTAAATTCGCAAGACTTACAGAACTGTTCTCCAGTGAGAGTTACCTGGATGAACTCAGGGACATAGAATTTAAAGAACAACTCTAGACTTCATCAAATGATTCATAGAACTTTAAAAAGAAGCAAACAACAAAACCAGTTCAATGAACTTAATAAATACCTGAGTGATGTCCAAGAAAAGCAAAGACATAATACTGAGTGAAACAACAAAGACAATCTAGAGTTAGAAAGATGAAATCAGTAAAGAGATAGAACATTAAAGAGGACTCAAGCTGAAATGAAGATGGGATTGAAAAAAATCCAATAACCCAACTGGAAAAGTCAAGGGCAAGCTACATAAAGAGAATGAATAAAGTAAACAATAGAATATCAGAAATAAAAATAAAGTAGAGAATTCAGAGAAATAATCAAAGAACATGAAAAATTTAAATCACAGAAAAGGAACATGAAGAAAATGTAAGACATCATGAAAAGACCAAATCTTTGAATTATAGGACTAGATGGGGGGAGAAGAATACCAAGGCCATAGGGGATCATAGAAGAACACTTTCCCAAGATAGGGAAAGACAGACCCATATAGATATAAGAATTAAGCAAAATACAAAACAGATGAGACCAGAAAGGAAACTCTCCATGACATATCAGTTAAAACACTAAGGGAGTGTATTGAAAGCTGCAAGAGGTAAAACAAACAAAAAGCAAAATAAAACACACTACAAGTCACGTATAAAGAAAAAGTTATCAGCCGCTTTCTTCAGTGATAACTTTGAAATCAAGATGAGCCTAGGGCAATGCATTCCAACTTCTAAAAGACCAGGACTGCCAACTTAGACAACTGTATTCAGAAAAAATATCTGCCACAACCTAAGGTTTAGGAAAGATTGTAGAAGAGACAGCAGGACTGTAAGAGCCAGAAGATCACAGAGTTTCCTGTGAAATCATGTCTCCTATGCATGTCAGAAGTGATGCCCATAAAGTCTCACCAATGTTGCTTCCAGAACATGAACTAAACATGGACAATATACATGCTAAGATTAACACAGGAAAGCCTACTACATTTCAATACTACAAAGAGCACTAGTCACTCAGAAATGTTGATAGTGGGAGAAACAGTCTTCCACAGAGGAGAACATAGCAATTGGTTATCTAATACAAAATGTTCAACCCTGAAAATACATACAAGTAACATTATACAGACTGAGCTCACACACACACACACACACACACACAGTCACAGGTAACATGAAATGTAGCAACCATTAATGAAAAAAGAGACCATGAATCTGAAAGAAAGCAAAGAGGGATATGTGGGAAGGTTTGGCTACAGAAAAGAAAAAAGGGAAATGATATATTGTAATCTCAGGCAATAAAGAAGTAATAAAAATTAAAACAAAAAAGTGAATTAGATGAATAAGCAGCTGCCCAACTGAAAGAGAAAGAAAAGCTTTCCTTGTACGTACTCAAGCTTAAAATTGTATAGACAGCAGACCACATCTAAACAAATTACAAGAAGTAATACCTTCAACTGAAGAGAAGCAGAAGCCAAGAGACTATGCAAAGAAAACAATCTACCTATAATTACTAAAACAAAAAGTAGCATGGGCTTTAAAACCCTCATCCTAACTGCCTGGAAGTCAGTATTCTGCCAGCAGCCTTCAGATGAAGATGTAGAAATCTCAGCTCCTCCTGTACCATGCCTGCCTGGATACTGCATGTTCCCACCTTGATGATAATGGACTGAATCTCTGAACTAGTAAGCCAGTCCCAATTAAACATTGTCCTTATAAGAATTTGACTTGGTCATGGTGTCTCTTCACAGCAGTAAAACCCTAACTAAGACACCCATCTTCCACTGATAGTCCTGCCTGGCTACAGGAGTGCCTGACTGGGCCTTGGTGGGAAAGGAAGTGCTTAGTCCTGCTGGGACTAGATGTCCTAGGGTGGGATGATACCCAATAGGGGGCTTCCCTTCTCTAAGAAGGGATGGGAGTAAGGGGGGCCAGGGAACTGTAAAGGCAAGACTGGGAGGAAAAGAGAAATGAACTGCAATTAGGATGTAATGTAAATTTAAAAAGTTAATTATGGGAAAAAGAAGAAAGGTCTATTTGGCTCACAGTTCAAGACATATAAGATAGTCAGTCCATCACGACAGGGAGCCAAGGCTTGAAGCAACCGCTCACAGTGTGTCCCCAGTAATCCTGAAGAAAGGAACAATGATGCTCAACTAGCTTCCCCTCTTATGCAATTCAGCATCCCAGCAGGGAACAATGCTGCCCTCTTTTTGGGCACGTCTTCCACCTCAATAAACCTAAAGGAGGTAAACCCTCTCAGGTGTGACAGAGGTTACTGATCTAAATAATGGCTCATAGCTTTTCCTGGTGACTTTTCTCACAAATGAAAATCAACATTAACCATCACAACTATGCTGACATAATCACCAATAAAAAATATTTCTCCAGAGAAGTTTAGAATTTAAAGTCAAAACCATTTCAAATTGATGAGACAGTC
The DNA here is from genome assembly GCA_021653895.1 of Mastomys natalensis. Lineage (NCBI taxonomy): Eukaryota > Metazoa > Chordata > Mammalia > Rodentia > Muridae > Mastomys > Mastomys natalensis. Next base: position 946,992 of record JAJTUV010000760.1, on the reverse strand, counting down.
TGACTCCATGACAGGCTTCAAATTGGCAGTTCAGGAGATTAGGCCTAAAGACCCAGGCTTCAGGCAGCTAGTCAAAACTGCCCCAACACCTGGCCCAAAGCAAGGTAAAATGGGTCAGCAGTTTCCAGCCAGTCCCCACACCCCAGTAATGGAATGTCCTTAGAGATAGAGTAAAACAAAGCCCACCTACCCCAGGATTTCTCAGCAATTATTTCCAGGCACCACTCCCAGTAATGCCTAGAAATAAAGTAAGACAAAGCCAACCTACCCTGAATTCCCTTAATGTGCTTTAACTTGGGCCTGCAAGCTCACTCACTTCAGGGTCTCTCTATCTTGGTAATGGGAGATCCCAGCTTGCTGAACATCTGCAGAATAAAAGACTCTTTGTGTTTACATACCATTTGAGTATGGGGTATCATTGTTTATTGAATCATGGGCCCTTACAAAATGATATTTAAAGGGGTTAAGGAAAAACAAGACTAATCTAGAAGTGTAACTAGTGTAAGCATTTCCTAATTTCAATCTTAAAGAAAACTTTTAATCCTGTCCATTGATATACAAAACAGTTTTTCCAACACGTTTGTCAAGTTTTTGGTGGGTCTGAGAGGATGAGGACTGCATTCACTCCACACTTGAATATCAGAGAGAACAGAACTGTTAATGACTGGCCTTGGAGACAATCCGTCTGTCGTTAAAGGAGGAATGAACATTGCAAAAGTATAAGTATGCTAACACACTAGTAAAGATGTACTCAAAGAACAACAGAAATAAGAATATTGTTGCTGACAAACTAAGCAACCAAAGTCAGATAGATAAAAGAGCTTAGTATGACATTCCATATCTATAATCTTGGTATTTGAGAAGCTGAGTTCAGAGAATTATTAATACAAAGACAATCTGGGCCAAATAGTGAGTTCTAGGCAAGATTTGGGTTACATAGACACTTTATCTCAAAAACAAAAGAAGTCAGATAAAAATGTTACGTTGTATTAGTACCTTACTGCTGCTGTGGAAAGTTACTACAAATATTATTGCTAAAATACTGTGTATTTATTATCTCATAGCTCTGGAAGGAAAATGTCCAAGATTACTCTAAATGGATTAAAGTCAAGGTACTGACCAAATTACTTCCTTCTGGAGGCTATAGAACAAAGTTATTGCCATGTCATTTCATTGTTCTTTATGTATTCGCTGACCCAGGCCTTACCATCTATCTTCCAGGACAGTCAGTTAACATCACTTGATCTCTTTCTCTGACTCTAATTCCCCTGTCTGCCTTTAATAAAGAGGTTTGTGATTACAGTAGATCCATCCAGGTGCTTCAGGACTGTCTCTCCTTCTCAAAGCTCTTTTCCTCACCTGCTGAACTTCTCTGACATGTAAGGTAATATATTTATATAGTTTTAAAGAGGAAATCTTTGGATGGCTCTTGTTCAATGTACACAGAACATATGCATGTTCAGAGAGGGGAAGATAGAGTTCAACCAAAACAAGGAAACATGGGCCCGCAACAGAAACCAGAAAAACTAGGCACATCTTAAAGTGAGCATTGGTGTCAATGTCTAAAATGTCCTTTTTTGATAATGTTAGAATTGAGAGAGATTACTGTGTGGAGGTGAGTGAATGAAAGCTGGTGGAACAATAAATCTCTGCTGACTTTTAAGGTGGAAGACTTAAATTATTGATACCTAAGGTAGAACACTCTAAAAGGAAGAAATCTATGGGCAGAACTTAAATAATCAAATGAATCAAAACTAATACAAAGTTTCTACATAAAGCATCTGAAAAAATAGTACATCTAAGATAGGTACTATGCTAAAGGAGCTTGCTGCCAAACCCTACAACCTTAGGAGGCACCTGGTAAGAGAAGAGACCAACTCTTGCAAGTTGCTCTTTGACCTCCACAGAAATGCCTTTACATGCATGTCCTTGATTGATAGATAGGTAGGTAGATAGATAGATAGATAGATAGATAGATAGATAGATAGATAGATAGATAGATAGATAATAGATAGATAGATAGATAGATAGATACATACATACATGCATGCATAGGCAGACAAACAAAAAACAGATAATAGACAACTCCAAGATGCTTTGCAGCACTGGGTCCTTTCCAATTTGGCCATTCTCCTGCACAGGAGGCAGCCATGGAGCCCAGCAAGAATGGTATGATCTTGAAATCATACTTCCGCAAGGACCAGAAGCAGAAAGTGAACACTTGGTTTAAACAGCTAGCATGCAATATCCACAGACTCAAGGCCCAGCAAGTGTAAGTGTACCTCATTGTGCCTAGTCACATATCCAGCCTCATCAGGTCCATATTCTAGGTGCCCTACTGTGTGATACCACACCAAAGTCCAAGCATGCAGGATCTTCAGCCTGGAAGAACTCAGGTTAGCCAGCATCCATTAGAAAGTAGACTATTAACATCTCTGTTGTACTCAAGAATGGGAAACAAATACACTGAATCACTACTGGCCAACTTGTTGCTCTGGAAGGAATACTGCTGCAAGCTCTTCCCACCACTACGATGCTAAGGGCCACCCTCTGGTTGGAGAGTTCTGAGGAAGAGGTCTCTAGGAACGACTTTAAGTCAAATCGTGGTTGGAAGCTGGTGGCCTATACTCTGCTCAAGACAGCTTTCCAGCTTGCTTACTCTCTGTTCTGCTTTCTTTCTCTCTGATATGGTTTCTCTGGAGATCTCCAGAAAGCTCTCTCTATGTTCTGCTTGAGATAGTTCTCCAAGCAGTTCTCCCCTCCTATTCTAAAAAATTCTCTGGATAGCTCATCTCCTGCAGATCATAAGCCTAGTCTTTTATTTTAGACATCAATCCACTCATTTACTTCAGATTTCCTTTGATTATACTATGAATCAGCATCCTGAGACTCCAGCCCCTTTATTTTTAGGTGACAGCAAGCACTCATTTCCTTTCAACACTGCAAAAGAATTCAGAGATCTGCTTGCATCTGTTAAGCACAGACAATAAGGTAGCTAGGTTGGATGCCATCCTGAAATTACCAGTTCCACCAATTTGGGACTAACTTTGCTCTGTCCCAGGCAAACCCTGAACTCAGGAGAAATTTGTCTGCCCTTGCAACATAAAGAAAAAAAACTTAGCTGGGTGGAATCTCCTTTCAATCACCACTCCCTAAATCTGTTTATCTCCTTCTTTAATATTTTTTCTGACAAGTTGGCTCATAGTGTCTCTGTCCCTTTCGATCTATGTAGGCCCTTATACAATTCATATCACATCCTTACATTCTTGCATAGTTGAGAAATTACTTATTTTCAAACTCATGTTTTTAGAGTTCTTTTCCACGGCCTTAAAGGCTGTCCAGAGAGTCCCAGCGTTTACATTTTGCTGAGACATTAGCCACACCTTTACCTCCTGGACTCATGCTGTCTCTAATTATCATGGAGTCATTAATGCCAACTGGGAGGACATTCCTTGAAGAAGGAATGTAAAATATGTATATTATTATACAAACAAACCTTATACCCAGGGCAGCCACAGACACTTGTGGAGGTCCATGCCTGCTGGCCCTGAAGGAACCATGTCATTCTGTCCCTATCAAAGCCATGTCAGACTCAGCACCACCACTCCTTGGGAGCATTCTTCTCCAAGAAAGAAGGCAGTTCTAGTGAAGAAATCAAACTGGCCCCCAGCTGACAGGACCTGTGATGATCTCCCATAATATCTACAGAGAGGAGAAAGCCAGAATCATCACAAAGAAAGAGAGGAGCCTCAAAGGTTTTGCCAGTTTTTACATGTCCCATGCCAATGCCCAACTCTTTAGCATCAAATAGAAAGGGCCAAGGTAGGTGCAGAACAAGATGTTAAGAAGAAAAAGTAATGTCCTGTGGAGGTTTAAGTAGGTTTGGCTACTCCATAGATTCGTGCATTTGAATGATGGGCCAGTAGAGAGGGCCCCTATTAGAAAGTGTGGCCTTATATGAGGTATGGCCTTGTTAGAGCATGTTTGTCTCTGTGGAGGCAGGGCTTTAAGATCTTAAATTCTCAAGCTAGGCACAGTGTATAACAAAGGTAGTCTCCTGCTGCCTTCGGATCAAGATATAGAACTTTCAGCTCCTTCTCCAGCACCATGTCTGCCTGGACACTGCCACACTTCCAACGATGATGATAATGGACTAAACCTCTGAAACTGATAAGTGAGCCTCAATCAAATGTTTTCCTTTATAAGAGTTGCCTTGGTTGTGGTGTCTCTTCACAACAATAAAACCCTACCTCTGTTGTAACGTTGCAATAAATTTTCAGTAAAGCTAAATAAATAAATAAAATTAAAACAAAAAGAACACTGATTGCTCACAAATGCTTTGAGTTTTCTGAATTCTCCAAACCAGAGACTTACAAGATCTAAACTGCAAGCTAATGCTACAAAAGCATAACTACTATCTGAGACAGAGGAGGCAAACTCAAGGCCCAAGTCTATGGCACGAACAAAATCACTTTCCCATCTCACATTCTGTGAGTACAGGAACCTAACTAATGTCTTTCTCTTCAATCTTGATTCACCAAATTCATCTGGTTCAATGCCAAGATAACCATTTTGAAAGACATATCTAATCATTGTAACCCCTGATAACTCTCATAGTCTATATAGACTAAAATACAAACTCTAATTTAATGAGAAGAAAATCCTAAATATAAGACTTTGCATACACTTATAATCTGATTTCCTACATCCCTCTCTTACATAAGCTAAATGTGTCTGTTGAAATGGATGTCTCATGCTTTAAGATACTTTTTCTTATTTTCATACAATATTCTTCGGTCCTTGGGGAAAGGAAGGAAGGAGAAAGGCTTGTGTGTAGGGGGAGGGGTTAAATTTAAAAAAGGAAAGGGAAAGAGAGGGTACCATATTTATTCATGAGAATTCTAATGCCAGTCACTTAGCATAGACTTTGAGAAGCTAGCGCAACAAAGATCTGTGTTCTTATGTTATAACATAAAGTAGAGGAAAATGTTCTCAGGGCATAGAAAAGTTGAACCTAAGCCATAACAGTGTCACTTTCCAGAATTCTTATGAGGTCAGAGCACAGCAGTGACCCTGAGGAAGTTTTTTATACATGCTACCTGCCATCAGAATCAATTTTGAAACTTTGTTAAAGAAAATAAAGCAAATACTCCTAGAAATCCACCCTAGAATGGAATGTTCAAGATGGCAGCACTAAAGTTTCACAGTTGGTTCTGATGCAAACAAGTAGAGGAAGAGAAATGGACTGGCATCACCATGGGTAGAATAGGCTACTCATGGTGAATGGAATTATGAGACAAACCCATAAGGGAAGCTCTAAGGCATCCAGGGTCACAACCATACAGATTGGGACACAGGGCAGCAAAGATGTAAAGCTGGCAGTCCAGAAGCTCCTCTACCTGCACTAGAACACATCAGATCTGGAACAAGAGCGGGGTTCAATGAGGAATCAAATGCACTGGCCTGCCTTCCAGAAATACTGAAAATAAGATGGTTTTGAGAGGCTATCAAATGACACTTTCTGCATTCAGTCACACGTTGCATCATGAGGAAGTTGCACTGGGCGTCAACTCAGATCTACTGAGTCAGGATCAGTATTTTAACCAGATCTCTACATAACCAAAAGTCCACCATGAAATCTGTGACGTGCCAAAGCCTGGTTTCTAGATTTCCTGGGCTAGGTGAAAGAAATCAAGCACTGTGACTGTGGGCAGTTTGAGAGCAAGAACCTCATTCCATTTACCTTATTTCCACCCTTACAGGGTCTTGGGATCTGATACTGTAGTTTATGAGCTAAGGTTTGACTATCTAAAGCTGGTCCAATTTAAAGTCAGCCACTCGTTATCTCTGTGGTGTGATCACACTACTGAAGAATACTTTTTTTTTTTTTTAATACAGGCACACTGGATCAAAAGAATGAGAGGAAAGCATGTTTGTTTGTTTGCTAGATTTATAAGTATTTCAATAATACAATAGTTAATGGACAGCCAAATAATGATTATTAAGAGTCCAGGTTAAGTCCCAGGTTAAGGTGTGAAGGCGGAGGTGTGGGGGGAGGGGTGTCTACAAAGTTCTAGTTCCATGATTTCAATCTGAATAATCTAATCTATGATACAACTAGGAAAGTGGCTGAAATCTTCATAACCAATAAGCATTTCATCACAAGAATTTTTGGAGTATTAACCCAGAGATGTGATGGGTGAAAGTTAATCAAAACATGTGAATTGCTAGCTTCATTAATGTGGTGACATCAATTGCGTGACTTCAAAACTCTCTTCTTATTCTCCCCCAAATTCCTAAAAGAACACTTCTGTGGCAGATTTTCATTTAATAAAAGTGAAGTTAATTTACAAGTTTTGATAGTTTTGATTTATAGACTTGCAAATTTAGGCTATTATGAAGAATACAGCTTCAGTGAAATGTATTTAGTTTTTTGCTAATCCTTAAAGCCTTGGTTTATCAGTTCTTAAAATAAAAGAAAAGGAACAAACTTGTAGTTCTTCATTTATGCACATAACTCTATGAGTGTTTTCTGGCAGAGATGAGTCTGGGACTTGAATGTCCTGTCTCCCTGTTCATTTGTTTGTTTGTTTGCTTGCTACACTGGAGATTGAGTGTAGATTGTCAAACACACTTTTACCACTGCACTGTATTCACAGCCCCCTAACCATTTTTAAAATTAATTATTTAAACTAAGTATGTTGGGGACTGGTCTGGTGCTGCTATGGTTACTACTACCATCCCCTGGTAAAAATACAGTATCCACTGTGGATGTTAGCTAGCATGGACTCAAACCAAACCCAAGTCAGCTGCCCAATCTACCAATTCTGACTCTGACTAAGTGCTTCCCCCACCAAAAATGTTATACGTACTAAAAGAAGCAAAATATATCATACACACTAAGGAAAAAACTTCTTTTATTCTGTTGAAGTCACTTTTAGAAGTTACAAAAGATGACAAGGTAGAAGACAATTTTGGAGGTGTGGCTTTTAAAAACAAGGTTTCCCACATTACTCATTCCAGCAAGACCCAAAACTTCTGGGATCAAGAGATCTGCAAGCCTTAGCATCTCACCAAAGATCCCAGCAGCTGAGATCACAGGAATCGGTCACTGTGTCTGCCTACTTTTTATTTAGGTAATATTCAAATGTAGAGATCACAATATTTTCATTTTGCTTATTCCTTTAAACCCTATGCTTGCTTATAGTGTTTTTCAATTCAATTCCTTTTTGAAAAACATCCTCTAAGCTATAAAACATACTTTAAAAAAAGTGTCGCAGTGTGCATTTCAATTTCCAGATGCCGATCTTTACTAAGGATTCTAATATTTGGGATTCAAAAGTAAGTGCAAATTACAAGACAGATAAATGATAAAACAATGATATTGTATTAATAACATAAACATGCCTGCAAAATACACTAGTTTAATTTTAAAAATGAGTTTTAAAACAGTTGCATTAAAAATGCCTAATTCATTGCTAAACTTCTAAAATGATACTGTGAAATGTTTTCCTAAAGTTTGTCTACATTTTTAAAGTATTGCTAATGTTTCTGAGTAGTCCATTCAGCTATATAATTTATGACATAATATTCAAAACATGAACTCCAACTGACAAGTCTGAGAAATTTCAAAGTTGCACTGACAATTCCAATCTACCTCCTTTCATGCCCAGATTCACTTAATATCTCATTTGACTCTCAAGCCTGCCTTCAGACGCAACTGGAACAAAACCATCAGCAAGCTCCATCTCCATTTGGGCATGTAACCCTTTTACAAACACAATCACAGCCAAACACCATTGTAACCTGATTTGCATTTGCACTAACTAAATTACAAAGCACACTGAGAGTGCCGGCCATGCATACCACAGACTTGTTAGGAGGATATATTGCGGAGCTTCTGTGAACACTAATTAAAAAGGTTTTATCTTTCCCCTCTGGTTCACTGAAATTGTGCAAATGTCTCGCCTGCTACAACTTTGTTCGAAAACAGTTTTCAAACATGTGATCAGAGCCGGGCAACTATTTAAGGTAACGCGGTGATACGCGTGATTCTGTCTCCCTGGTGGACAAACTCTAGAGATGAAGTTTTCCTCAAAACTTTGAGCTTCCTTCCCTTTGTTATTTTGTGTTGTGCAACCTTGGCATTATCCAACAGTGGACTTTTATCTGTGAATATCTAAATCCTGTCTTGTGGAAAACTAATTACTGAACCACTGAGCGCTTCATAATGTCCTGCATTTAAGTCCTGAGCATCATACATAATGCATAGGCAGCAGTCCCTGCACTCTGATTACAGAACACTGTCATTAAGTGAGCAAATTAAAGACGTGAATAATTCACTCGCTGCGCCTATTGTCAGCACTGCATTGTGAAATTAGAATTTCTAATAAGTACTGCAATTTTTTTAACCCAATTAACACAGAGAACATCTTGAGACTGATTAGTACAATAAAAATTATTACCTTATTCTTTTGCTTCACAACAGCCAAATTAAATACTGTACTTAATTATGCAGCATTCATTCCTCCTCTGTTAAAAAAAAAATCCTATCGTTTTAATATGAGTTATAATATTTGTATGTGGGCTAAAAATATAATGCATGCATCTGTAGCTCACTGTCTTTTGCAAAGTTTTTTTAGGAGTCTGAACAACACCATTGTTGCCACTGGTGGGTGATGATGGCATTGAGGTGCTTTAAACCAAACATTTTCCCTAAAAACCAACAGCATATACATCATTGACAAAGTAACCAAGCTCTAGGAATTGAGTTGCATCTATTAAACCTCTGCTTTTTCTTAACTCTTTAGATACAGATTAACACCAATTTGCCCCCACCACACTGATTGGGATTGAAGATGAAATACATATTTAAGAAATTTAATTGATTACGAAAACAACCAAGTAACTGAAGCAGTGGCTCTTACCTTGGATGCTCATTTAGCAAACAGGGATCTGCCTGACTCCTGCCAGGCAAGTGGGAAAGTCCAGTTTGTGCTCGGCACGTGATCCTACGCAGAGTGTGTCTGCTGCCATATTAAATAAAGAAAAGGATCATTTAAACCGAGGCTTTTGTCTCTCAATATTTCCTCCTGCTGTCCCTTTCGAATCAAAGCCTAGAAAGGCAGGCACATCTGGTGGCAGTCCCTGCCCCTGACCGCAGCAGCCTCTGGAGAAGCCCCCTTCCTTTTCAGCTCCTCTGCATCCCTTCCTGGGTAACTTCACCCCCCTAAAATGGGGGAGAGAACGATGACATTGCAGGCAGAATGTGAGACTGTTTGTTCAGCTTCTGCAGCCACCTTCTTCCTGTCTAGATATTTTACAGAAAGAGAATGAGAGAGAGAGAGAAACAGCGAAGGTGCTCTGAAAATCAGTCAGACACAATGCAATAGGGAGATGGAGAGGAGGGATAGGAGAGAGAGAGAGAGAGAGAGAGAGAGAGAGAGAGAGAGAGAGAGAGAGAGAGAGAGAGAAGGGGGTGGCTGTCAGTGCAGATAAATCTGCATATGGAAATTAGGGTTATCCTGGGTACAGTTTTATTTAACTATGATCTACTGTTTTTTAAATTAGACCAGAATTTCAGCAAAGGGAGGAAAGTGAGTCTTGCAAACAGACTAACTTCTAATTCAACAGACTTACATTTGCAGTACACCTGCAAAGAGCTGATCTAGAAGTTGTAGGAAAAATAAAAGGAACAAAATACAGAGTGTTTTCTCTGCTGTCATGCTTAGCAAATAAAAGAGAATGTACCCCTTACAATAATACAGGAGTCTAGAGGAGAAAAAGTTGTCCAAAGTGGGTAATTGACAGTATATGTGGAAACAAATAGTAACACATTCTGATTCTTTACTATCAGATATGACATGTTTTTTTTCTTTCTTAAAGAACTTTCTTTTTGTATCTCTGGCCCAAAGCACACTGCATTTGGCCATAATCTGTTGAAAATGACATGGTTCTTCCCAGCTACACGTTTGGGGTTTTAAGAAGAAAGCTATGGACAGAACAGTGAACAGAATGACCACAGGAAGCTGACCAGTGGGCCCAGAAATGAGTACTCTACCAGAAACAGAACTGTATTTACCCAGAAAATAGAGTGAGCTAACGGTATAATCAGAGAGGTGGATTGCTGATGTGGACACATGGTAACCCTCTTATTAAATGTTTATCAAGTAACAATCACATTGCCAATAGTGTGATAAGAAAACTAAAGATAAAACACTGCATTGTTCCTGATGTCAAGAGCTTTAAATTCAATAAAAAAAAAAAAAAAAAGCTTTAGATGAAATGTGTTGTTTGACTATTTCCTCTGAGCTAAAAACATTCACTCCTGGAAGAAAACTCAAGACTAGAAACTTAAAAGGCACAGGAAGAGTTGCAAGAAACATGAGACCCTTCTGATGGCTGTGACAGTAATACATTGGGGAAAGGAGATTCTCTGTAGGGAGACTGAGACTGACCACAAATTGTCTAGGAGCTTCAAGGATGCCAATTTGGAGAGTGGTCACCCATACTGTGGTAAACTTTTGGGCAGTGTAGACCCATGTCTCTGTAAGTAATCACAGTGTTCTGGAGTTCATTAAATTAGACTGGCTAGAATCATTTTGCCAGTCTGTTGACAATGCTTTAACCAGGATGAACAGACATTGTTCATGTCTCCCTAGGAAAACTCACAGCAGGTGGTATAAACTTATAAATGAGATGATTGAGATAGCCTCGACTTGAACAGACAAATGTCAGCGTGGATGGCAAGGGCTGGCTGCCACCCATTTTATTTAAAACGGAAAGCTCCAGCTCTGTCTCAAAATGGAAAGGGAAAGAGGGGAAGACACTTGAGGCAAAACTCTGGTGCCTACACATGCTCACACAGGCAGGTGCAGCTGCATGTACACATGCTGACGCTTGAGCACGAACTACATTGAATAAATAAATAAATAATAAATGCATGGTAAGCCTCTATCTGGATGATTATAACTGATCAATAAAACTGAGAATCACAAATGAGTTCTCAGTTCAAGTGGCATCTCCTCTGGCAAAGCTCCATGAATCCCTCCCTAGTGTCTGCTCATGTGTTCAGAGGCTTCTGCTGTGATTCCAATTTCTGCTTGTCCCAGTAGTCTCTTACTGTAATTTCTGGTGACTCTCATACTATAGCACTGATTCATAACTTAAAACTACTCTGCCTCACCACTGAAGAGCATACTATTATCTGGAGATACTAATTTTCAGAACCACAGGAGGAAGGTCACTATTGGTATCTAATAGACAAAGGGCAGAGATGCTGCTACACACTACACATGTTGTTCCTTAGAAATTGATATTTGGGGCCTTCAGACAAAAGACTGATTCTAGGATCTTAGCAAAAGGAACATGAAGAACCTGTAAAAAAGGTAAAAAGCACCAGCAAAACAAACAAAACCAAAACCAACCCAGGTTATTGTATTTTTGTTATTATTTCATACATATGTGTGTGTGTGCACGCACACACAAACACACTTGTTCTTCATCTGTGTATTGAGGTCAGAGGACAACTTTTAAGAGTCAATTCTCATTCCGCTGTGGGTTCCAGGAATGGAACTCAGGTCATCTGGCTTACTCAGAAAGCTCTTTCATCTGCTGAGCCATCTACCCACTCCCAAACAATAAATATTTTAAATGTATCTTGTTAAGAATCTGTGAAAGGGATTATGAAAGAGGTCTTCATGGCTATCACTGCAACTATTTACCAATAAAATGTACAGAGTAGCATGGGTTAGAGCGAGAATATACTAAGAGTCCACTAATCCAGACTGATGCTAAACAATGGAAGAGATAAGACTCAAGGTAAAGTCCTCAGCACTGAAAAGATAAAAGAGGAGGAAGGAAAAGTAAGGGCGAATAAGTGGAGGGAAAGAGGCAACAGAATAATTCCTCCTTTTTAAGGAAGTTAGCTTGTCTCGCAATTTTTTTTATATTAGCACAAAACTGATTAATACAGATAGAGAAGTGAACAGATTCTGAAGGAAGGCTTTCTGGGTTCAAGTATTAGCTTTATCTCCCATTAGTTCACTTATATCTAGTCAGATAGGTAGCTAGATAAGTAGGTGAATGATGATGATAGATGATGATAGATAGATAGATAGATAGATAGATGAAAGAGATGACTCATAGATCATGGATAGATAGATGATAGATGATAGAAATGACTGATCATAGATAGATGATACATGACTAATAGATGATTGATAGATGATAAATAGATGACAGATAGATGATTGATAGATGATAGATAATTTGCAAAATACTAATAATATTATCAACATATCACAGAGGTTAACTAAATGAGCTGAGAGATTAAAGACACCCACAACAGTAGCCAGGCGGTGGTGGTTCACACCTTTAATCCCAGCACTTGGGAGGTAGAGACAGGCGGAATTCTGAGTTTGAAGGCCAGCCTGGTCTACAGAGTGAGTTCCAGGACAGCCAGGGCTACACAGGGAAACCAAAAACCAAAACCAAAAAAAAAAAAAAAAAAAAAAAAAAAAAAAAAAGACACCCATGACAGTAGCAAGTATTTCCAAGTGACATACAGTTAGTTACAGATAGGCCTCTGTTCTAATTTGATTAAGCCCTTTGTGGCTGTTAAGACACCAAGACAAAATCACAACTTGAGAAAGAAGGAGTTTATTTGATTTACACTGCTGGGTCACAGTCTGGCAAGAGGGAAGTCAAGACACAAACACAGAACACCAGAGCTAAGGCGTGTACCATAGAAGAACAGAGCTTACTGGCTTACTTTCCATAGCTTGCTCAGCTTCCTTTCTTATACACACCAGAACCACATACCCAGGGATGGAAGATATTTCCCAATAGAGGTTCCCTCTTCCTAGGTGACAGCAGTTTGGGTAAATGTTGACAAATATTACAACACAGGGAGGAATGATTTCTTTGGCTTGCACTTCTGAATCACTGTCTATTATTGAGAGTCGCAGAAACCCAAGTTGCAGCTTGAAGTACGAACCATAGAGGTTACTGGCTTGCTCATTCACAGGCTTATGCTCAGCTAACTTTCTTATACAAATCAGAACCACTTGCCTCATGACTAGTGCTGCCCACATGTGCTGTGTTCTGAAACAATTAGGAATCAAAACAGTCCATCACAGTCATCCCCACAAACCAACCTGACAAAGATGTTTTTGTGCTAAAGTCTCTTCCCACTGCAGCCAGAGTGGTTTTGTAACAAGAACTGTTTGCCCTCTAGTTCAGAATCCACCAATGTGGCCCTTAGAGTCAAGGACTGAGTTCTCCTGGGTTTGTCCTTACCTAGCACAATTTCCTCTTCTCTCCCTAACACACTTCAAGAAATCTTGGTATAGTTCATACTGTGCACATTCCCTAGAGACGACTTTGGCTGCTTCTTTCAGTTGGATCTCAGATAAAATGTCCCCTAATGGATATGTTCTCTGGACCTTCTAATGTAAAATATGTGGCCAATTCTTTAGTACTTCATGTTTTTTTAAATCCTCCCATCACGTTATTTCATTTGTTTCTCGTGTCTTCCCCAGTTCCCATGCATACATTCCCTGGGAGTGTGCCTCCCATATCTACAGCTCTATCTCTAACTCTTAAACACTTGGTGTTTAGTAGGTGCTCAAAAATAAGTTATATATACATACATACATACAAGTATTCCCATACATATATACATATATGTACGTACATATCACACATAATGTATACACATATATGTGTGTCTACACATACACATGTATACATATATATTTATTTTTTTCAGCAAATTGCAGATTCAAAATATCCTGGCTGTGTTTTCTTGATCCACATGTTTGCATCTCTGCCTAGTTTTACTACAGTATTTGTTTCATGTTTTGCCTCTCAAGCAAGAAAATATTTGGCTACCATTTAGCACAGCAGATCTTACCTTCTTGAAGTTCTTTCATGTATGTGCAATCTAAATGTTCCTTTTTGAAAATTATAAAAAATAATCATAGATTTCTGAATCTCTGTTTTTCTGTTGTATATTTTTATTTAGGAAGCATATTATTGGGGCTTCCAGATCATAGTCCATCAATGAAGGAAGCCAGGGCAGGAGCTTAAGGCAGGAACTATAGCAGAGATCATGAAGAATTCTACCTACTCCCTATGTGATTCTAGGTTGGGTCAGGTAGACAAAACTAACCAGCACACAGGAACTTTTTCTATAAAGGGACAAGTAGTAAGTGATTCTGGCTTAATGGACAATATGTTCTTTGTTGTAAGCCATCAATATGCTCAGTGTTGTAAGTACTGTAGCAAGAAAACAACCATAAATAATACTGTGCTGTTTGTAGTAAACTGTCTTAGTTAGGGCACCTATTGCTTTGAGGAGACACCACGACCACAGGGAAATATTTAACTGGGATGGGCTCCCTGTTCAAAGGTTTAGTCCATTGTCCTTTTAGTGGTTTGAATAGGAATAGTCCCATAAACTCCTGTATTCCAATGCTTGACAAAAAGAGAATGGCACTATTAGGAGGTGTGGCCTTGTTTGGAGTAGGTATGATATTATTAGGGGAAGTATGCCACTGTAGGTGCAGGCTTTAAAGTCTCATATGTTCAAGCTATGTCCAGTGTGCCACACAGTCTCCTTTTGCTGCTTGCAGATCAAAATGAAGAATTCTCAGCACCATGTCTGCCTGCAGGATACCATGCTTCTTGCCATCATGATAATTGGCCTAATCTCTGAAACTGTCAACTACAATTAGATGATTTTTTGTTTTTGTTTTTGTTTTTGAGTTGCCATGGTCATGGTGTCTCTTCACAGAAATAAAAAGCCTAACTAAGACAGCCATCATGGCAGAAAACATGACAGCAGGCAGGAGCCATGATGCTGGAGAAGAAACCAACAGTTTCTTCTCCAACAAGACCATAACCGCTCCAACAAGGCCACACCTCCTAATAGTGCCACTCCTTATGAGTCTGTTGGGCATTTTCATTCAAACCACCACATGAAGTAACACAAATTGTTAAAGAAATGTACTTTAGCTTGAATGATCAAAAAAGGCTTCTATGAAGGGATAAAGTCTTAGTACTGTACATAATGCTGCAAGACAACAGACTGATGAATATTGTCAAGTATCTAGTTCCAGGCTTCAAGAACATTAGGCTAGACTCCACCTTCACAATAAAGTCTTGTAAAGCCAACAAAAGTCTTATAAAGCCAAGGATTATGGACTGCAAGACCCCAATTACTATTAAGTGTCAAACCCTGAACAAATGGTTGAAGTGCCTATTTAACATATTAAAGTGGACCTGGCCACTCCCAGCATCTCTCACTCCCTACCTGGCATAACCTGCACCCTACCTTAAACTTGCCAGCTCAGAGACTGGGCTGCTTCTTGCCCCAGAAGCTTTTCTCTTTATAATCAAGATATCTTTTTTTAAATTAATTTTTATTGGATATTCTATTTACATTTCAGATGTTACCCCCATCCCCAACACTCACCCAGAAACCCCCATCCCATCCCCCCTCCTCCGGTTCTATGAGGATGTGCCCCAATTCACCCACCCACTCCCACCTTCCAGTCCTGAAATTCCCCCACACTGGGGCATCCAGCCTTTATGGGACCAAAGGACCTCCTCTTCCACCTATGCCTGGCAAGGGCTTGGTTGCCCATCTCTTTTGTAGCATTAGCCTCTTGGCTGCAGCATATTGTTTCCGTCTCTCTTCTCCACCCCCGACCCCTTTCCTCACATGGTCCAACTCAGCCTGGTCATGTTTGTTGTGTTTATATGCCAGACACAGTATGTCTGGCATATAAGCAAAACGAAAAGAAGAAGGAATATGTTTTGTGGAGGTGTGGTATAAGTGTGGCACCCTTTCCCCCTGAGGAATCAGCCACAGAATAGTATAGTATAGAATAGAATAGAGATTTTTCAGGGGATGGAGAGGGAAGTTGAGAGAAAAACAGAGAGAGAGAAAGAAAGTAGAGGAGTAGAGGCTGGCCATGAGCATGTGGAGAGAGAGTGGGGAGGCAATGAGGAGGGAGGGGGAAGAGGATAAGGGAGCAGGAGCAAGAGCAAGAGAGCAAGAGAGCGAGGAGTGGGCAAGCAGCCCCTTTCATAGTGAGTCAGGCACACCTGGCTGTTGCCAGGTAACTGTGGGAAGGAGTCTAGACTAAATGCCAACAATGTCCGCTATGGAATTTCCAAGACTATCGACCTCTGGCTATGCTCTCCCACATATATACAATAAATTTTCTTTTCCATCATACCTGGAATCAGTTATGTTTTTTCCTGTTTTTTTTATTTCTTTACTTTTCATTCAATTACTAGTCAGCAGAATGTGACCTAAGTTGTATCTCTGGCTCTGAGAAATGTTACATCTCAAATGCCCAGATCAATGAGTAACTATAGTAATCTAATTTCAGGAGCCTTTAAACTTCAAGACTACTGTGCAGCAGGGACTTTCTAATGAAGAATGGTCTTCTGAGATGCCTCTTGAAGAGGAGTGAAAAGCTCGTCTTCAAGACTGAGGACTTGAGTTTGATCCCTGGAACTGATTTTAAAAGCCATGGAGGTGTCATGCATCTGTAATCACCTTTCTGCAAGATGGCTGACAGAAACAGAAACATTTCCTAGAGCTGAAAGGCCAGCTCTCCTAGAGTACATCGCACAACAGAAACAAAAGAGACCCTGCCTCCACAAAATGGAAGAGAGAACTTATTACCCAAAATTGTCTTCTGATATTAATTCATATTTATTGTGCTTATACACATACAGAGAGAGAGAGAGAGAGAGAGAGAGAGAGAGAGAGAGAAGAGAAATAGTTTTTTAAAGAACCTAAACACAGCATTGTACCTTTCTGTAAGAGTCCATCTCAGTGAGTCTATGAATGATCAAGACAGGAAAATCCCAAAGGCTTCAGAGCTAGCATAAAATTTGCTTAAACTATGTATCAAGACAATGGTCTCTTTGGCCATTGTTCAATCTTTAGTTATTGACCGTGTTCATTTGTGAAATGTTCTCTTTAGACATTTTGAGCCCATGTGAGAGTTCTTCCCTTTACTGTATAATGAACTCTGTCTCTCTCCAACAGTGTGTTCCATGTGTCTCACTTCCATTTCATTGACAGAGATGACAAGAGATGGGAAAATGAGAGGAAGCCATAACCAAATCCCAATCGTAGTAGGTACAACTATATAAGTTGTGTCTCACACCCATTTTAACCTGTCCTCTAATTTTGGTTACATTTGCTTATAATCACCCAGAATAAAGATCAACTTTCCTGGCTTCCCTAACTTGTAACGTGAATATGCTATGGAGCCCAGGCCAGATATACCATTGATCTAATGTGAAACACTATCAGATCTAGATTCAATACAAGACTTGTGAGAGAAACACTTTTTACTTGTCAAGCATTGTAAGATTCTGATGAGCCTTAGCTACTGGAGAACTCCCCCACCCCACACCCTCAGTGAACCACGCAAGGGAACAGAGATGATGCAAAAGCAAGAGGAGTTTACTTTTCCAGCGTGTTGGGGTTGTCTTGTATCCAAAAGAGAGGCAACTACCCTGGGCCACCCAGTCAGCCAGTTTTTATACAGTTTTCATGGACAGAATAGAGCAACAGCTACTAGGAACAATGTGATTGGTAGAACAGTGTGACTTTTAAATAGATTAGTCCTTAGGTCAGTCTTCCCTGGTGCTCTGGGCTTCCCTTATCTACAGGTGCCCCCCACCCCCCACCCCCGTTAGTATTCTGTCTAATCTTCGTCTCCACGGTTACCTGGCAACAGCTAGATAGGCTCCTCCCCACAGTTACCTGGCAACAGCCAAGTAGGCCTACCCACTATAAAAGGGGCTGCTTGCCCCCTCCTCTCTCTCTTACTCTCTTGCTCTCTTCATCTCTTGCCTGTAGCTTCCCTCTGCCCCTTCCCCTTCCCTTCCCCCTCTCTCCACATGGTCATGGCCGGCCTCTACCTCTCTGCGCTCTCTCTCTCTCTCTCTCTCTCTCTCTCTCTCTCTCTCTCTCCCTCTGCCTCTACTATCCTCCTGGCTCCCCTCCCCAGGCCCTGAATAAATTCCATTCTATACTATACGGGTATGTGACTGTTCCCTCAGGTGGAAGAGATGCCTCGGCATGGGCCCAATGAGACATCCCCTTCCATCATTTCAACAACCCGCCCATGGTCTTCCTGGGTGACATAATTCAGCCTCTCCATTCTGGGAAGGGAGGGAGCCTGGTGGAATTTTCCAAAGGCTCGGAGCTGACCTCTTCAGCATAATGAGAGTTTTATGCCACTTTAAGCTTTGTTCAGCTCAAAAGTTGTGTTAAAATGAAGGGTACACAAAAGTCTGGATACAAGTTTAACCAAGAGTACAAGAATGAACGGGAGCCAAGACTTGAAAATCCAGAGCAAAGTAGTTTGTGCAAGACTTTGAAGAAAGCAAGAAAATAGATCATATGTCATGAGAAAGTTATATCATAAACATGAACATGCTTGGATAGTTCCACAATGTCAGGATTCATGGAAAAGCAATAAATTCATAAGTCAAATAATTTTTATTGGCTTTGATTCAGCAAAGACTCCGAATTTTAACTTGATATCTTAGACCAAGTCCTTTTGTCCCAATCTTAAATACTAATACTAAATCTCAGATCAGCATTATAATTCACAAGATGATGTGAAGCTTATAGTACCTAAGAAACAAAGAATGAAGCTATAGATTTTTAAAAGGCCTTACTCAAGACAAGAGCAGAAAGCTACATCAAATGCAAAGGAGTCCTTGCAGATAGTTATCTAAGATAGTAACATAACAAACTAGGCCAGGGAGTAGGTTCTAGTTTCAGAGTTAGGTCTAAAGGCTTGGCAATGCAAATGGCTCTCATCAACTGGCAGATAAGAGTCACTGATTCTGAGTCATGCTGAGTCATAGATTCTGGTGGACCTCACACCAGACAGCCTGCTGATAGGTTAATGAATGCTGTCCTGCTCTGACATTAGGTGGGTTTCCTTTTATATTATCCAGGTAAGGGGTGACTTTATCATTTGGACTAGTGTGTTCAATCAATTTATAGGCCTGCTTTATCATCAATAGTTTTGATAAACCCATGTATCCACATTGCTTCTGATTTACTATAATAAACAGTAACAATATACTATACTAAATAATATAAGTGATAATACTATATACTACACTATACTAAATAATAAAATATAAGTAGTAATATTTTATTTGCATAAGTAATTTATCACTCTTTGTCTCATGGTTTGGGCATACTGTGTTTATTTGCATAAAGAATATGCAGGTTTTTCACCAATAGACTCAAAATAACCAAACTTCTATTTTAGAAAGTTCAGTCACTAGGCAAGAAACTGATGGCTGATGTCATATATAACAAAAGAACTAAGAGCTATTTCAAGTTTCTTGACTTCCTGTAGTGGTTTGAAATAAAATGTCTCTGTTAACCTTTTGTCTAAGCTGCACCCCACAATTACCTGGCAACAGCCAGGTATGCTCTGCCCCATAGTTAACTGGCAACAGCTAGGTATGCCTGACTCAATATAAAAGGGGCTGCTTACCCCCTCTTCTCTCTCTTGCTCTTGCCTTCTTGCTCCCTGACTTCTCACAGCCTCACCCCCCTCTCTCCCCATTCCTTTACCACCCCATCTCTCCACATACTCATGGCTGGCCTCTACTCCTCTATTCCTCTTCTCTTCCTTCCCTTCCCTCCCTCCCTCTTCCCTCCTTCCCTCTCTCTTTCCCTTCCTCCCCTTCTCTGTCTCTATTACCCTCTTAACTCCCCTTCTCATGCCCTGAATAAACTCTATTCTATACCCTCAGGGGGAAGGAATGCCTCAATATGGGCCCGCAGAGGCACCCTTTCCTCCATACCTGACTACACATCCACTAAAATGTATCCCCCCTATGGTTTTATAAACACAGCAGCCTCCCATAGCTTTATATTTGAAAGTTTGGTTCCCAATTAATGTAACTATTTGGGAAGGATTAGGAGATATGGCCTTGTTGGGGAGGTGTGGTCTTGTTAGAGGAGGTGTGACCTTGTTGGAGGAGATGTGTCACTGGGGGTGGACTCTGAGGTTTCAAAAGCCATCCCAGTCTCAGTTTTTCTCTCCACCAGCTCACAGAGCAGAATGTAGAGCTCTCATCTACTGCTCCAATACCATTGCCTATCTGCTTAAGCAACTCTTCTCAATTACATGTTTTTATTTGTGAGAGTTGCCTTGGTCATGGTGTCTCTTTACAGCAATAGAAATGACTAAGACACTTCCTCACAATGGTAGTCTATAGCCTAAAATTGTGAACTGAAGTAAACCCATTTACCCTTATGTTGCTTATTGGTAAGATAATTTATCACAGTAACATAAATGTGAATGGAATTCATGCTATTGCAAAAACAGAGGAACATATTTCAGCCTTTCTACACTGTCAGAATTTATTAAAGAACAAAAAAATCACTAGCTATATCAGTTTTTCAGGCTGCAAATTAATAGACAGTTCCGATTTCTCCTGATAACTGACCATTGACAAAAGAAGATTCTTTTATACAAATCTAATATTTGTAATATTAACACTCACATGATACATTATACTTCACACCATTGGCTGGGAAAAGTATTAAAAGATAGAGAATGTCAAAAAGTAGACACAAAAAATCTCAGTCAAATAATGGCCATATTGATTATTATTTCAGGAACATGGATTATTAGCCATAAAAAATATGCTGCTTGAGTATAGTTTTGACTCATTAAAATTCAGTTATAGATCAGACGTGTTGTTCCTAGAAACCAAGGTAAGAATATCTCAGAGAAAATGATAAATCAGAAAGTAATGGTGTGTATGATTGTGGGACTACGTAAGCGTATCCTGGTTCTTGGCTGGGCATGGGCCTAGAACCCCGAGACTCCAAGGGAGAAACGGCAGGAGTTCGGCCACGCCCCCAGAACTCAGGGTCCTGAAAAGCAGTCCAGTCTCCATGGACCTACATTGTTCAGTCACGTAGGCCATTACAGCCCTCCCAAAGTGCACAGGTAGAGGGTGTAACTACAGGCCTCAGGCCCTAGAGATTTACATACTAATGAAGGTCAGAGGGCGGAGCCAATTAAGCATTCCTTCCCTCCCCAGACCCTTCCTACTTCTCCCTCCCTACTTAACTCAGGCCTGCCCTGAGTTTGGGGGGTACACCCAGATCCATCCACCATCCGCCATGACAATAAAGCCTTTTGGAACCAAGGACTTCCTCGTATCATTGGAGCCTGCGGGGTCTGCCGCCACCGAAGCCTCCAGCCCCTGGAACCTGGGACCTTCCTCCGGTACGAAACACAGGCTGCCTGGAAGCCTCCAGGCAGCCTCCACCTAGCAGGTCCCAGGCTGCTGCTGCCTGGGCCTGGGGCCTGCTGCCTGGACCTGGGGCCTGCTGCCTGGGCCCAGGACTCCACCGCTGCCCGCCATTTTTTCCCACATATGATGTCAACTTGACTACCTCTGAAAGTATCTTAAAGGGACTAGGTACGCCTGTGAGGGATTTTTTTTTCTTAAATAAATCATTTGATGTGGGAAGAGCCAATTTAATATGGATCTTTTGAAGTGCGAAGGTCCACCTATAATCTGGGCCTTCTGCAGCCTATATAAAGGACAAGCAAGCTTATTTTCTTTGCCTACTTAACTCTCATTCTTCATGGCAATTCCATGTCTTCACTGGAATTAGAACCTACATCTTTGGAATTCTGGCCTATATTGAAGACCAATAGAGACAGGTACCCTCTTGGTCTAAATAACTACTGGATTCTTGGACTTTTCATTGCATTGGGGTAACAAAAGTTATATTTTTATCATAACACAAACTACACACTCTAAATTTCTAACTATAGTCCTAAGTCTATCCCCCTCCCAAGGCTGCTTAATCATGCAAAATGTCTTAACTGATATGATGCAGTCACTACAGTACTCTGTGATTAGAGGGTCAGGATCCTGGGAGAGACTTTCTTTTTTTTTTTTTTTTTTTGTTGTTTTTTTCGAGACAGGGATTCTCTGTGTAGCCCGGCTGTCCTGGAACTCACTCTGTAGACCAGGCTGGCCTCGAACTCAGAAATCCGCCTGCCTCTGCCTCCCAAGTGCTGGGATTAAAGCGTGCGCCACCACCGCCCGGCTTTAGAGAGACTTTCAAGATGCAAGACAGATCAAATTAGTGTCTTTCAGATGTGCAAATCAGAGCATTGCTCTTGGTCTCTGCTTATATACTGTCTAGTGGGTGTCATGGAGTTCTAAGGCTGTGTCTGGTTATCTTGAGTGAATAATGTCACTGGGTTCTAGTTATCAGGTATAGCCTTGGGTGTAGTGGGGTTCCTGACTAAGATATTTTTACATATCTAAAAGACATATTTTTACTATGCTTATTATGTATCAGTAGACAGCCATTGTTGAACTAGGTAGACTTCAGTCTGTAAGTCAAACTAGGTAGACTTCAGTCTGTAAGTCACTCTAATAAGTTCCCCATATATTATAGAGAGAGGTTATAGAATGAATATGCACCCACATATATATATGTGTGTGTGTGTGTGTGTTATATATATATAAATATATGTGTCTCCATATATACATTATATGAATATATGTATACATTATATATGAATATATACATAAATTATATATGAATATATGTATATAGGAAGATACATATATTTAAATGCACATATTAATATATAATTTATATAATGTTCATTCTATAAGTTCTGTTTCTCTAGAGAATCCTGACTAATAATACAGTGTGCTATTCACATATAATAATTGAAGGACATGACACACTTGTTGCAACTTAAATTTACTATAAAGGCAGAATACAGTTAAGAGGAGATTAATTATGCAGAGTATTTAATATAATATAGGTACAATGAGTAACCTCTGGGGAGAAAAGATTGTATGACATCTTTATATAAGTCTTTTATAGCAGTTAGAGAATAATTATATAATTATTTATTTCTATCCCTTAGAATATTGGTATGGGATCAGATCAAACTGGTTTATTTTTTTAGCTATCTTGTGTGTTTCTTGAGATTATGTATTTGGGATCAACAACTATAGGTCATTAGGAGTTAGGTTATATATATTTACTTGAGGCATTTGTGGTGAATGAATGAATGAATGAGTGCACAAAACAATAGAACCCGCTGGGCAGTGGTAGCGAATGCCTTTAATCCCAGCACTTAGGAGGCAGAGGCAGGTAGATTTCTGAGTTCAAGGCCAGCCTGGTCTACAGAGTGAGTTCCAGGACAGCCTGGGCTACACAGAGGAAACCCTGTCTCGAAAACCCTAAAAAAAAAACCAATAGAACCCAAAGTCAGAAATTGGAACAGGGAGTGAAGTGTTGTTGTAATAGTTCTGTCCATGTTGCCTATTGGTAGAATATTTGAATGAAAATGACCCCCATAGGCTCATAGGGAGCGAAACTATTTGAAAAAAATTAGGACTTATGGCCTTGATGGAGTAGGTATGGCCTTGGTGGAGGAAGTATGTCACTGGGAAGGGCTTTAATGTTTCAAAAGCTCAAGCCAGGTCCAGTGACTTGCTCTGCCTGCTGCCTGGGCATCCAGATGTAGAACTTTCAGTTCTTTCTCCATCATGATGTCTCACTGTATGCCACCATGCTCCCCACTGTAATGATAATGGACTAAACCTGTAAAACTATAGGCAAGCCTCAATTAAATGCTTTCTTTTAAAAGAGTTGGTATGATCATGGTGTCTCTTCACAACACAATAGAACCCTAAGTCAGACGTTGGTGCAGGGAGTGAAGTATTGTTGTGATAGTCCTGACCATGTCGCTTATTGGTAGAATGTGAACTTTAGGATGTTGGGTTAGGAAAGCAGTTGAATGCTTTAAGAGGGGCTTAATGGCCACACTAGTAGGAACATTTACTACAGAGGTGCTAAGAGCAGTGTAGATTAATGAAGGCTCAGCTCAAGAGACTGCAGAGGAGAAGAATATTAATAAGGGTCCTAGCATAAGGTTCAAAAAATTGCTGAAGGAAGACCCCAAACTCAGATAATATGCAAAAACAAAGACAATTTATTCTGCAGAAACAACTAGCATTCTGGAGTCAACCATTCTCTGAAATAGCAAACCCAGATATAAGGCACACAGGTTTTCTTATAGGGAACCTGGAGAACTCTCTAGAAGGATTAGGTAATCTAAAATTTCATTGGTGGATGCTAGGGGGTCACAAGTGATCAGTGGTCTATATTCCTATGTCATGAGCATTCAACCATGGGATGAAATAGGGCTGCCCAGCACAGATGGCCCATTCTTAAATAAGGTATTTCCCTATTTTTGTGGTTATCCCCAGGCTGTTCTTTGGGAGGGGTTTTATGGTCTTGTTCTGGATTTTATGGTCTGTTCCTAGAGCTGGTGTCTTATGACCTAGTTTCTGGACTTATGGTCTATTCCTGAAGCTGGTGCCTTATGGCCTTTTTTGAAATCAGGTCTGATCCTCAAAATGGAGACAAATGGGTCCTTAAATGGAGACAAATGGGATTTATATTGTCCCTTCATGAGAGATCATTTTTGTGATATTTTGGTGAAGAATGTGGTTGCTTTCTGCTCTTGTCTGAAAAGTCTTCCTGAGGTTAAATTGATGAATTTTGGATTAATGGCGTTTTCAGAGAAGATTTCAAAAAGCCTACTGTTTAACTATGTCTCATCATTATTAGTGGCCAGTCTTATGCAGATCTATAATGAAAAGGAACAAGCTGAGCAAGAAAAAATACAAAATTTATGTTTTGAAGAGAAAAGAGGCATCAAAAAGTAACTTAGAGCTAGATTCTGTGTTCAAGGAAATAAACAGATTAAATAAAAGCATGAGAAGTGGACTAAAGGGAGTGGTGATCTCAGGGAAAGACCCCACCCAGCAAAGTCTCCAGCTTGTGAAAATAAAAGTCCTGAGGTATTTTCTGCTCTCCAAATAACGAGTCAAAGAAAAACTGAAGCAGTGAAAGAAAACCAACAACAGAAACAACAGAAAGCTGAGGCAGGGGACATGCTCCAGCCCCATCAAGGAGCAGAAAGTAGATGATTTGGCCATGTGATTCTGTCCTCAAAGTCAAGAACATGGAGAAACAGGTTATGGAATCTCATCCCGAAGCTAAGGAAAGATGTCGAGCAGGCGTGTGTGTCAGGGATGTCCTTGCATAGAGGCCCAGAGATATTGCAAGTGAAGCTGTGAGAATTGCCTTAGAGAAACCAAGGTGTTGGAAATGCCGGAACTGGGGATACCTGCTGAGGAAAACTGTAGACTGAATATGGAACCAGCTCAAGAGAGAAAAGTATGTTGTAGTTCACAAAGCCGATAGGAGTTGGAGATCTGACGAGCCCTTTGCTCTTGTTTTGCCCTTGCTTTGCTTTGGTCCAGTATAGCCTCACTATGCTTCCTTCCTTTCTTTTTGGGAATTGTATTGTATATACTGTGTCACTGTAGATTGGAAGTTTGCGATCTGCTTTTTTATTTTGAATTTACATTTAAGGATTGCCTTGCATCTCAGAAAGGACCTTGAACTGTGATGGAGACTGTGCTAGTGTAGAAGGTGGAGTAAATGTATTTTGCATTATAATTTGGCTACAAGTGTATGAAGCTAGAGAGTAGAACGTAGAGCTTTGAATGAAAATGGCTCCCTTGGGCTCACAGAGAGCAGAACTGTTTGAAAGGAGTAAGATAGGGCTTTGTGGGAGGAGGAGCAGCCTTATTAGAGGAAGTACACCACTGTGGGGTGGAGTTTAAGGCTTCAAAAGCTTAAGCCAGACCCAATGTATTGCTCCGTCTGATGCCTGCAGATCTAGATGTAGAACTCTTGGTGATATTCATTTCCTAATTTGAAAGTGATCTGTATAGGAGATGTCTTAGTATCAACCTTGTCTTTTACCTTGTCTCCTATTTAAAAAATCTTTGCAAGCTTTTTATTCTGTCAGAATTAATTTATCTAGTTCTAAATAAAAATCCAAACCTAGTGTTAAAGAAAATTTCCATCACAGTCTGCATGTCACCATGCTTCCCACCATGACAATAATAGATTAAACTTAAACTTCTGAAACTAAGAAAGCCCCAGTGAGGACCCACTAGGACCCAGGAATTCACTCTTGGCCTGGAGCACTACTTCCTTCGGTCTGGACCCGAGCACTGAGCAATCCTGGAGGCTGCTATGCATCCAATCTCACAAATCCCAGGAAATGGGCCTCCCAGAGCTCTAGCCTGGGCAGTATCTTAGGTAAGGAGACAGCAATATCCCACCCCCCAAACAGGGAGTAACTGGACCCACTAGGACTCAGGAATTCACTCCTGGCCCAGAGCACTGGTTCCTTCCCACCTCACACAGTATTTTGAGAGAAAAGTTTTATCTTAACAGGAAGGGTGATATGTAGGAGGAGCTAAGGTGGGAGGAGTAAGGAGAGGAAGAGGAGGAGATAGGAGATGAGAGGGTGGGGGAGGGAACATGGAGGCAGATGTTCACCTGTCTCTGCCAGTCAAAAATAGTTGGTATATCTAGGTTGGGTATTGGGTTACACTTCTGATTGTATGGGCATCTTGTTATTGAGCATTACCAAACTTATAAAGTCTTTGGGGGTGGGGGGATAGGGGATTCCTGAGTGGGGGGATGGGGAAAGGGGATCACATCTGAAATGTAAATAAAATATCCAATAAAAAAAAAGAAAAAAAAAGAGAGGAAAGAGGCTTATATTTAAAGGTTTGCAGGGAAGAAAAGAAAGGGGGAAATGATGTAATTACATTATAATTACAAAAATAAAAGCAATAGATTCTTTAAAAAAAGAAAGAAAGAAAGAAAGAAAGCCCCAGTTAAATACTTTCTTTTACAAGAGTTGTCATGGTGAGTCTTCACGGCAATAGAACACTAAGTCAGCATTATAGAACATTGAATATGACTATCAGTCAAGAATTCATGGTCTAATTACTAAGTGTGGTAATGGTTATTTTCTTTTTGGACTTTTTATCTCCATAGTTCCCCTTGAGAGATCAGCAGGTCAAATTATTGGCAATGGATAAACATCATGTTCTAGAGCTTCATTAGAGTGAATGGATATGGGATAGGGAAGCTAGTTAGCATCATTGATCCATTGTAAGTTTGTAGGACCATGAGGTAAAAGTCTTGAGCTGCATTTAGAGAAGACCATTGATATCACAGGAGGTAAAGGACAGGATTATGACATGACTCAAAAATTGATATGCCTTCCATAGTGGAAAACAGGTAAGCTGCTGTTAATGATTCACTAAAATGATGTCCTTTGAATCTTAATGATCTGTAACACTAGATAATACCAACCATACCAGATGGTTAAATAAGCAAGGGCCAAACATACAAAACAGAATTAAATCAAGAAGAACAGAATTAGGCGCGGCGGTGGTGGTGCACGCCTTTAATCCCAGTACTTGGGAGGCAGAGGCAGGCGGATTTCTGAGTTCGAGGCCAGCCTGGTCTACAGAGTGAGTTCCAGGACAGCCAGGGCTACACAGAGAAACCCTGTCTTGAAAAACTTAAAAAAAAAAAAAAAAGAAGAAGAACAGAATTAAAGGTAACATGAACATTCTATATCTATTATACTTATTATCTGTTTAATTATAGAATAAATTAACCCATTTAGCTATTGAATGAGGTAAGTGAAAACACATAACATAAAAATTGCACTAGAGTAAAAAGAGTGGCCTTCTGTGGACACATTCATCTAAACAATGATTGAAAATTCCCGGTGAGAAGAAAAAAGGCAACAGCAGGCTTGGTATGAAGGAAAAGTTTTATCCATTAGGAAAGACAGCAGGAAAGCAAGTCTGTTGTTGCCTTTTACTTCCTTCAAATTGGGGAGAATTTGAACATTACTATTTTGCCCCATGAGGAAAGACTCAAGATGGGAGACCTATGTAGGACTGATCAATGAGCATACCCAGCTTTCCAGGGACATCATGGGGTCTTCTGGAAGTCTAAGACTCACAGAAGTTAAGAGTTTGTTTTTAAGGTGAAGTACGGTAGTAGATCAACTTTAAGGATGTGTGTGACAGACCACACTGTGATAGAAAATTTTTTTAACACTAGATTTGGATTTTTATTTAGGAATAGATAAATTAATTCTGACAGAATAAAAAGCTTGCAAAGATTTTTTAAAATAGCAGACAAGGTAAAAATGAGCAGTGGCTATTAAGACATCTCCTATGTAGATAACTTTAAAATTAGGAAATGAGGCTAGAGGGTAGAATATAGTGCTTTGAGTGAAAATAGCTCCCTCAGGCTCACAGGAAGTGGAACTGTTTGAAAGGAGTATCATCAACTTATAGATTCGCATAATTGCTGTTGACCCCAAAGTCTCTTTTGAAGAGAAAGTATAAGTTCTCAATTGGTTTACTGCCTCTTTTAAATCTTGCATTTTGGATGCTTTTTAGAAAAATAAGGTTTGATCTTGTACAAATGAACATAATAATTTCCTGGAGTTTAGTAGCCATTGGAGTATGTTGTAAGGTATGGTGGTCTAAGTAGCTAAAACTGGTTTCTTGGAATGACTGCTATCTTTGTTTGGATTACTATTGCTATGATGAAACACCATAACCAAAGTAACTTAGGAGAGAAAGGGTTTATTTGAATTACATTTCTCTATCACTATTCATCATTGAAGGAAGTCCAGAGAGGAATTCAAGCAGGCCTGGAACCTAGAAGAGGAAGCTGGTGCAGAGGCCACAGAGAAGTGTTGCTTACTGGCATGCTCATCATGGTTGCTCGGCCTACTTTCTTATAGAACCCAGGACCACTAGCCCAAGAATGGCCCCACCTTCAATGAGCTGAGTTTTCCCCATGAATCACTAATTAAGATAATGCCCCCAAATGCTTGACTTAAGGAGATATTTTCTAAGTTGAAGCTCCCTTCTCTCTGATGACTCTAGCTTGTGTCAAATTGACATAAAACTAGCCAGCATCCCAAAGGAGGTTGACTTATGAACCCAGTAACTATTCCCAGAGCAACACCCTGTCTTTCAGTCGCATACAGTAGAACTTAAATGAGATGGACAAGCCCTAAGGAGATGGACAAGCCCTAAGAGAAAAAACTCTTAGCACCTTTTAAAGTGTTTGGAAAGATCTTTTGGACTTGAGAATCTATTCAACCTTTGTGAGTCCCTGACCTGGAATTCTTTTTTTTAAAAGCCTAGTACAGAGGTATAGCTATCTGTGGTAGTTTGAATATGCTTGACCCAGGAGAGGCACTATTGGGAGGTGTGGCCTTGTTGGAGTAGGTATGGCCTTGTTGTGGTTGTAGGCTTTAAGACCCTCATTCTGGCTCCTTTGAATCCAGATTTCTCCTAGCAGCCATCAGATGAAGATGTAGAACTCTCAACTCCTTCTGCACATTGCCTGCCTAGATGCCGCCATGTTCTGCCTTGATGATAATGGACTGAACCTGTGAACCTGTAAGCCAGCCCCAACTAAATGTTGTTCTTATATGAGTTCCCTTCGTCATGGTATCTGTTCTCAGCAGTAAAACCCTAACTAAGACACTATTTCTACATAATCAGAGTTCCAAATTCTACATATCCATTTGAGGCATCGGGGGAGCACAATAGACAAAACAGTATGTACCCATGTGGGCCCCAAAGCTCTGATCTCTTTTGACAAGAAAAGGCCTCATAGGTAACTTTGGTTTTGCATAGTGAGCTTTTACCCCAAGATACCTTTCTACTCCCCATCGGTCAGGAAACTGAGGGATTCTTTGTTCAGGTAATGATGTCTTTATTGGCCTATAGAGGAGGTGATTACTACACATTGAATCGGAGTGGTCTCCAGATGACTCTGCTCCATCAAATCTTAGATAGGAACTATGAAAATATTTCATAGGAACCATGAGTATTTCATAGGAACTGAGGATTATTTCATAGGAATATAGGAAATAAGATTATTCACATCTTAGATAGGAACTATGAAGAATACTTCAAACTCTTGTTGGAGGACAGTCCATGTGATTTGTCCTTCTCACATGTTCAGAGCTTCAAAGCAAGTAGAAGATAACCATTGAGATAGAATGAAATGCAAAGGAAAGCACCTTAAGGATTATCACAGAAGTCTTATTAAAGTAAATCTGAATGAGGAGAGTATAAGAATTAAGAACTACTGGATGGAGTGGGTCATTGATCAGACAGGGGTCTTAGACTAATCTGTATTTGTTAGGACTTTGCTAACTCTAAGAATGGGAATATTACATGCATTAAAATTTTCAATCAATAATACTTGCTTCCTAAGTCCTTGAATTATACAGATTAGTTCTTCTCTGTCTTAAGTAAGAAATGAAGAAAATAAATTTCAGATTAAAAAAAAACTTAATCAAGAAGTGGACTAATTAACTGAACAGACAATTCACAAAAAATACAAATGGCTAAGTGTTTTACAGTGTTTACATCTCTTGTCATCATAAACATGTAATTTAAAACTATTTTGATAATCTGTCTCTCCACCATCAGAATGGCATCCAGACAACAATTGACAATAAATGCTGGAGAAGGCATGGGGAGAGAGGCTATTATCTGACAAGAGTGTGAACTAGTATAGTCACTGTGTAATCAGTGTGGTATACGATGCCCTTCAAGGCCTATACCAAAGGGTTCTTTGGTTATATCCGTATCCAACATATAGATATTATTATAATTTTTTCATAATAGGAGGAAATGGAATAAGCCTAGGTGTCCAATAATAAATAAGTTGATGGTGAGAAAGTAATACACATACAGCATGGAATTTTATTCAGTCTTAAAGATAAATTTTGTAGGAAAATGGATGGAGTTGAAAAACTGACTCCATGCTATAAAGTGAAAAATATCAAAGTTAAAATGCAAAATTCCTCACATTTTAACCATTAGAACATGATGACTTGATTGGCAACCTGACTCAGTGACTTTGTATACCTCATACAAACATTTAAAGCCTAAGTCCTAACAACCCATTGTGCCTGACCCCAAATGGCTAGACACAAACAGGGCTAAAATGTATACTAATCAACAAGACAGAAGTTAGTTTGTCCTCTCAGATATGAACCTTATACAAGCATCTCATGGGATAAGTCTAAATGACTACCTCCTTCTGCTCTAAAAATCTTCCGCCTCCTTTAGTCATGTTACAATTCCTTCTGCAAAAGCTCACTATGAAATTGCTATATCATATTTCATTAACAACTGCCTGATATTGTCTTTTACTGCTGCTGCTGCTTTATAAATCCATTTACAAATCGTGTTTAAATGGTTTGTCACGTCTCTTACAAATAAACCCTTTCCTCCCCAAGTTGCTTTTGGTCAGAGTATTTTATCACAGCAATAAAAACCCTAAGACTGGGGCCTTTCAAGGGAGGAGAGACAGAAAACAGTGGTAGATAGGCTTAAAAGGTATTAATAGAATATAAAGAGTTAAATTGGGTTGGGGTTGTAAGGGCAAAGGAAGAGTGGGAAAAAAACCTTACAAAAATATCATATGGATACACTTACTGCTATAGAGTACATTCTCTCTCTCTCTCTCTCTCTCTCTCTCTCTTCTCTCTTTCTCTCTCATTCTCTTTTTCTTTCTCTCACTCTCAATCCTCTCACTCTCAATCTCTCTTTCCCTCTAAATCTCTCTCTGTGTTTTGTTTGTATTCTCGTGTGTCTGTGTGTGTGTGTGTGTGTGTGTGTGTGTGTGTGTGTGTGTGTGTGTGTTATAATGAAATTCCCTATAATATAGAAGACAGTGCTACAGGCTAACAAATTAAAAAGCTCAGTGCCAGGAATGGGTTAACTCTTTTGGAGTTGTCTGTCAGTGAATTCAATAGACATTCAAATATTGGAGACTATTGTCAATCCAATTGATTACCTTGACAACATTATGCTATTGTTGAAAGCACCACACATTTGAGTCATAGAGCATATCAAGCTGCTATCGATCTGGAAGCTTCATCCCTACTGGCTAGCTTCAATAATGATGGAAGGTACGGTGAATGCTACTGGAGGAGAAAATCATCAGTCTTGCCTAATTGTGAGCCATGTGAGCTAGAATAAAGTGGCTTGCCAAGATATGACAACTAGTGTAATAGTGGCACAAACATGGAGTAACCAACCACTTTCTAACTGGATCTAATACCTACTCTATGAGATGAAACCCAGACTTGTCAGACCAAGAACCTGTGGCTAGATAGGTCATTGGTCTTGGAGAAGAAGCTACTTGTAATCCGCTAAAGGAGCATAATATTAAAAGAACTCCCATTGACTTGTTAATATACATATAGATTTAGAGATCTCTCAACCTTCATCACAGAAGTTTCTATTTGCAATACATGGCAATTAACACAGAGACCCAGTACTTGGCAAGCAGTGAGGAAAAAAAAATGGCTGTAGAATGTTCAACTCTAAATGATGCATCAATAACACATTCCCTTTTTCCAAAGTTCAGAAACCATTGCAGAAGAGTGGGTAGAAAGACTAAGAGCCAGAGGCAGTGCATGCACAAGAAAATAATGTCCTCCAGCACAAGGAAGCTGCACATAGGAACTCATAATGATTGTGACAACATGCAGAAGCCGTGAACAAGATCAATCTAGAATAAATCTCAGCACAGAGATGGAAGGTAGACTGTTAGAAGACTCTACTATTAAGTTCGAAGCCCATCATGTCCAGAAAAATTCTCTGAGGACTCTGTGAGGGGCTTCCTCTGTTCTACCTGATCTTATCTGGAAAATGTGTCTAAGCATAGGTGCCTGCCTTTATCTACAGGATGACTCTGTACAAAGCTTCCTGCAAGAACTGCATGGTTCAGCACATAAATCCCAACTTGCCACTGTATGATAATTGGGTACTGTGTTATGATCAGTCAGACCTTCTGGTCTGTAACTCCCCAAAAACCTCTGAGGAAAATCTCATAGCCCATGGCCAAATTACAGGTTCAACTTCTTCTCATCCATTAGAACCTGCCTGGCAGGTTTTGGAATTTCTCTTCACGTAAATGAAGCATTCCCACACCTCTGCCCTAGCCAATAGTGTTCATGCACTTTGGAAATCTCTACCCACTCCAGAAGATCTATATAGCCCTTGTTCACCCTGAATAAAGTTGAGCTGTTTTACTGAAGCTTATCCAGGAATCAATCTGTCAGTACTCACAATGTCTGAACCCCAACCACCCACTCACTAAGGGAGAAGGGAGGGCCATAGTAGGGCCATACCCAAGGAGGTTTTGAAGCTGATAGCTGCTAAGAGAGGGAAAGTAAGTTGTCTTGAATGAATTTTGCTCCTGTTAAGTTGATTGTGCTCCAGTGGGAAGCTGGACATCCAATACTATATGGGAAGCACATCTTGGACTTGGTGGATGGGAAAACTACAGGATACAAACCTGGGTGGACAGGGACTGAGGGAAGACAGAGAGGAGTCAGGGGAGAGGTACATATCAGCAAAACACATTGTACTCAATTCTCAAAACATTAGTTTAAAAAATTTGAAGTCAAACATCCCCTCCCACCCTAAAGAAGAACAGCTAAGCTTGAGCCTGAGCTTACCAGCAAGCAGGATTCCTCTGTTATTTCTGCTTCCTGTTCCTTCCTCCCTGAGTTTCTGCCCTGATTTCTCTCAGTGGTGAACTGTAACTGAAATAAGTCCTGTCTTCCTCTAAGTTGCTTTTGGTTAGTGTTTTATCACAGCAAACCTAGAGCTATAAGTATAACAGATACTGTGTTCTCGGTCAGTGCCTCTTTCTTCTTAGAGGAGAGCCAACCCTTTGTGTATATTACATATTTCAAGATATGGCACCAAATTCTGTGATAAACTTGGTGATTCCTGTAGCACTGCCTTGTTATGGCAGGAGTATGAATGGGAAGTCTTTTGCCTATGACATGTTTGCTCTCTCTAAAGTCTGTATGTCTTGGAAATCTGTTGCTTACATACAGAAGCAGCAACTGTTCCCAACTGTGCTCAAATACTTCCTTTGGTTTGAAAGAATCTCTTTTTTAGAGTCATTTTTTTTCTTTCTTATTTTGGTTCTCTGATTCACTGGTTCACCCTGAGGCAGCCTATAAATCTGACATCTTACCCCTGAGGGAAGCTACTTCTGAGAATTAGACAGATACCTTCTAGTTTTTACTTGGCATTTACAAAACATAAAAGAGAAATGAATTTCAATTTTTTGGACACAGAGGTGTTATGTAGGGAAGTGATA
Organism: Mastomys natalensis; assembly: GCA_021653895.1. Lineage (NCBI taxonomy): Eukaryota > Metazoa > Chordata > Mammalia > Rodentia > Muridae > Mastomys > Mastomys natalensis. The sequence goes on along the minus strand of JAJTUV010000760.1, from coordinate 912,797 downwards.
TCAGAGATATTAATAAAAATATTAATAACAACATAGAAGAATATAAGCAAGCCCCATCATAAGAGAATGGAACACTAGTTTGAGACATCTATTTCTCTTCTTGTACAACATCTAATTCTTTCTATAAATAAACAGCACTGTTTTTCATTCAGGGAACTAAATTTCTTTAATTCTTCATTGTCTTGGGGAGATTGCCATGTAAACCTGCTTGTTCTCATACCATTCAGTTGTATGCAGACTGTTCTAGGTCTGGGTGTCTAATCTTTGTCTTCTCTGGACTATTTGGGTGAAGGATCATCTTAATTTATACATACAAAAGACACACAAATACTGATGAAAAATGATAAGCAAAGAAAAAAGTCTGTGTATAATATGTGATATCCACCACCACAAACAAGCAAAGAAGCCTTCATATAATAATTTTAACTGTGCAGTGCTCTGTTCAGAGAGAGTTTTAAAATTATAGAGCAGGTCCAAATTTGAAATCACTAATAAAAATGAATGTATCTTTATTAATCATTTCCTGTTGTTGTGATTAAAGTATTCCAACAAAAAGCTAGTTAGTGAAGAAAAGTATTTATTTTAGCTTATGGCACAAGGGACATGGCAGGGAGATTCACGCCACTCTTGAAATCAGGAAGTCAGAGAACACATTTCATCCACAGAAGGAGAGAAAGAGACCAGAGATGGTAGAGCCAGCTACACAACTTCAAATCCTGACTGCAGTAGCATACTTCATAGCAAGGTTCTCTCACTTAAACATCCATAATCTTCCCAAATGGTGCCACCAAACAGCACCACCAGATAGGAACCAAATGTTCAAATACATGAGCCCATGAGAGACATTTCTTGTTTAAACACCATAAAGGATATCTTGTAAAATGCCCAGTTTAGGGTGGGGCTCTTAATTGTCATTTATCTTCAGCATCCTGGGCACCCTTGAGTTTCTGATCTCAATACCATTTACTCCAAAGAGAGGCTTTCAAGGCTGAGAGTATTTTTTTTTTTTTTTAAGAATTTTGTTTTACATGTGTAAGTGTTTTGCATATGTAGATATATAACAGTTTGCTGAAGTAGACACAGGTAAAAGAATGTTTTGCTAAAGCAAGCATGTGAAAAGACATGTGAAAAGACATGAAGGATTCTTCGGTAATGATACACATGTATTGGTCCACCTTACATTGCATAGTTGAGCTCCATTTGTCATGACTCCATAGAGAGAAATGCACAGAAATTTCTGGTGGTATGCTGGAGACTTCCTACATCATCCGTGGCTGATTGACAGAATGATGTCAGCTGATACAGACTCACTTGGAGTTTTGCTAAGACAGACTCACCTGCTGAGCCAAGCAAGACCTGTGGAGGACATGTGATGCTTGGAAGGAGTATAAATAGGGCTCAACAGTGAGTGATGGAGGCTGGGTTTGCTGGCATAGCTAGCTTGCAATGCTTCTTGGTCTCGAATCTTTGCTGCTCTTCACTTCGTCGGAAGAGGCACAGCTGAGAAGCTGTGATGTCCCTGGTGGTTCTAATTTCTCCTGCTGGGTTGTGGTGATTAGGCTGAGGCCTGGTAGGTCATGCCTCCACTGCTGCTATCCCGACACTACTGAACTGAGCTGCTGGTATAGTCATGAAGTGTTTGTGAATGGATTGAGCTGCCTTTGCTGACTCCTGTGAACTGAGCTGTTCATTTCCTGAAAAAACATAAAATTTGTTCCAAAGAACAATTTCTAAAAAGGTTCATTTCTTCGTATCCTAATAACCTTTCTTTTCCACAACCTCTGGTGGGTGATGAGCTAGGAGGGAAGTTACATCATTTAAGAACCATAATGAAAAGTAGGTCTTTAAAAAAATTGAAGGATATATTTGTGTGTGGTGTGTTGTGTGTGTGTGTGTGTGTGTGTGCCTGGTGTCTGTGGAGGCCAGAGAGGGCATCAGATTTTCTCAAACTTAAGTTATGGACAGCTATGAGCTGCAATGTGAGTGCTGTGAACCAAAATCAGGTCCTCTGAAAGAGCAGCTAGTGATTTTAACCACTGGGCCGTCTCTACAGGCCCAAGAAGAACAGGAGAAACTCCCAGGATTCCATGAGGATGACCCTAGTGAGGACTCCAAATAATGGAGGATTTCAGCCGGGACCAGTCACCCTCTGTAACTAGCAAAGGCTTCCAGTGGTGGCACTGGGACACCAACACAACCACAATACTTACAACCTATCCCACCTGCAAGACGTGCTGGGGCAAAGGAGATGCAGAACTTGGGAATGTCCAACTAATAGCTGGTCTAATTTGGAGCCACAAGAGAGGGCTCATGCCAGAAACTGCCTGAATGACCAGGAACTGGAGGCTAGATAGTCCAGAAACCGGAGAAAGGAAAAAGAAATCATTAAAATTATTCCTCATAATATTCTTATATACTCAAGCCCAGCTGTCATAAGAGAGATTTCTGCACCACGGATGCAGAGACCCACAGCCAGTCATTAGGTGGAAAAAGCCCAGATGGGATTCCATCGATCCCTCCCCTTTGAGCTCAGGGAAGCCAGAGGGAAAGGGGTGGAAGAATTGGAGGAGCCAAGTGTTTGAGAACACCTGGAGAACAGGCCTCACAGAATCAATTTAGTAGGTCTCATATGAGCTGACAGACACAGACGCAGCAATCATGGATCTCCAAGGCTCTGCTCTACCTCTGCATATACACTGTGCTTGTTTAGCTTGGTATTTCTGTAGGATTCCTAACAGTGGTGATGGGGGTATCTCTGATTCTTTCTTCTTTTTTTTTTGGTTTTTGGTTTTTTGTTTGTTTGTTTTGTTTTTCGAGATAGGGTTTCTCTGTATAGCCCTGGCTGTCCTGGAACTCACTCTGTAGACCAGGCTGGCCTTGAACTCAGAAATCCGCCTGCCTCTGCCTCTCAAGTGCTGAGATTAAAGGCGTGTGCCACCACCGCCAGGCTTCTCTGACTCTTTCATCTGCTCTTTGGAACCCTCTTCCTCCTACTGGGTTGCCTGGTCCAGCCTTGATATGAGGGTTCGTGCCTACTTTTATTGTATCTTACTATGCCCTGTTTAGTGGATATCCCTGGGAGGCCTGCTTTTTGTTTTTGTTTTTGCTTTTTGTTTGTTTGGTTTTTTTTGTTGTTGTTGTTGTGGTTTGCTTTTTGGTTTTTGGTTTTTTTCAAGACAGGGTTTCTCTGTGTAGCCCTGGCTGTCCTGGAACTCACTCTGTAGAACCAGGCTGGCCTCGAACTCAGAAATCTGCCTGCCTCTCCCTCCCAAGTGCTGGGATTAAAGGCATGAGCCACCACTGCCCGGTGAGGCCTGCTTTTTTTATGAAGGGAAATAGAGGAGGAGTGGATCTGGGGGAGAAGGAAAAGGGGGGAGGGGTTGGAAGGAGTGGAGGGAGGGGAAACTATGGTTAGGATGTATTGAAAATAAAAAATGAATTTAAAAATTTGGTTTGTTTTATGTGTATGTGTGTTTGCCTTCATGTATGTATGTCACATGTGTGTCTGGTATCTGTAGAAGCCAGAAGAGGGCATCAGATCCCCTGGAACTGGAGTTATAGACAGTTGTGATGTGCTATGTAAGTGCTATGAACCAAACTCAGGTCTTCTGTTAAGAGCAGCAAGTGGCTTTAACCACTGAGCTGAATCTCCAGACCCAAGTGCAGCTTATGCCTGTGGGTATAAACAGAGATGCAGAGGGTAGTTTGATTGTATATCTACTTAGTTAAACAGTAAGAAAGTCCCACTTAGGCTTAAGTCTTCCCCAGAACAGTTTGTCAACAGGACTCATAGTACCAGTCATGTTTCCTTCCTGTGTTGTGGATCTCAAATCCAAGCAGGGCAGTTGGTAATTCCCAACAGAAGTGCGACTGTTGCACAGGTGGGCACATCTTGCCTGGCAGGATTTGTTTTGCTTTGTTTTGTTTTTTCAATAAGGTTCAAGGCTAAGTAAGATCACTGATGTCCCTTCTGCCCTATGAGCCTTCATAACAACTGGGACTTTAAAAACTAGCTAACAGGGAGGAAGTTTCCATTCAGTTCCGGGTTGCTTTCCTTTATTTTATAGCCAAGGTGTGTGGTGTCGTTGGCAGTAGGGTCTTGTCCTCTAGTTCTGGTGGGCAACTGAGAGCGTGATTGAGAATCTCTATTATTTAGCAGGTCTCTGAAGCCTCCCTGACCAACATCTAAGAAGCTATCTTGCACCAGTGACTAGAAGTTTTTTCAGTAACTGTCTTAGTCAGGGTTTCTACTTCTGCAATGAAACATCATGACCAAGAAGCATGTTGGGGAGAAAGGATTTATTCAGCTTACACTTCCACATTGCTGTTCATCACTAATGGAAGTCAGGACAGAAACTCACACAGGGCAGGGACCTGGATGCAGGAACTGATGCAAAAATCAAGGAGGGGTGCTGCTTACTGGATTGCTTTTCCTGGCTTGCTAAGTATGCCTTCTTACAGAAACTAGGACTACCAGCCTAGGGATGGCACCACCCACATGGGCTCTCCCTCCTTGATCACTAATTGAGAAAATGCCTGACAGTTGGATTTCATGGAGGCATTTTTTCTCAACGGAGTCTTCTTTTTCTGTGATAACTCCAGCTTGTGTCAAGTCGACACACAAAACCAGCCAGTACAGTAACCCACTGCTTTTAGGAATAGGACTATTGAGCCATGTATAGTAATTACTTTAATCTTTCATTTGTATTTTTAATTTGGGCTATAAAGAGTAGTTTTCTATATACTTTTTACTTTATCTAAGCCTCCCTATCCCCTGAACTCTTATCTTGAAACCTTTTATTCTTCCCTGTTTAAATCTTTCAACCTCCAGTATTCTGTCTCTTCCTTTTCCTTTAACCTATTAACATGGTATCCTACTATCCCTCTTCCCTTGAAGTAACTCGACCCCCCACCCACCACGTCTCCTTCCTAGTTTCCTGGCTTACACAAGTGTTCTATATCAAACAAACAGAACTAAAGAGTCAGACCTAGGTTCTGCTTTGTGAGAAAGAACATGTTGTTTATCCTTCTTGGCCTGGGTTACTTCACTAAGTTTTTTTTTTTCAGTTTCATTTACCTTCCAATTTCACTTTTCTTTACAGCTGAATAAAATTTCATGGTGTGCATGTACCACATTTTCACTATTCATTCTTCAGTTGATGGACATCTAGGATGCTTTTGTTTCCTAGCTATCGTGAATAGAGCAGCAATGAACATAGGTTTGCAGATGTTTATAGTATAATATAGTATTGGTGTATGACCAGATGTAGTAAGTTTCTCTCTCTCTCTCTCTCTCTCTCTCTCTCTCTCTCTTCTCTCTCTCTCTCTCTCCTCCCTCCCTCCCTCCTCCCTCCTCCCTCCCCTCCCTCCCTCTGTTCCTTCCTTCCTTCCTTCCATCCTTCCTTCTTCCCTCTTGTTTTTTTTCTGAGAAACTTCCATACTGATTTTTAAACTAGCTTCAGCAGCATTTATTACCATTTATTTTTTTGACAAAGTAGATTCTTGCTGATATAGACATAAGATCCCAAACTAGTTTTTACTTCCAGTTCCTCGATTACTAAGGAGGTTGAATACCTTTTCAAGTATTTATTGGCCATTTATATTTCTCAGACTATCTTCTTGTCATTAGCCCATTTATTGAGTGTATGAGTTGAGTTTCAGGTGTTTGGCTTTTGTACTTTTTATATCTTAGATGTTGTTATTATTAATCCACTCTGTGTGTGTGTGTGAGTGTGTGTGTGTGTGTATGTTTGTGTTTGTATGTATACCCAGGTACATGTGTGTTTGTATGTATGAAGAGGTGAAAAACTGCCATTGGCTGTCTTACTTGATTACTCCCTAGTATATATATTGAGGCAGGATTGCCCACTGATCCTAGATCTCACTAACTCTGGTTAGTTTCGCTGTTTCTACTTTCTAAGTCCAAAGATTATAGGCAGATGCCATGGATGCTCAGCTCTTCTCTAGATTCTTGGGATCTGAACTCCAGTCTTCACATTTCCATGATACAAGCTTTATCTGTTGAGTTAGCTCCCAGGCCTCATTCCATTAACCTATTGTAAGTGGTATTCTTCCCATGAGTTCTTTCTCAGGAAGGTTATTACTGGTATAGGCAAATGCTACTTACTTTTATATGGTGAGGTTGTATCCTCCTACTTTTCTTGAAAGCATTTGCCAGGTTCTAGTTTTCTGGTGAAATCTATAGGATCTTTTAAGTGTTGAGTCATGTGTTAGGATTTCTATTGCTGTGAAGAGAGACCATGATCATGTCAACTTTCATAAAGGAAAGCATTTAATTGGGGATGGCTTACAGTTTCAGAGGTTTAGTCTATTTTCATCATGATGGAAAGCACAGCAGCACTCAGGCAGACATGGTGCTGGAGAGGGAACTGACAAGAGTGTGACAGTACTTGAGCATCTGGAACCTCAAAACCTTCCCCCAGTGACATAATGCCTTCTCAAGACCACACTTACTCTAACAAAACAATATCCCCTAACCATGCCAGGCTCTGTGAGCCTATGGAGGCAATCTTCATTCAATCAAATTTTTAATTGGTTGGATTTTGTTTTGCTCTATTGGAATTGGTGATTTCCTTGTTTGATTTTTTTTTTTTTGAACTGATAGATTCCCTTTCAGAGTTTTATATATCTACTGATTTCACAATCCTGTGATCTCATGATTGAGGCTGTTCCATGTACTAAATATTCTTCAAATATCTGCTGCATTGGTTTTCATGGTCTTAGTTTGCACTTACCTGTGTTGGAGAACTCTGCTGTTAGGGTCCACCATATTCAGATAGCTTTCCTAGCTTGGCACACAGTAGAGGACTCACTTTCTCAGGAAAGCTTCCTTTTCTCTGCCTGACTTTGTTTGGAGAGAATGTTTCTGAGCACAGATGCCAGTCTTTATTTGGAGGCTAGCCCTACACAGGGCTTCCTGTAAGAGCTGCATGATTCAGCACTTGAGTCTCTCCTCTCTCCCCTGTCCTTATGATAATTAGGTACTGTTGTGTTACAATCAATCAGCCCTTCCTACCTGTACCACTAAGAGCCATTATATACCCTACTCCTGGAGCAATAAAGTAGAACTGTCTCACTGAAGCTTTGTCCAGAAATCTTTCATCATACTCATGGCTGTCCAAACCCTGCTCTTCCCTTCTGCTCCCTGTGCCCTAGTGGCTAGTGGCTAACGACCCCTGAGGAAAGGGAGACCCACTTATCTGAACTGTCATTTATTCTCCATCAACTTTAAAGATACCTTTATTGGATATAGCAATGCTGTCTGATATTTATTAAGTTTCCTGGCTTGAAATACAGCATCCCATAGTCTTCTGGCTCTTAGAATTATTATTGAAATATTTGCTGCTGTTCTGATATGTTCACCTTGGTTAATATTTTCATCTTTCACATAAAATCATAAATTACTTAAAAATTACCAGGAGCCATCAAGGAGAAGCTAAAAACTATTAGGTGATATTCCTGAGATGATTCTGCCATAGATTGTCAAAGTTAATGACAGAATTGCTTCTCTAGACAAGGCCTAAAAGAATTTCATTTTAGAAGATTCCTGCTATTAATATGCTTTTCCTGATATTATTAAATATATACAACAATCACTAGGTATTAGCCTACCCTTTTGAGCAGATGTCTACAGAACAACAAAGATGTACTGTCTTGTAGTGATGCTATATAGACAAATAGATGACTGATGAATTTCTTAATTCTTGATGATCCTATAAGAATTCTTAAAATTATATTGTTAATTATAGTCTCTTTTATAATAGAACTGCTTTTAAGTACTTTCTAATGTAAAAACTACATTGAGAACTCTGCCAGTCTTCAAGTGTCACAAGTTAATAGATTCTGAAACTGAAAGCAGGCATCTACAACTTAGAGCACATTCCAAAAGGTTGTAAAACCATTAACCAAAGGTCATAAAAAAGGAACTGAGGATTTACTACAGGCACAAGGACAGAAGACAAAATATTGAGTGGGTTTGTCTATACAAAACTTCACTAATAACTTAGTCACAAAAGTTATGGTCTTTAACTCTCCATGAACTTGTAAAGCTAGTGACAGATGATGAATGTTTAGCCAGATAATTACTCTAATGGATGTGCATGTAAACATTCTCTGTTGTAAATTTCTTCTTCAGTTTATGATTTGAATTTATGTGTAAACTTGTAGTAAACTATTTACCTTGTGATCATATATTCTGAAAGATGCATAAGTGCTGAGGCCAAAGAGAGAACAGACATGATCCCTTTTCTTTTTTTTCCATTTTTTTCTTTTTCTTTTCTTTTATTGAGCTTATGACAACTGTGGGACTGTGTAACGGTATCCTGGTTCTTGGCTGGGCATGGGCCTAGAACCCCAAGACTCCTAGGGAGAAACAGCAGGAGTTCTGCCATATCCCCAGAACCCAGGGTCCTGAAAAGTCTAATCTCCATGGACCTACATTGTTCAGTCACATAGGCCATTATAGTCCTTCCAAAGTGCACAGGTAGAGGGTGTGACTACAGGCCTCAGGCCCTATAGATTTACATACTAATGAAGACCAGAGGGCGGAGCCAATTAAACCGCCCCCAGAACCTCCCCCTTTCTCCTTCCCTACTTAACTCAGATCTGCCCTGAGTTTGGGGGGTACATCCAGATCCATCCACCATCCGCCATGATAATAAACCCTTTTGGAACCAAGGACTTCCTTGTATCATGTGGGTCCCTGCCGCCAGGAAGCCTCTGGAACTTAGACTTTCTCCTGGATGTGGGACCTGCCACGTGGAAGCCTCCGGGACTCCTTCACTGCAGGCCCGTTTTTCTCACAGACAACTCATAAATTTATTATTTTTAAAAATTATTTTATTTATTTACATTCCAGCTTTTATGAACATAGTGGATCACGTGTCCTTGTGGTATGGTGGGGCATCTTTTGTGTATATGCCCAAGAGTGGTATAGATGGGTCTTCAGGTAGAACTACTTCCAATTTTCTGAGGAACCACCAGATTGATTTCCAGAGTGGTTGTACCAGTTTGGAATCTGAGGAGTGTTCCTCTTTCTCCACATCCCCTTCAGCATGTGTTGTCACTACAATTTTTGATCTTAGTCATTCTGATTGGCATAAGGTAGAATTTCAGGGTCATTTTGATTTGGATTTCCCTGATGACTAAAGACTTTGAACATTTCTTTAAGTGCCTCTTGGACATTTGAGATTCTTCTGTTGTGAATTTCTTGTTTAGCTCTGTACCCCATTTTTAAAATTGTGTTATTTGTCTTTATTGGAGGTTAACTTCTCAAGTTCTTTATATATTTTGTATATTAGCCCTCTTTCAGATGTAGGATTAGTGAAGATTTTTTTCCCCCAATTTGTAGGTCGCTGATTTATCCTGTTGATGGTTTCTTTTGCCTTACAGAAGCTTTTCAATTCCATGAAGTCCCATTATCAATTGTTGATCTTAGAGTCTGAGACATTGATGTTCTCTTCAGGAAAATTTCCCCCAGTGCCAATGAGTTCAAGGCTCTTCCCCACTTTCTCTTTTATTAGATTCAGTATATCTGGTTTTATGTGGAGACCATTGATACACTTGGACTTGAGCTTTGTGCAAGGTGACAAATATGGATCTATTTTCATTCTTCTACATATAGAATGACCAGTTAGACCGGTAGCATTTATTGAAGATGCTTTCTTTTTCCACTATATGTTTTTGGCTTTGTCAAAGGTCAAGTGTCCATAGGTGTGTGGATTTATTTCTGGGTCTTTGCCGATCCACTTTTCTTAGAGAAAGTTCATAGGAAACTTTTTAGAGAGAACTTAGAAATAAAGGTTAAAATCACTTTTCAAAATGTCCCTTTTCTTCATGAGACTTCAACTAACAGGCTGGGCATTCGAGCCGCACAGTTCTTGTGGAGATAGAATAAAGGCTACATGACTTAATCCCCTGCTCTTAGGCTACAGCTGTTAATCTCCTAAGGCAGAGGCTTTGAACCATCAGATTGAGCAAGAAAGTTTTTAGGCTTTTTAGAAATTATCAATAAGCATTCAATATAGTTAGAGAATTAGAACTTCTGGAGACCATCAGTCTTTAAAGCTAAACCTATGTCTGACTCTGTGTCTCGTTTCAATCCAGTTCAGGAAGCCACCAATAAAAAATTTCTTATCATACTTGCATTCCAATTTTAATATATATGCTGACAAAGCCATTACTTCAATGTTCATTTCTTATTTGTAGTTTAATATAAACAAATAAACATTTTTGAACATTAACATTCAACTCTACCATCTTGCAGAATCCACTATTAGTTTCAATAACTAGAATTTTTTTCTCTATATGGCTCATTGTGTCATCAAAGAAAGATAGTTGCACTTCTTTCTGATTTAACTCCAGTTCACCCTAATTTTCTCTCTTCTATCATACTGCATTGACTAGCTACTTAAGTAAAATGGTATAAGAAGTTAATATATATATTTATAAAATATTTATATAAAATTTTATATAATTTGTATAGCTATATATTGATATATTATGTTTATATATTTTAAATATATTTATACATGTATATATTTATATATTTATGTATAAATAATAAATTTGAACTAGCCTTTTATTTTTATTTTTTTTCCATGTATTCTTTTTTTTTTTAATTGGAAATTTTTTATTGGAAATTTTTTTTTACATTTCAGATGTTCTCTCCTTACCCCATTTCCCCCCCTCCCTCCAGGAACTCACTATCCCTTCCCCCCTCCTCCTGCCTCCACGTTGGTGTACCCCCCACCCTCCCTGTACTCACCTCCCCACCCTCGAGTATTCCCCCCCCACGACGTCCAGCCTTCATGGGATCGAGGATCTCTTCTCCCCCTTATATATAGCTCCCTTGCATATATAGCTGGAGCCATGGGTCCCTCCCTAAGCGCTCCCAGGCTGGTGGTTTAGACCCTGGGGGCTCTGGTTGGTTGGGATTGTTGCTTTCCTCATAGTGTCGCGAATCCTCTCAACTCCTTCAGCCTTCACTCTATCTTCTCTGTTGGGAACCCCATGATCAGTTTAATGGTTAGCTGTGAGCATCTGCCTCTGAGTATGTCAGACTCTTGCAGACCTCTAAGGAGACAGCTATATCAGGCTCCTGTCAGCATATACATCCTGACATCCACATCAACCTCTACCTTTGGTGACTGCACATAGGGTGGATTTCCAGGTGGAATAGTCTGTAGACGGTCCCTCCTTCAGTTTCTGTCCTGCACTGTGTCTCCACATTTGCACCCTTGAGTATTTTGTTACTCCTTCTAAGAAGGACTGAAGGCTCCCCTATTTGGTCATCATTCTTCATGTGCTTTATGTGGTCTGTGAGTTGAATCTTGGGTATTTCGGGCTTCTGGGCTAAAATCCAATAATCAGTGAGTGAATACCATGTATGTTTTTTGTGATTGGGTTACTTCACTCAGGATGATATTTTCTAGTTCCATCCATTTATATAAGAATTATCAAATTCATTGTTTTAATAGCTGAGTAATATTCCATTGTATAAATGTACCACATTTTTTGTATCCATTCCTCTGTTGAAGGGCATCTGGGTTCTTTCCAGTTTCTGGCTATTATAAATAAAGCTGCTATGAACATAGTGGAGCATATGTCCTTGTTATGTGTTAGAGCATCTTCTGGATATATACCCAGGAGTGGTATAGCTGGATCTTTAGGTAGTGATATGTCCAATTTTCTGAGGAACCACCAGACTGATTTCCATAGTGGTTGCACCATCTTGCAATCCCACCAAGAATGGTGGAGTTGAAGTAGCCTTTTATTACTAAGGTGAAGCTGATTTTCTCACCGTGTTATACTTTTATGCAATTGGATTTCACTTGCTATACTTCCACATTGGCGAGTGATAGTAAATAGATTTTTTTTTGTCAGACTTATCTTTATATCAATTTAATGCTAGACTCATGAGTTTTGATGTACTCAACTTTCTATTTACTGAAACAGTTATTACAAAATCAGTATTTTTCCTTCCTTAAATATTTGGAATGGGGTAGTAGTGGTGGAAAGATGGCACTAGTTGCTCTTGAAGTGGACCTGAGTTGGCTGCTCAGAACCTGATAGTGGCCCACAATCACCTGTAACTATCTGAAAACTGTATCTAACTATCTGTAACTCTCCTGAGTCAGTGGACATCAGGCATAGAAGTTATTCCCATTTAAGTGCAGGCAGAACACTCATGCACATGGGTCTCCCTTCTCTCAGGGTTGTTGGCCACTGGTTGGAGAGGACAAAGGGGGCAGAGTGGATGAACAGGGTTTCAGAAAGCCTGTGAGTATGGAGGAAATAACAGACTTATTTCCAAGATCAGTTTCAGGGAGAAAGATCAATTTTAATCAGAGTGAATCACAGCTTATATAGTTTTGGGGAAGGAGGTAGGAATATCCAGGTTGGGCAAAGGTCCTTGGGTGAAGGCTAATGATTCCTCATTAACATGGGGAGGCATTCCAGGAATCTTAGATGCTTGCTGAATGGGTTCTTAATGGGAGAAAGGAAGCTGAATCTGTGACTCTAACCAAGGCTCCCTGACATCCTGCACGCAGATGTTATAGGGGTTTTGTGCCCCTTAGACAAGGTCAGAGAAGGAGACTACTCGCTGACAAAGGATTTGTCCCATTTTGCCGCCATTTTGCACAGAGCTCAGGGCTTTCTAGTAATGTCAGACTTCAACTTAGCTGTAGGGTTTCCCAGCACATATAAGCAAATAAAGTAGACTAACAATTAACAAGATGCCTAGGAGACTGTAAACAGTCAAGTCATTTGGTCTTGCAGTTTTTAAAAAGATGATCCAAATTACTATATTAGATTATAGAGCTTTCATGTCATCCTTAAGATATTTTGTGATATTTTTGATAGCTTGTGGCTCTCAAGGAAATTGTACATTTCATCTTTGCTTATTGCAAACTTTTGTTAATACTTTAAAATACCCTCATCCTTTGAATTTCTAAAAAGTCTATACTGATAATCCTAATCCTTAAATTTGTTTTTGGTGTGTACTTACGGGATTTTGTGCTTGTATATTTGTATGTGGGTATGGGAATGCATGTGCAGAGACCAGAGGCCCATCTCGGGTGTCATTAGTTAGAAGTGATGGTCCTTATTTTTGAAACAGGGTGTTTCTCTGGGACCTGGGACTCAGAGTCGACTAGGCTAGCTAACTAGAGAGTCCCAGGGATTCCTCCTGCCTCTTCCTTTGCAGCAGATATTACAAGCATGCTCCCTTGCGCCTAGCTTTTGTGTGTGTGTGTCTGAAGACAGAAATGAGGTCTTCATGCGACAAGCACTCTACTGAGCCATCACCCCAGTCTGTCTCCCTTCCTTCCTTCCTTCCTTCCTTCCTTCCTTCCTTCCATCCTTCCTTCCTTTCTTTTTCTTTTTTTTCCCCCAGTCTCTTTCTTACTGGAACTTATATCCATTCTGATCCTCTTTCTCCTTTTTCATCTTCCCTTCTCCTGCCATTTCTTCTTTACTCCTTGATTAGTCTAGGTAGATGGTTTGTTAACTGCATGTTGATGCTTTTGAAGAATCTTTTTGTTTCATTTATTTCATTTTTTTTTCATTCTATCCTTTTTGTTGTTTTTATCTTTGGTTTGAATTAACTGAACTTACTACCAATATTTCAAAATGGATGTTTGCATCATTGAATTCTTCCCCTTCTAATTAAAGTAGCTCCTAATTTCCTTGTAGATACATAATATACTTCCTATAATTTCAGCCTTTTTTGCTTTTGAGAATGAAATGCAGAGACTTATACATGGTATACAAATGTTCTACCACTATATTTCATTGAAGCGTTCAAGCCTTTTTTAAATAAATGAAATTTGTTTTATGATGCTGAATATAGTCTATCTTCACATGTTCCATGTATACTTTTTAATTGTATATTTTTATTGTTAACTTAGTCATATGTATCAATTAGGTTCAACCTGGAGGTTGTACTGTTCAAATCTTTTATAGCTGTATTAATTTTCTATTTTATCATCAATTACAGAGCACATTTCAATTTTCAAATTAAGCTTGGTGGATATGGTGATGACTGCTTGTAGTCTAAGCTACTTGAGAAGTTGAGACAGGAAGAATAGGAAATTGGGGGCAGCGTGGACAAAATACCAATGTTTCTTCTTTAGAAAACAATATTTGAATATTTCTGCTATAGCAGTATTATTTTGTATAATAAAATAAAAATATATATCTATATTTTACCTATTTCTATCTATAGAAACATTTAATATATTCATACTTACATTGTTATGCCTTGTCAAAATTAAGATTAAAATTATTAAAATTTTTCTGATTCAAAAAAGAGTCCATAACTTTTCTTTAGTTCTTTTCATTTCTGACTGGACTACGTATACTTGATAGGCTGCAACCTTGCTTTGCGTTTGGTTTGTTTTGGCCAATAAGAGTGAAACATAGAATGTGGGAAGAGATTTGAACATTTAATCCTTTGAAGTTTTTCTCCACTTGGCTGTGGGGAATAGTTGTTACGTTTGTCTGTGAAGGCAACCATTGTTGTGTGACTATAAGTTAGGTGACAACCTCCTACAGGTATAAGTCTCATCCCTCTAGGTAATTTTGTTTATCCTTACTTTCCGGCTTAAGAATGATAATGTCTCTTATTAGCTGTGGGTGCCTAGTCACCACATTGTAAGTGACCATCTCATTCAGTATCACCTTCATCCCCCTCTGTTTTTTGTTCTTCCCACTCGATGATTCACAGAAGTTAAATTCACATATTTAAACAAACACAACAGACAAGAGTGGATTAGAATGTTGATGGGTGGAAGAAAAACGACCGTATGGTAAATGGTCCTAATTGCAGTGCCAACGCTCAGTATTCTCAATACTCAGAAAACATACTCTTGACATCATCGTGGAAGAACCCTCACGATACAGACTATACCCACCACCAACTATAGCTATGATTCGGCAGTCAACAAAAAAAAGCATCATGTCTCAGAGTACCTTAACTGGGCTGCACAAATACATCTACTACAGTAGTCCTACACTGTGGTGGATTTTTCTCTTCTCACTCCATCCATATGTCATTTGAAAATACGTTGTATTTTATGTAAACATCCAAGAGTTAGGAAGCTGCCCTATGAAGTGGATGTCCTCAGGACAAGCTATATACTCAAATCACAGCAGGTATTTGAATTCAACCCCCGCTCCCCACATCTCAAGACATCTCGAGTCAATTTTAAAGAACACTTTAATAAGGAAAATGGATGGAAACATGTTTTTACAAAATTGTATCTCTTCAGATGGATTACAAAGGGAGTAAAAGTTGTTACGTCTGAGGAAAAAGCAGTCTGACTTATTCAGTGTGTCCGGACAAGGGGTTCTCCTCTCCCTTGTGTTCTGGGCCACTGCTTCAGAGCAGAAGGCATCCACCAGAGGAAAGTGGGTGTGGGCCCCAGGCAGGAGGAGGGTGGACGGGCTGCGGACGGTCCGAGGGAGGCGCGGGGCTCCCGGGAATAACGCTCTCCCGGGCCTGGCCTGAGCTGATCCCGGCTGTTCTCAGACCCTCCTCCCTTGCCTCATCGAGAGCTACATTTCCATAGAGCGGTCTCAGCCCGCAAACTCTCAAAGGTAAAGAGTGAGTTCCTGTACCAGTGCGGACCGACAGGGTCTCGCGAGAGCTCGGGCAGCGCTAGACGTTCCAGTTAGACTCGCGAGAGGGCGGTGCCAGAGGCGGGGCACGCGGTGGCGGGAATTTCGCCTGCTTCCGGTTTACTCTGGCGGGCGCCGCGTTCCTCTTCTCGGCCGGGAACGCCGCGCTGGGGCGGAGGGAGGCGGCGGGACGGCGTGCACTACCCCGGGCCGCTCCAGGAAACCAGCCCGAGGTGCGTGAGGCCCTCAGGACCCACTGCAGCCCGGAGGGAGCCAGGGCTGCGTTGGAAGTCTTGGCGGCTCCAGTGTCAGGGGCCGGAACCCTGGAGGACGCCGTTGCCGTCTCAGCTGCTCTGCATTAACTTTGTTTGCCCCATGCGTGCCGAAGGCACATTTTGGAGGTCCGAGGTAGCCCTTACCTTTCAGCTTCTTGCACCTTGTCTTTGGAGCCTTAACGATAACTGTACGGAACCGCGGTGTCATTTCAGAGCATGATGTAAATAATGGATGGCTGTTCCGCAGCGTCGGCCTTCTTGACTGACAGCTTAGAGCTGGAGCTGGGGACAGAGTGGTGCAAACCCCCCTGCTTTTCTTGCGCTTTTGACAACAGAGAGGGAAACTTTTCTGGAGAGTCCTACCTTGCCAGTGGCGCCCTTAAGCGGTAGGTAAATAATAATAATAATAAAATAAAACGAATCCAAGAGCTCCACCTCCACCAAAGTTGGTTAATTATCACTGATGTCTAAACTTAGGTGCCCAGCAAGCCTCCTTTGATATAAGCTTAGTGCATAGAAGGTTCTTGCCAGTGTTAGGGCTCTGGCTGGGTTTTGAGTATTACAGAGAACATTCTGATAATTGATAATCTCTTAATTTTCATTTTATTTTCTTAGACCGGTTTCAGAGCAGCCTAGTCTTTTGGAACTTGTATTTTCGTTTAAGGACAATAGTTATCTATAAGTTTTCAGTAGTTTATAAGTAGAACCTGACAGTTGTGTTACTCTGGTTTCTTTCCATCTGCATTTAGAATTCATAGACACGTTAGTAGAATAAATATTACAATAAAATTGCTGTTCTTGAATTATTTTGGTAATGCCCTTTGAGGAAACTTCATTAAAGAAAACCGTTTTTGTTGATTTTATGATTATACCTTCTTAATAACCTTAAAACACATTACATAGCTATATGATGTCATTCATCATTATTGGAACTATTTGGTGTTTTAAAAACCCATCCTCTCTTTGAAAGATAAAATACTATGACCTAAGACCGCTTTGTATATTGCCTAGAATTCCTTTAAGTTTTCCTTTTTGAGTTACATTACTTCACCTGATTTATACAACGTAAAGTGTAAAGTATCTCCCCAACACACACGATATGTATATGTACATGTATAGTCTGGATTTAAATGATTAAATCATCATTTCCATTACAGGTTAATTTTAAATCTTGATCCATTACCAACTAATTTTGAAGAAGATACAGTAGAACTATTTGGCATCCATTGGGTTACTGAAACAGCACTAGTCTATTCATGTCGAGAGCTCTTTCATTTATTCAGGTATGTATGTGTTTATTTTTAACTCTAAGGCTGTCTGGTTTTATATTGCTGGTGTTTCCACAACTGATTACCAAAGCAACAGAGAAATTTCTCTTGTTTTGTTGCTTTGTTGGTGGTCTTACCAGGAAACAATCAAGCAGTAATGACTGATAAATAATGGTTTTAAGGAGTTTATATGGCTTATATTGATAAACAATCCTTATCAATAGATATGTGAGTGTGGGCATACATGTGTGATTCTAGAAATCAAATCTAGGCTATTGTAAATGTTAGGCAAGCATCCTACTACTGAGCACTGAATAGCCACACTGAAAAAATATTTATGTATGTGTATAATCTACATATTCTATATATAACATTGTATATGCATTTTTTTGTTTCTAAGACAGGTTGTCAACAGTAGTCAGTGTGTATCCTAGGTGGACTTAAAACTTACATGCTGGAATTACAAGCATGAGCTATCATGCCCGGCTTTTTTTTTTTTTTCCATCATGTTTCAAAGATAAAGATTTGAACTATATTCCATGAACCCTCATAAAGAGATGTCTGTGTATCTTTGATGTATTATATGTTGTAAGTTTTTTTTTTTCTTTTTAGGTCAACACAAAAATCAAGTTTATGAATGTTTTGAGTGCCTGTATGTGTACTATGTGCATGTATGGTGCCCACAGAGGTCAGAAGAGGGCATTGGAGCCCATGGAATTGGAGTTATGGATGGTTGTGAGCTACTGCTGTACATACTGGGAACCGAATGAGTGTCCAAAAATTCATGAGCAAAAAGTGCTTTTAACTGATGAGCCATCTCTCCACTTTGTGTTATTTATTGAGAGAACAAGCTGAGCAATTTTTCTGTAATTCTAAATATTGTAGTGAAACGGGTCTTTATCCAAGAGAGTTTGAAGGCAAATAGAAATGATGGAATTGGATTACCATCAGGAATTAAAATGAAGCATCCTAATAGCTTTACATATATATTTTTTATTTATGTATCTGTTTTAGTTTGGTGTTCTATCACTGTGATTAACGACCATGACAAACGCAACTTGTGGAAAAAAGGGTTTATTTGGCTAACAGGTTTCAGTTCATCTCTGGAGAAGGCAAGGCAGGAGCCTGGATGTAGAAACTGAAGCATAAACCACAAAGGAATGCCACCTTCTGACTTGCTCCCCATTGCTTACTCAGCCTGATATATTATACTGTATAGGACCACTTGCCCAGGGATGGCACCATCCCCAGTAAGCTGGCTATCTAGATCATATCAAACATTAATCAAGAAAAGGCCCAAAAAAGAAAAACCCCTTTGACTTTGCTATAGGCAAGCTGATGGAGGCATTTTCTCAAATGAGGTTCTTGTCTCCAGATAACTATTTTGTATCAAGGTGACTAGGTATTAATCAGGACAGTAATCCTTTATATTTTCCACTATACAGCTGTATGATACAATTTAACATAAAACTTAACCCTAGAATATTTTATATAACTTAAGTTTCCTGAAGATAGTAATTGATATTGAAGTCTGATTTTCAAATAGTTCCTGTGATCTATCTTCTATACATTTGTAAGTTTAGACAGAGATGTATTTTTATGCATTGTGTATTTTAAAATTTATGTCTGAAGCTGACTTTTTTTTTTTAACTTTTTTCGAGACAGGGTTTCTCTGTATAGTCCTGGCTGTCCTGGAACTCACTCTGTAGACCAGGCTGGCCTCAAACTCAGAAATCCTCCTGCCTCTGCCTCCCAAGTGCTGGGATTAAAGGCGTGCGCCACTACCGCCCGGTGAAACTGACTTTTAATAGTGAATTATAACAAAAATGAATTGTTGGTTCCAGTAGTGATAGAAACACAGTCCATGTAATTTCTATGTGCTTTACATTATGTTAAAGTTTACTCTCATATTTTTTAAATCAGGCAACAGATATTTAACTTGGAGTCCTTGTTACAAGTCAACTGTGATTTTGGTAAGTTTAATATGTATTTAATTACACAAAAAGAAATACCATTCTATAGACTTGCATATAAAGTTCTAATGTGTAATTGGAATTTCGTAAAAATATGAAGTGTTGTGTCAGAGGGTCATGATATAGTGCATTTGGTATTCCAAAAGAATATGACTTTTAAATGTTGTTATAGCTGATATTTATAGTATTGTTTTCAACTATGTAGGACTTAAGATAAATTTGACTTGAAAACACCCTAAACTTTACTGAGAGAATTATTTCTTTGGAGGCGATGAATTGGTTGGAGAACATAAACACAAGATAAAGAAGTTAACAGACTTCTTAGGACTCTTGATCTTTTCCTGCTTTCTACTTCTGCTTCCTTTTGGCATTTAGTGGATTGTTGATTTAGTGGAGTAGTGTAGGTGTCTTGTGAAGGAAGTTGAACAGCAGTGTTTTTATTGTAGGCCAGCTGCTTCTCCTTGTAACAATTTTGGTGCAATGTAGTATTTGGAGTCCTGACTTTGTGTTCAACCTAGGTTTTAAACTCAGCTAATAATGTGTCTCTTATGTAACAGTTCCTCTCTTATTGGTTGAGTTCTTGTACAGTTTAAATGCCATGATGCATGTTAAGTGTTTATCTGTGTCTGTCATAATGCCTATAAATAGAGATCATCTGGAATATGTTTTCGGTCAAATAGGTTCATTAATTTATCAAACCATTGAGTAAATGCACATGCACTTGCTGATTTGTGTAAGATGTAATGGCTGTGGGGTATTCTGGATTGGATGCTGTTAAGGAGCAAAGGCAATTGGATGAGCCACAAGAAGGAAGGTTGGGAGGGCTTTTAGTAATTAAACTAGGCTTAATAGCATGAAGACAAAGATGTTGCCTGTGGTATGTGATTGCATAGAGCCTTATTTCTGTGTTCAGATATGATTATAAAGGGTTGACTTTTGTCGCTTCACTATAACCACAGAGAAGTACTATCTTATTTTTGTATTTAATGAAAATTGTTTATTTTCTGGCATCAAAGTCTATCTGTTATCACCTGCTACTGTCAATTTATGTAATAATTTGTGTTCTTCAAATTTGCTAAATAAGAAATTGAACAGTCCTAACTGGTGTGCAGTTTTATAGAGTTGTTTCCAGTGTTCTTTAGTCTAAGGCACTGTGATCCTGGTTTCTCTTAGTTTTGGTCTCTTATGTATTATAATACTTATCAGTGTTTTGCATATAGTAGCAATGTGTATAATTCTTGGTAATGTGAATGCTAAAAAAATGAGCAAAAAGAGTGGCAGAGGATGAGTGTAGGAGAATTATTGAAAGGTTATTTCATATATAGATAATTAAAGAGTTTTGATTTCATTATGAATATAGTTGGTGAACTTTTATTCATTTTGACTTGAGAGCAACAAGAATTAATTCACAGGGCTAGACAAATGGCCCTTAAACAGGTACTACGCTTGTGGAAGAACTGAATTTTGTCTCTAATATACTATTTTGGGCAGCTCACAACCACCTGTCTCTCCAGCATTAGGGGCATCTGATGGTCTCCCTGCATGTACCCACACACAGACATGTAATTAAAAGAAAAGTGGTATCTTAAAGACTTCACATTTTAAGCAAGTCTTGCAAATAGATTATAGGGAGGTGAAACAAAGTCCTATTGTGGGTTCTGTTGTGGTATGTGAGATAGAGAAAGTAGGTTACATCAAGGTATGTTTGTTGTAAACTTAGTAAGACTTATAAGGTAGATTTTAAGTTAAGCCTGTAAAAAATTTTGACCATTGCTCACTGACAGTGTTTAAGCTATCCCTGATAGTGTCTGTTTCCTTTTAGGGAAGATAGCCACCTTGCACGCCAAAGCAGACAGTATTAGGCAGCAATGTGTAGTGTTCCTTCACTACATTAAAGTTTTCGTCTTCAGGTAGGATAACAGATGAATATTTTTATTGTTTCATTAGTATCTGTGGGTATATTCACACAGACGCCTGTATATTTATTCTCTCTAATGACTTTCTAGGTATCTGAAAGTACAAGAAGCAGAGCACCACAGTCTCCCTGCCCATCCCTATGAGGCTTTGGGAGCTCAGCTTCCTTCGATGCTGGTTGATGAGCTTCGTGGATTACTTCTATATATTGGACATCTAGCTGAACTTCCCAGTGTTACTCTAGGAGCATTTGTAAATCAAAACCAGATTAAGGTTTGATTAGTTTATTTTTTAAATTATCCAACTGTTTTCTCCCCCAAGAAAAAGTCTTATTCACGAATAAGAAGAATTTGTACATGTATGGCATGAAATGAAACTCTGATCTGCTTGTTGATTATGTCTTTTACTATATATGTGCCTTACCTCAGTCTCTCCAGTTACACAGCTTCTTTAACTTTCAAGAGATATGGGAAGAATTAAATGATTGGTGCCTCAGGTGTGTAAAACACTACCCTGTATCAATAGCTGTTCTCCATTTAACAGTGTAAATGCTTAGAAGTTTCAAATAAAAGTTAACGTGTTTGAAATTTCTGTCCTTCTCATTGATAAAGGTTTAGGCAAATACGTCATTATATGTTATAGTAAAATTTAAAAAAGAAAGGTGATCTCTCTCTCTCTCTGTCTCTCTTTCTCAGACTGTCTTATGAATCTGAGGTTGGCCTCAGGTGACCTTGAAATTCTGGTCCTTCTGCCTCCCCCCCCCCCATCATACCCAGTTTATGAAATACTGGAAATTGTCCTTGGGTCTTTATGTATGCCGGCAAAGCACTCTACCAACTATATACCCTTAGCCTCAAAGGAAAACTGTATGGAAAAATACACTTTCACATCTGGACCTTAATATCCCAGCTTAATGGCATTCATAGTGTTAGGTTCAAGCCCCAACACTCCAAAGGGAAAAAACAATGTGCACTTTGAAGCCCACATCTATGTATTCCTATCTCTTAGACTTTTTTGGAATGTGGTTGTTTCAAATATGCCTCTTTTCTACCAGTGATAAACACTTACTCTCAAGTTTGATTTTTTTTAAAAAATTGTATTAATATTACTGTCTAGCTTATAGGTAAATAACAGGTAAATTCTGCATATGAAAGTTGGAGCAGATGTAAATGAGAAATTATGAAAATTTATGAGATTCTCTGAACTTTTAACCCCTTCTATTGTTTTTGCTTTACTAATATCAGTAACTAGGTTTTTAGTAACATGATACTAGTCAAAATTTATACTTTGGTTGACTTTCATGACAAAATATCAATGTTGAGATCAATATTTAAGAATAAAATGTTCTAAAATAATTTATAGGTTAATGTATTTAATACAAAGAGAGCAACTCAATACTTGCTTTTTAAATTCTGTCGTATGATAAAGTTATGTGCGTAGTTTGCAAAGGAAGGATAATTTCCTTTTCTGTTTTCTGTGTTTTGAGTGGTTGTATTTTCTTAATATCTTTCAAATGCATAAGAAAATAAACATGAATAACATATCATCAGAAAGTAGCCTTTGTTCACAAGAGTCTTTATCTGAGATATTTGTAGACATTTTGATTTGGTGGATTTGAACTAGTTTGAGGTCTGTAAGATTATATACTAAAGCAGGAGAACTTCTTATTCTTAATATATAAAATATATACCAAAATACTATTCTGCAATGAAATAATTTTTAAAAACATAAGATTTTTATATGTAGCATATTATCTTGTGTATATATGAAAACCATTTTAGTTACTATTTCCAGCTAAGCATCCAAAATATTTACATTACAAATATTACTTATTAGATCTTATATATTACAAATAGTTTCTTCTATTTGTTTATTGGTTTTTCTTGACCAATTAACCTAAATTTTCCAGATGATTGATTGTGGGTTCGTGTGTGTGTGTGTGTGTGTGTGTGTGTGTGTGTATGAATGATTATATTTGTTGATTCTCTTTTTTTATGTCATTTATGCTGTTAAAAAGCACTTTGGTTTCTACATTTATAGCTGTCATTCATTTCTTTTAAAATATGTAGGGGGCAGGGCTAAAGAGATGCCTCAGAGGTTTAAGAGCATGGGCTGCTCTTCGAGAAGGCCTGGGTTTGATTTCCAGCAACCACATGATGGCTCACAAGCATCTATAACTCCAGTTCCAGGGTATCTGGTGCATTCTTCTGGTCTCCATGGTCACTAAGCATGCACATGGTACATATGCATACATGCAAGCAAAACACCTGTATACATTATAATTTAAAAAATATATAGGGAAGTCGGAAATCTGATACTAGTTTCTGTAAATGGATGTGAGCACTATTAATGGGTTACATTTTCCTCATTGATTTGAGATGTCATATTTATTTATCTCTTCTCTGTTTTGCTACTTGTTTTCTCTCCGTGTTCCACTGTGTTATTAGTCTAGCATTTTAGTTTGTTTGTAATAACAAAGAAAAACCCTTGTCATTTTTTTTTCTAGGTATTTCAGTAGAACTTATTAATGTCACTTGTTTTTACAGTGATACTCAGTATTGACAGGTGGTAACCCAGTGTAGCTAAGAGCTAAAAATTGATTTCAATAGAATTGTTTGAATGCTTAATCATGGATTGAGAGATAAAATTCTTTAACTTTGTGAAAATGACTGTATGGTTGGTTTGATAATCTGAAGTTCACTTTTTTATCTCTTATCATTCCTATGCACTCACTATATATAACTTACTTTAATATGCATTAAAGAATATTTCTTAGATAAGTCTAAAGCAAAACCTGTATCTTAAAGATTTCTTTGCAGCCCGTGGCTAAATAGAATCAGTGGTTGGTTCGAAGGGGTGTGTACTGTCCATTCAGCCATCTCAAGTGTGTGCTTGTATTAAACTAGAAAGAAAAAAAAATCTATCCTTTCAAGGATCTCCACTGAGAGAATTCTATAGTCAAAGACAAGTTTTTTTCCTGAGATTTTGAATAGTTAGTTGTTTTTTTTATCTGTGTGCATGGAGTTCTGTGATGTGGTACAAAATACCTGTGGTGCAAAATTTTAATCCATACTTGATAATGTCATTTACAGCTCTTCCCTCCATCATGGCATTTATTGCATCTCTACTTAGACACCCATTGGCTGGTGTTGGAAATACTGCACATGCTGGGAGAAAAAATTCAGTAAGTTTATGAATTTCTGTCTTAATTCTTTTTAAAAATCCTAAGGATTGATTAATTGGTTGATTCTTTTTAAAAATCCTAAGGTTGAACTATTAATTGATTGATTCTTAATTTTAAAATGGAATTAGCTGAGTATGCTGGCATATGGTCTATAATCCCAGCTCATAGGAAGATGAGGCAGGAGGATCATGAGGCTAGCCTAGATTATGTGCTAAATTCTGGGTCAGCCTGAATTACATAGTAAGACCCTGTTCAAAAGAAAATAAACTACTTTATTGCATTATAAGTTCTTAGTGACGGTAAAAAAAAGGTAGATAAGAAGTGTTTATGTCTCTCTTTCACCCAAGGTGTCCATCTTTCATTTAGCAGATTGTGGGTGTGTACATGTCTGCTTGTGTGTGCGTGTCTGTGTGTGTGTGTGTGTGTGTGTGTGTGTTGAGACAAGGTCTCTGTTTCTTTCTTTCTTTTTTTTTTTGAGACAATTTTTCTTTTTTTTATCTGTGTAGCCCTGGCTGTCCTGGAACTCCCAGTTAGTTGCCTCAAACTCACAGATATTCGTCTGCAGTGCTACGTTAAAGGTGTGCAGCACAACTGTCTGGCTGAGACAGTCTTTTACTGACAGCCTGGACATGCCATTTTGGCTAAACTGATTGACTAACAATTCCCCAGAATCTTCTTTCCCTACCATTGGATTATAGACCCTTGGTGGCTTTTGCTTGGGTGCTGGGGATCAGAACTAAGGTTTTTGTAGTGATATAGCAGCATTTTAACCACTAAGATTCCTTCCCAGCTCCCACTTAGCAGCTTTTTAGAGATCTATTTGTGAAAGTACCTGTGCTTCAGATCTACTACAGTTATAGCCATGTCTGCTTTTTAACAATAGATTTTGATTTTTTTTTTTTAATATTGTAAATAATATTTCCCAGAAAACACATATACATGCAGCTTTAATTTGTATACATGTTCTGTAACATATTTCCTTAGACACAGAATGGAGCATTGAAGTTTTGACATTAGTTATAGATTATGTTTTTTTACTTCAGACTCTTGCCAGTAATGGATTTATGTTGCTAATACATGGAAAGAGATACCAAATGTCTCTTTTTCTTCAGTGGCTTTTTGATTATCAGTTAATGTCAACATCTTTATGTAATTTTAATCTTCTGTTACTTGCTTGTCTTTTATTTTTGCAAATTTTCTAACTTCCTTTTAGAAGCTTGTATAATAATATTATGCTTCAAATGCTGTGATATATTTTGTTCATTTGGTCTTCTTTCCCTAGAGACAAGAGTTTCACTGAACTATTTACCCCTGGCTGACCTCAGTATGTAGACCAGGCTGTCCTGGAACTCAAAAAGATCCACCTGCCTCTGCCTTTGGAGTGCTGGGATTAAAGGCATGTGCTATCATACCTGGCAAATGCTGTGAGGTTTTTTTTGTTGTTGTTTGTTTTGGTTTGGTTTTTAAATTTTGCTGTTGGCATTTTAGTTTCCAAAGAGATCTATCTATATGTCAATTCTTAGTTTTTGTTTACGTATGTATATAACTACATAGACAAAGGGCATTCACAGATATATAATGACTGTATTTCATCTATTTAGAACAATATTCAAGTGCACACACTGTTTTGTGGGTACAGGTTTTGGTTATTGTTTTCCTTGGTTTGCTCTGTTTTATGCCACAAAACAATTATAAGTGGTCAGCATACCAGCATTAGTTAAAAAAAAAATCTAATGTTTTAGCTCCTTTGTTCTAAGAGTTGTAGATGAGGACTTTTTTGTGTTTTTCTTTTATTTTAAAGTGACAGAGCAATAATGCTTTTCAAAGATGGCCTCATTAATACAAAAGAAGTTAATTAAACTGAATATAGAATTAGAAAAGTTTTTTAGGTAATACATGGACCCATAATTGGCTATTCTCAAATTTAATTTATTTACAAAAACCCAAAAATCCTAAAACTATATGTTTACTTTAGAAGAATCTGCAGAGGTAAAATTAGTTTTTTTTCTTGCGAGAATTAATACACTCTGAGGTTTTAAAATAGAATTTATTTTATTTTGCAGAACAAGTTGTTTATGGTCGTCAGTTTATTAGTCAGGCAGGTGACAGTTTAACCAATGTCAGTCTCTTTGAAGAACATTGTGAACATCTCTTCTGTGACTTAATATGCCTGTCACTCAACAGATATGACAAGGTAATGCTTTAAGAGTTATTAACATTTTAATGACAATCCTTAATACATGTGGTTTAAAACATAAGAATTTGAAATAGTTTCTGTGTTAATGTTTCTTGTTTTGTATTTGGTTACTAATATCTGGGAGCTAGATGTGGCAAGAATTTTGATATAAATGTTTACAATAGGCTGGAATTCATCTTACATGTTAATTTTTAAAGTAGTACTTTAAAATTGTAAGTACACATTAATGAGGTAACGTGTTTTGATAAGCATATATATTATATAATGCTCAAATCAGGTTAAATAGTTATCAAATATTTATCATTATGCTAAAAACATTCAGACTGCTTTGTTCTAGCTTTTCAAAATCCATAGTAGGTAACTTGTCACTGTGTATCAGTGTACTGGAACTCATTCCTGCCTGTGTGTTTGTGTGTTAGTGTGTGTTAGTATGTTAGATGGAACAGATACAAGTATGTAAACTGACTGAGGTTCATTCCAATATATATTCAAAACAGGTGTTGAGTAAAGAATGTTATGCTAGAAGATACTTGCACTAATATCCTTTTTACTTTCTTTAGCTACTATTACACTGCTGGGCCTATTTGAGTAGTAGTGACAGAGCTCATTTCTCACAGAATCTTAAATGTGTACTGTTTGACGATGATTGAAATGTTTTCTTTTTTGTTTCTTAAACTGAAAATCAGGTTTATCATGTAGTTTGGTTGTAAAGGAAACTTTTTCTTAAATTGAGAAAATATTTTAACTCTTTGTAGCAATCATCTATGTGGCATGTAAATAGCTCTGCTTCTTTTTGTAGGTTATGCCTTCAGAAGCATTAATGATTAGTCACTACCCGTGTTCCTGTGTTAAAGAATTATGGGTTCTACTTATTCACCTTCTAGACCACAGAAGTAAATGGTCTGTTGCAGAAGTAAGTTGGAAAATTGATTATTTACTTGTTGTGACTAGTTTGTTGAGGAGAATGGCTGCTCAAAGCATACATAGAATTATATTTACATACTAGAATATTCTGGTGTATTAACCTGTATCATCCAAAGAATGTGCATTAACAAAATATATAAGGACATTATAAAAGATTGACTAACATAGTTATAGAAGCTGATCCTGCCATGTATGTGACAAACTGATGACCCAGGAAAATGGTCTACACAAGTTTCAGTCTGAGTCCAAAGGCATGAAAGCCTGAGAGCCAGCAAGTGTAGTCTCATTTCAAGTTTAAAGGGAGGAAAAAAAAAAATCACTACACCAACTTGAAGAAGTCTTCCTTCATTTACAGAGCAGCTTCTTAATTTCAGTAACATGTCTGGATAAGTGGAGGGATTTACAAACATTAAGAAGGGCAATCTGCTTTAGTGAGTCTACTTATTTAAATGTTAACTTCAGAAAATTTAAAAATGTATATCCAGTATAACATTTAACCACTATCTGGGAACTTAATGCTTGATCAAGTTGACATAACAAATATTTTACATTATTTGTGTATATGTGTGTGTACACACAGTAAAATGAGGAAGAATCCTGAAGTAATATAATTTCCCTAATACATTGTGAAATGAAATGAGCAGAATGCAAAGGATTATAGTATATCACCTTTTATGTAGAAAAGCAGAGAAAAGGATGTGTGAGCACATGTACTGGTATACTCAAAGAAATACTGGAATAACAAGAAGCCATGGGCCTTGGTGAATTAAAACAATAAATTGCTGGGTGCTATGTAGAAGTTTATCAGCAGTGGGGCAGGAGCCAGAGATAGATCTTTATCTATCTCTGTCTAGTGGCTCTGCACTAGGGAACCTGAGGGTTTATTTTCAGAGAGCTCTTCTGAAGTGAAGCTGGAATGGCCGACTTCCCCTCAGAAAAGCATTTCAAGATGAGGCAGGATGAAGCAATAGAGTTGGAGGGTTTTTTGTTTTGTTTTTTAAGATTATAATTACAATTTATAAGATTATTTCTTATCAACAAACCCTCTTATCTACTGTCTAACTGTCCGTCCCCCCCACCAACCCCTGCTCTTCTCATTCAGATTCACAGCCTCCTGGTCTTTATGTTGTTTCACATATCTTCGTGTGAATTGGTACTTTTCTCTGGGGAAGACTGTTTTCCCACTCTTACCATTCCTTAGTTGCCTATAATTCTTTCTGTAGGGCTGAATCCTCCTGAGCTTTCCTCCGTCCACATTAGTATACCTCTTGGTGTCATCCTGTTCCAGTTGTGTTTAGACAGCCACATTGATGACAGTTCATGGGTGTAGCTTCTCTGACACGCAAACTTCCCGTTTCTCTGACTCTTAACAATCTTTTTATCACCACCATCCCCTTCTGAAATGATCCTTGATCTTTAGGTGCATTAATTTGTTGTAGATGTTATCAGATGGGACTACTGGGCTCCATTAATTTGCATTTTTTCAGTTGTGGTTTTTTTGTAATAGTCTCCATTTGGTGGAATGATAATTTTTTTTTTTTTAAGCAGGAGTGAGAAATAGATGTATCTGTGAGTATAAGAACAAAGTTTTAGAATTAGTTATATATTAAGTATGGGGCAATTACAATTCTGTCTCCGATTTATGACTGCACTAGCCCAGAGAAGTTGGCTAGGTTTCTAGTACCAGGTGTGATTTCCTTCTGCATGGGTCTTAAGTCCAATTAGAGAGCTGCTGGTTACTGCTAGGGTATGTACACCAATACCCTTATGGCTATCATCCCTGTTGGTTGTTGTCATAGCTGGTAGAATTATTGGTTGCTACCTTCTGTTGGAAACTAGTATGGAACCTTCTGGTACCATGAAAGCTAGTCCTTAAGGAGGAAGCTTTTGGGTCAGATTGACATTGGGTCCTTTAGCCCCTGTGTCTCAGGTGCATCATGTCTTCCGTTTTAAAGGTATGTATCTTCTCCCTTTGGTGGAGAAGCAACCAAGTGCAGTAGCAAAATGTTTTAGAAGTCTTATGTCTAAACCTTAATTCAAAAGAGGATTTCTCATGCCTGGTATTGAGTTTTTTTGTTTATTTGTTTGGTTAGATATTGTATTTGTCAAGATTCATAAAATGAGTCTCATATAAGAGTGGGGTTCATTAGAGTGGCTTACAGGTTATAGTTCAGCTATTCCAACAATTGCTGTCTCCTGATAGAAAGTCCATGAATCCATCCAGCCCAAGAGTCTGGATGCTTGTCTCAGCTGGTTTTCAGTATATTCCAGAATTCAAAGGAGACTCTTAATAGAAGTGAGGGAATAAACTTGCCGACTAGAATGAAGGAGAGCAGGCAACCAGCAAGAGCTTCTTTTTTCTCATGTTTATATAGGTGCTACCAGAAGGTTTGGTCCATATTTAATGTAGATCTTCCCCCTTAAAATGATTCAGTTAAGAAAAGACCCTCACAGGTTTACCCATATGCTTGGGTTTTAGTTAATTCTAGATGTAGTCAACTTGACAACTAAGAATAGTCATCACATGTTTACCCTTTGTCAATTTGACACATAATCATATTTCCTTATGGTGATACACAACCACAAACACATTACATGTTTTAGAATAGGTGGCAATGTCCCTTGAGGGACATTCTTTTAGTATATTAAAACTTGAAATTCAACTGATGTTCTTTCAATTGATATTACAGTTCATGATAAAGACAATCAAGGAAAGTGAATACAAATACCTGCACAAACACATCCTAACAAAATATTGTAGTGTGGAGTTAGGCTACTCCGCTTTATGCTTCTGGCAGGTCGTGCTTCCAGCCACCTGGCCCACAACTCTAGGGATCCGAGAATGAAAGACACACACATTAGCTTATCTGAAATGCATTGGTTATCAAAGGTTGGGCAGTTATAATCCTCCCATGGCTAGCATACTTTTCCCTTTGGTACTCCTGTCTCAAAACCTTCTGTTACCTTCTGTGAGGCTCATTGGTCTATGCTGCCCAAGATGCTTCGCTTCTGGGAAGCCCTGCTAGGGAGCTGCTTTCTCTTTTCAACTACATTAGTATGGTCTTCCCTCTGCAGCTTTAAATCTGATCCATACCCCACCCCTCAGTCTTGGCAGTTCTCCTCTCTCCTCCCTGCGTCCTCGAATGTGCAGGTCTAAGAGTCCCAACCCGGCTCCCTTTACCCAGCCTTTGGCTGCTGTCATCTTTATTGATTGATCAAAAACAAGTTGGGGACAAGGTTGTTCAGTGTTTGGACATGCAGATTCCTGATTAAATCTGTAGATCCGGATGGTCTAGAGCTCACAGAGATCCACCTACCTGCCTCTGTCTTCCATATTCTGGGATTAAAGGCATGTGCTACCACCTGGCTTTTTTTTTTTTTAATGCCTTAATTCTTTGAAGTTTATTATTTTAGATTTCATGTATTGGGATTTATGTAGGGTGAAGAACGTTGGCAAACATTTTTACAGGACTCAAGTCTGGAGCAGAGAGACTGACTTTTCTTAAATTTTTTTTTTTTTTTTTTGACAGACCTGGGATGTGAACTTCTGTTGTTTTTTATTTTTATTTTTTAAATTAATCGTTCCATTCATTTACATCTCAAATGATACCCTTCCAACAACCCCCCATTCCACATCCACCCTCCCTCCCTCCCCTTTGCCTGTGTGAGGGTGCTCCCCCACCCACCCACACTTTTCTTACGTCTGTGTCTGATATGAACAGAGAAGGCTAGGTAGAAGACAGCATATGTGGGTCAGGTTGAG
Organism: Mastomys natalensis; assembly: GCA_021653895.1. Classification (NCBI taxonomy): domain Eukaryota; kingdom Metazoa; phylum Chordata; class Mammalia; order Rodentia; family Muridae; genus Mastomys; species Mastomys natalensis. The sequence continues at coordinate 881,657 of JAJTUV010000760.1, read as the reverse complement.
TCTAGAGTTTGGCTAGAACTTAGGTGGATGAGGTCAAGCAGACATAGGCTAGGCTGGTTTGCAGGATCCAGTTGTGGTCCAAGCCTGGATTTGGGTATAAATCTGAACATTTTGGAAAACGAGGAGGGCAGGATCAGGTGGACTCACCAGGCTAGACCTGGAGAAGGCTGTGTTGAATCTGGCTGAGTGGAGAGGTTAGAATGTGACATGGAAGGGGCCTGGGAGTGGTGTGGGGAAGTGTAGGCAAGGTAGATCTTGGTGGAAGGAGGCTTGGGGTTGCTTATGGTGCAGGTGGCATGGCAAGATTAGATTTGGGCACTGGAAAGGAACCCAGGCTCTATCTGCGTCATTTTGGAAGGGAGGGATGTGTAGGATAGAGCTAGGTGGTTCTTAGTAGTTTATTTGTTCTGTTGTAAGCATAGGTATTAGGAAGAGGCACTTAGGCAGAGTCTACAAGTCACTGAAGAGCATAAGTGTGGTCTTCTCAAGAGCAAGTAACCCTTAAGTATCTTAATAGCTATGTGTGTATGATTTTTGAGACTTTTGATATTACATCTCAAAGGGTTGTTAAAGGAGCTTAAATGAGTTAAGGATAGTTCTAAATGTGCATCCTTAATTTAAATGAGTTCATATAGTAAGTAGTTCCAGATGTGCTTCTATGAGATTACCACTTCTAGAGTAAATGCCTAACGTCACCGGGGTGGATGTGGGGTCAGAAAGCATGTTGTTAATGTAAGTGCAACCTCAGTCTGCTAACGCTCCAGCCCTTGAATGTCGTTCCTCATGTTGTGCTGACCCCAGCCATCAAGTTACTTTTGTTATGACTCATAACTGTAATTTTGTTACGGTTATGAATTGTAATGCCAAATATCCCTGTATTCTGATGGCCTTAGGCAACCCCAGTCACTTGACTCCCCAGAGAGGTCACAGCCAATAGGTTGGGAACCACCGATTTATATAGTTTTGTGAAATTTGCAGAAAACTGCAGGTTTATATATGGGGAAGTCCAAAGCTGTACTCAAACATAAACCTTAAGCTTTGTTCTTTTCTATTTTATCTTTCTTTTTTTGGTTTTTTGAGATGGTTTTCTTGTGTAGCCCTGGCTGTCCTGGAACTCACTCTGTAGACCAGGCTGGCCTCCAACTCAGAACTATTTTGCCTTTCTTAACTTGAAATATCTCTACCAAAAAAGAAATATTGTCTCTATATTGGAAATATTCATAGCAATGTTAACCATGCTAGAACTCTTAAAATATTTTTATTTACTCTTTTTGAATATTTCATACAATATAAATTTGAGCGTATTCTTTCCTCTTCCCAAATTCCTTCTAGATCCCTCCCCACCTTCCACTTCACCCACTTCATGGTCTTTCTCTTTAAAAAATAAATTAGGTATACATAAACACACACACACACCACCACCACCACCAACGTAAGGGTTCAATTTGTATTTTTTTACTGCTCCAAGCATGGGGCCTGCTTTTGAGTGCATTTGATATACACAGTGTTACTCCATTAAAAATGTTGGTTCCTTCTCCCAGCAGATTTCAATTGCAAAAGGCTTCTTGGCTATAGGTGGGACTTTGTGCTGATTTGCTCTCCTTAGTGCTAGATTTTTGTGTGGCTTGGGTTTGTGCAGATCTCGTTCATGCTGTCACAGTTTCTGTTGTTCTGATTGCTTGACTCTAAACTCGCAGCAGTCCTCAAACACGAATGAAAGTCTGTTTTTTCCCCTCATGTTCCCTTAATTTTGTGTCTTTCTAACCCTGCTTCAAAACAATTTTTATGTGGCTTTTTATATATCTCTAATTTTAAAATCATGTTAATGTTTCCTATGCACAAAAATAATTTGTTTAGAAAGTACACTGAAAAGAATATGAAAAGAAGTAATTGAAGTCATTTATATTTCAAATGAATAAAAACACAGTATAGGGGTTGAAAATAATAATCTAGATAATGTTAGAATATACCAATTTGACTATGTACTTTTACTGTTAAACACAAATTTGTAAAGAACTACAAACAAGATTTCACTATTTAGCCCAGGCTGTCTTGGAAAACTGTGCTCCAGCTGCCTCAGCCTTCCCATTATAGGTGTGAACCACCATGCCAGGCTAACAATGAAATCTTTTTTAAGAGATTTTTTTCTTCTTTTGCATTGTTATTTGAGAGTTGGCAATATTCGACCTATTTATCATCTGTAACTGAGGGAATTTTAAATATATTGTGGCTATATGATTCAGGTTTGTCACATAATGGGAAGAGGAGAAGCTGGTGTAAGCCCTGAACTGGTGAATTAGAATAGAGCTAGATACGGATGTGTGTTTGTATACATACATTTCCTGTCTTTTTCACTAGAATTAGTCAATTCTAAATAGAATGGTGCAGATTGCTGGTATATACAGGGTTCAAAAATGACCACTTTCTAGTGAACACCAGCAAGACTTCTTAGAAAAATAGGTGGTTTTAGTCAGGTCCCTGAAAGATGAAATGGAGCCAGAACCATCTATGCCAGATATTGTTTGCTCAAAACATGATGAGACATGTCTGAAAAGCACAGCCCAAGTGAAGATCGTCCATATATTAAACCTGGGATAACTTGACTTGTGTAAGACATAATTGAAAAGGGTTGAAATCCATACAGTACCTACACTGGTACAAGTAAGTAGGGACAAGAGACTCTTTTCTTGTAAATATAGGTCAGGAAAGTACTAGAAAACCAGTTAGTGTAATTGTTTTAAGCAAGATTTTTCATTGGTTGCTTAGCATAGTGAACAAAAATGAAGTGAAGATGAGTTTTTGTATTGGTTTGGTTTGCTTTCTGAGACAGAATCTCAGCATGGGTGACTATGACAGTCTCTGAATTGCCTTCCTTTTACCTCAGTCTCTGGAATAATAGATATGTTGCCATTACTTTGAAGCTTAAAATAAAATAGGACATGTTTGTAGGTTTTTAAATATCTCCACATAGTATTTATCACTTACCAAGAAGGAAATAGTAATCTCATAGATCTGAACAATCTGGAAGATGCCACCTTAACCACATGGTCAAAGTTAACCAGTAATAGGATAAACTGACACCATAAAGGAGTAAAACATAAAAAAATAGTAGGAGAATAGTTTTTCATTTTTAATGAAAACTAATCAAATCAAGAAACCCAAAGTACCTGCTTAGTATATCTAAAAAAAAAAAGCACCTAGTGCATTGCAGTGAAATCACAGGGTTTAAAGGCAAAGAGATTAATCAAGTAACAAAAATATGCAGTGAAATTAGAGGCAGGGTGTGATATAGAATACTTGGATTCATTCCTTAGCGTCACACATATAGAAAAAGTAACCATTTGATGGCTAACTGACGTCTTAGCAGCAGAGGAATCAATTCATTGGAAGTACTGTCTTCATTATAGTCAAACAAATAAAATTATCCATCAGCTTAAAAATCTCAACCAACAAAGGCAAAATAAAGCTGTTTCTAGTAGAATAACATTAAAAAAAAATGCTACAAGGTGGTAGCATTTCAGTAGAACAGTGCTACTAGAGTGGAAAGGACTGAAGTGTAGAAAAAAAATAGGAAACAGGAAATAAATAATTTAGTGTGGGCTATACAGTAAGTTTAAGGCCAGCCTGGCAACTTAGCCAGCCCTGCCTCAAAATGAAAAAAAAACAAAAAACTTTAAAAAGCTTGAATAGAGCTTAATGGTAGAGCACTTGCCTGGAAAAGACAAAGTCCTAGGTTTAGTTCCCTGAAAAACAAACTCTCAAATCACAATAATGTTAGCATATAAACTGGGTTGGGCATGAATGAGTTAGTTCTGAGTGCTGTTTTGTGTAAGAACAAAACTCCTTTTCTTTACAAGACATTTGAATATATTTGTTATTTTTAAGGTCATCATTAAGAATAGACAGATTAATAAAAAGTATATGCAACTGAAAAGAAAACATAAATACAATAAGTTTGCAAATAGAAATATGATATTATTGACTTAAAAGTTAGTTTTATAAATTATCTGTAAGAATTACCAGATGATATATTTAAAAGATATGCTTTCAGAACATTTTGTAGGGTGTTGACAAAAGACGCCTTTAAAGCATAAAATACATCAATGTTCATAATTGATGCTGTTTTGTGTGAATATTTCATCATCAACAGGAAATACTTTAACTGAATTATGTTCTTTTTGTTTCTATAGTCATTTTGGAATTGGTTGAATAAACTACTTAAAGCACTTTTTGAAAAATCAAGTGACCAAAGAAGACCTGTTTCTCTAACCCAAGCCAAGGATCCCTTAGGCTTTAGTTGGTGGATTAGTGTTCATGTAGCATCATTGTACCGGATTGACCGCCATGGTGTATCGGACGAAATGGTAAGATTCAGGTCCTAGGGAAACGATTTTTCTTTTTTTCTTTATATAATGTTTCTATAAACATCTCCTAATCTTGAAGAATTGAAAGTTCATGTTTTTATTGTTTGATAAATGAAAAGCAATTTGTAGAAGACTTGATCTTCAATCCTGTTTCTGCTCATAAGTACTTGTATGACTTTCGGTAAACTGCTTAAGCTTTTCTGATCCTCTGTTTCCTCGTAGAAAAGTCATGGTTTATGTTGCTTCAAAGTTTGCTTCTAGTCATAAATTCTCCCAGAGTGTCAAAGGGCAAGCATGTGTCTCCCAGAAACGAATCAGTGGGTTTGTATGTAATGTAATGTAATGTAATGTAATGTAATGTAATGAAAGTATTTCTTTGGGGCTGAAGATACAGCTCAGTGATTGAGAGCACATACTGCTCTAACAGAAAGAAGAGTTTTGTTCCTGCAGCTGCACTCAGAGGGTCACAGCTGCCTGTTAACTTTAGCTCCAGGGAATCTGCTGTCCTCTTAGGGCCTGCTGTAGGCAACTGCAACAGTGCATAAACCCATACACATGTGAAAATATTTCTTTTGCATAACATTTCTTTAGAGGTACGTGCTTTTCTCAGTTTAACCTATTTAACAACTATCAAGTTTGCTTCAAACAAGAAGACAGATTTTTATCTATTGTATATATTGTTTAGTTGGAAACACTCTTTTACGGTATTAAACTTTCTTGTGATGTAAACCACCTAGTAAATATATTTATTTGAAACTCTATTTGATGTTCGTAATTTCTATATATGTATAATTTCTACCATTCTCAGAAAATAGAAACATATCAGTGCCATAAATTTGGACTTCTGAGGCTGAGGCAGGATGACTGACACAAGTTCAAGGGTAGATTAAGCACTGTCAGCTTAGCATACATAGTGAGTACCAGGTCAGCCAGGGCTGTGGAGTAAGTCCTGTCTCAAAACGTAGCACCCCAAATAAAACAAGTAAGTTTCTAGTCCTTGCTGATTTTAGCAGTTGTCATGATTCTTTTTGTGATCCATTTATTAACTGCTTTTCTGGGATAGTATGCTAATGTTTAACATGTTTTAATTATTAGAATATTACAGAAACATTAAGTGAATTAAAAAATTGCTTGTAATTCTAAAGTTGTAACATAAGCATTTTTATTTCTCTTTCTGTTCAACTTAATTCCTCTAAGAACACACTCCTTATTTAAATCGGTGTATATAAATGTGGTAATTTGTCAAGCATTTCTAAGTTGTGTTATATATTATATATCATATATATTAGGCATCATAATAGGTGCTGATAAGAGGATTTATATAAAATACATTGTACTTGCTTTGCTTCAAGGAATATATGTTTGGTTTATTAATGCTTATTGGAGCTGTGGTAGCACTTTGTCGTGAGTGCTGTATGTCTGTAGTGTTGATATTTACCTCTAGATAGGCCATGTGTTGTCCTGCTATTGCTGCCACAGTGTGGAATGCACTGGTAGATCATTCTGAGAACTCTGGACATTGTTGCTTTTATTATTATGGAGTTAAGATAGTAAGTGAACGTGTCTCTTAACTGATTCTCTGTGAGTTCTAAAAGTATTTTTATAAATCTTATTTATGTGGAAAGATTTTTAAAGGAAATTGCCACATCTGAAAATGGAAGCTTTCTGTGATAAAAATAATTATGTAGAATATATATTTATGTATGCACATGTAAAATAAAGGTTGCTTTTAGATGTATATTCTCAGAGTTTTCAGTATTTCTGAACTTTGTTATGGCTTTAAAAAAAAGTCTAGCTTTTTCCACTAGTAATTGTTTTTATTAGGTGTTAAATGCATTTTGCACTTAAAGTGTATTTAATATCCCAGTGACTATTCACTTCTTAGTGTGTTTTAACAAACTAAGTAGGAGAAAAAGTGATAATATTCATTTTGTAGGAACAAAAGTAGAGGTGCATAGTGATTAAAGGTCACCTTATTTTTATCACTTAGATAAAGTTGATTGTTTAAGAGTTCTCGAAAAGATTGTCTCTTAGAGGTAGATAGGAAAGGATACAGATAGAATAGCCATGAGTTCCAATTTACCATGGGCATTTTGTTAGCTGACTCTCATCCTATCAGATTTTCACTTTTATTTCCAAGTTACCTCATTAGTAAATTTTATGGTCATTCTTATCTATTACTACAAAGTTATGTTGGTTGATACCTTCAGAGTAATTATACAGATGTTAGTTTGTATCTGAAATATATTTAAATCATAAATTTGAAAATTGCCTTGATGCCTTTTCCTCTTTATGATTTATTGATATTAGCTAGCTATCCCATAGAAAGTGGTTAGATAGTAGTATACTTTATTTCACTGGAGATAAGAGGAATGATAAGATGTAATAATGGTTATGTGTTTTTCGCCAGAGAGATATTGTGCACTAAATTAGATGTTTCAACTTTCCCCAAAGTTTGATGTGAAATCTTTACATTTTTAGTAAGTTTCAGGTATGATTATTATTTTTATAAGCCTGTAAAAACAATATAGCATCTCAGTTCTCATATTAGAAGCTCTAGCTTTTCATTCATTTCTGCTCAGTGTTTGCTCAGTCTGGATGAGAATTTGTTATCCTCTTAAAATCCCAGTCAATCTATTTTAAAACCAAACACAATTTAAAAATATGAAATTCTTTTGGGCATTGCAAGAATCAATTTTGACTCCTTTTTCTGCCAAGAACATGGGGTGATCAATCAGGCACTGATGGTCCTTTTTAAAGCACTTGAAATGGTAACGAAATAAAAGTTATAAAATGTAATCTTAAAATGAGACTTACACAAGTCCCTAAGTAGCCTGCTGGAGGTTGAAAGTAAGAGAGTCTTTCTGTTGCTGGTAGGGCTAGTACCTACAAAGCGTAAGGAAGCATCTTGCTTTTTAATAGTGGAATTAAACTATAGAAAACAGATCTAGGTTTATGACCTCTATGTGACTTGGATTTTCAAAATTAGACATGTGGGCATTATTATGGTGACGTAATATGCAGGAAAAACACTATCATGCTTAAATTTAAATTATCATGTAGAAGTAAAATTTTTGTTTTGGGGGGAGGTACTATATTCTCTTATGTTGGATTTGGACATTTGGACATGGTAGTTAACTTTTTTTTTTTTGCTTTTCAAGACAGGGTTTCTCTGTCTATCCTGGAACTCTGTAGACCAGGCTGGCCTTGAACTCAGAAATCCACTTGCCTCTGCCTCCCAAGTGCCGGAATTAAAGGCATGTGCCACCACTGCCTTTTTTTTAAAGAGAAAGTTTTTCTTTTTTTCTTTATTGTTGTATGTATACATACATATAAGTACATAAGTACAACTTGCTGAGCCCAGCTAATGATGCTATGTATATGTCTTTAGGGCTGACCACTTGCTCTTTGATGTTGGATCAGAGAAAGCCTTAGCCCTGGAGAAGATCAACTTTCCCTCACTTAGCAGTCAGTCATTAGTTGCTTGCAACCCTTCATCTTGAGGTTGATCCTTGTATAATCTTTATCATCAACCTTCTTCTTTTGATACATAGTTTAATTTGTTTAGATTAGAGCCATCATGTAGTCCACATTCATAAAATTATCTGTGTAAGAATTACACTCCTCTGACATTTTTGTGACTTCAGTGCCTTGATAGGACGACTGAAATGTACTCTATAACATGATCCATTTGTAAAACAAAAACTGAATTGCATCAGCCCAGTCCTGTTCCTCTTTACTTGGCTGTGTTGACATTTTCTTTTGTTCATAATGGTCTACAAGTTGTAAAATAGAATAAACCCTTCCCTCCCCAATCTGCTTTTGGTCATGGTGTTTACCAGACCAGTAGAAAGCAAGCTAGGCATGGATCTCAAGCTGGAACAGTCGTTGGTTGACCATTCAAATAATTGCTGTTTTACCTTTACCCCAGCACATCTAGTAGGCAGCATAAATTGTAGGTTGAAGGTATGTGACTGGTGACCCGATTCCTACACTGGAAGTCTTGCTTGGTTACAGGAGGTGGCCAGTTCAGGCTCTATTCCCCACTGTTCAGAATCTTACCTAAGATCACTCTCATAGATTCCTGGAAGTTGCTCTTGCACTAGCTTTCTACTTTGCCCCTGAGATGTGCACCCCAACCCCATTCCATTTTCTCTCCTAGTACTCTCTTCATCTTCTCCCAACCTGATCTCTCCTATTCTTGTTCTCCTCAACCCCCTCCAGTCCTCCTTGATTCTTAGCTTCTCTGGGTCTGTGGGTTGTAGCATATTTCTCTTGTACTATAGAGCTAATACCTACTTATAAGTGAATACATACCATGTTTGTCTTTCTGGGTCTAGGTTACCTCACTCAGGATTTTTTCCTAGTTTCATCCATTTGTCTACAAATTTCATGATGTCATTGTTTTTAATAGCTGAGTCATTCTCCAATGTGTAAATATACCATATTTTCTTTATCCATTCTCCAGTTGAGGGACTTCTGGGTTGTTTGTAGTTTCTGGCTATTATGAATAAAGCATGTGACTAGAAGGAACTCATTCCTGACACTGCCTGGAGGACTAAGACCCAGAGGCTGGATAGCCCAGAGACTGAGGATAGAACCATATATGAATAGAAAAAAAAAGTCAATGGAAAGATTCCTAATGATATTCTGCTATACTAATAGATTGGTGTGTAGCCCAGTTGTCAACAGGCTTTATTCAGCAACTGATGGAAATAGATACAGAGACCCACAGCCAAACATTATGTGGAGCTCAGGAAATTCTGCAAAAGAGGTTGAAGAAAGATTGTATAAGCCAGAGGGGTCAAGAACCTCACACGAAAATCCACAGAATCAACTAACCAGGGCTCATAGGGATTCACAGAGACTGAACCAACACCCAGGGAGCCTGCTTGGGACTGACCTAGGCCCTGTGCATATGTTACTGTTGTGTAACTTGATCTTGTGGGATCCTTAACAGTGGGAGTGGGGGCTGTCTCTGACTCTGTTGCCTGCTTTTAGGACCCTTTCCATCATCCTGGGTTACCTCATCCAGCCTTAATACAAGGGGAGGTGCTTAGTCTTACTGCAACTTGATACGCTTGGCTGTTTGATATCCATGGGAGGCCTTCCCTTTCCTGAAAAAAAAAAAAAAACCAGGAAGAGCGGATTGGAGGGGTGGTTACTGGGAGGAGAGGGGGAAGGGGAACTGATCAGAATGTAAAACAAAGAATGATTTAAAAAAACAAATTGAAAAAGCAAAGTAAGATAGATAACTACATAGGGTAGAGAACAGGTGAAGTACCAAATGGAGATTCATTTTTTTCTCTCATGGAGAGTCAGGGCATACTAACCTGGCATATAAAAGTTGCCCACATAGTTGGTCTCTAGGCCAGATGACCCAAAGTCACACTATTGTTCTATAGGGTTGGATCAAACCCTGCCCTAAGCCTCTATGGGTATGACCAGCCTCTTCTCTGTCATATCCTCAAACTATCTAATATGGTAGACCTCCAAACCAAGGTGTTCCTTCCAGGCTTTGGTATTCTAATGCCTCAGAGATAAGTGATTATTTTGAATAATTAAGTCATTACTTTAATAATTGCTATGTAACAAAAATATCTCACTCTCAGTTTCTAACAGTTGGAGATTTTTTTTAGGATATTATGTAGGTGGTTCCTGCCTCAGGATCTTCTATGATGGTTTAGTCAAGTTGTCACTTAGAGGCAATTCCGGAAGGCTTACTTGAGGCTGGAAGATTTAATTTTGGCAGATTGTTTTAGTTTCCTATCTTGTGGCCTTTAGGCCTGCTCACAGTGGGGTTTGTTAGGTTAAAAATTAACAAATTGGAAGCTTCATGGGAATGACATACTGTCATTCATATAGGTATTGGTAGTCTGTTGGTAAGCATCCCATCTATAGTAGGGGAGAGAATTGTATAACTGCTTCAGTCCAAGGGTTAGAGATCATAAAAGGCTATCTTAGTTGCTGAATACTACTGCTACTGTGTTTCTTTTGAAACACAGTACAATACAAAGAAAGCATTGGTTTAGTACAGCTAGCATGTTAGGTAAATATTTTACGCAAGTAGTAAATGTATATTTTATTAGAGCTTATCTTTATAACTATAGTCATCTGACAGTCTGATAGGAGTCTGTACCTTGATTAATTGATTGACTGACTGACTGAGACTGCCTCCCTAGTATCCCTGGCTGGCCTAGAACAAGATCAAGCCTGCCCTTGAACTCAAAGAGATCTGCCTCCCAACTGCTAGTATCAAAGGTGTACACAAAGTGCTGTATCTTTATTTTTTAGAACTCTAGCTTTGCTATTTGAAATTTAAAAACTTTTCATACCTCTTCTGCATTAGAAATTACTTGATTTTTTTTTTTTTAAGTGCTTTCCATTGCTTCTGGTTTTGACTAGTGCCCACATATCTCAGTATCTAAGAACTTAGAGAACATCTTCCAGGCTTTCTTATAAGAAAAGTGAAATTTTGTGAATCTTTTTAAAAGTCCACTGTAGCTTTCTTCCTTGCTGCATAGAGTTATGAATAGAATTGGAATTGCCCAGATAGATGACTGTTTGTTAAATGAAAGCATTATCAATATTGGACCAAAAAAGAAAACTGTTCTGCCACATAATAATCTTGTAATTAATAACATTAAATGTACAAAAAGAATATCAAGTTTTCTTTTTATGTAAAACTACATAAAAGCTTTAATTTAATAAGGTAGATTGTATTTGGATATTATAAATAAAATACAGGAAAATCTCATATAAGAAGGAGAGTAGAGAAGACTGTCATGTAACCTTAAAAATACAAAGTTGCTATATCATTTTTTCCAGTTAGATTATTTGTAACAACAAATTAAGTATTTAAAATATTTATAAGCCTATAGACATACTACTTTTATAAAATATGTCATGATACAGTTACTATTGGATTAGAACAACTGTAGATTTATTTTTTCCAACTATGTCAGCTAAGATTTTACTGAAAGAAATTAAAGACATTATAAAGGTATTTTAATGATAGAATTTTACACTTGTCCCATAATTTTAAATATATACATAATCAAGAGCAATAGTTTAACATAGCTTTATTCTCTCTTTTCAGAGACAGATGGAATCAAATTGGAACTTTATAGAAGAACTTTTGAAACAGTCCGTCACTGTTCAGGTATGCAGCTGAAGTGAGGCAGTGTGTGACTTCTGCATTTTATAGTGTAAATTTTACTTACAAGAGCTAAGCAAACTTAAAATGATTTAAATGATAATTTATTACAAATCTGAGATTTTTTGAAGGGTCAACTAAGTAATTCATATTAAATCCTTTAAAGATTTTTATTTTTAACACTGAATTTGTCAGTTAAAGGACAAAGATAATTATCTTAGTTGGTGACTTTGAAAGAATGTATTCAAAATAAGTGGAAGATGCTTTGGAGTTATAAGCTATTCCTTGACTGTATGATAGCAAGCCAGGCGACATGATGAAGGAGATAGTTGATGGTATTGGAAATGCAGCTCTATCCCTCTCACAGCAGGAAGGTGACTTGCCTTGCTGAGCAATTTGTCTTACAGGCTTGAATCGTATTCTCACTGATAAGGTCCTCGTTTCTGAGCACTCATTTCATACCTTATCATTTTTCTTTCCGCAGAGCTGTTAATGTAGTGCTTCATGGCCCAGAGGTCAGACTTGACCTCCTTTAAAATAGTTTTAAATGCACTGTTCATCTCATCTTTAAATATGTTGTAGCTCTGTAAAGTTCTATAATGTAAGTAACCCTTTATGGAAGGTTATAGTGTGGAATATTTTTTAATTTGGGGAATAAATTGCTTTTCTGTTAGTGAAGATTATTTAAAACTTGAATTGACAAATATAATGTAAAAATATGGCTTTGTGTGCGTGTGCTTATGGAAGTAATGTATATATGAAAACTAAGCCATCTCTCCACACCAAAAAGCTGAATATCTGAAAACATTGTTTATGTGTACTGTGTGCATACACAGATACCAGAGAGAGTACTAGAGTTAAGGCAGCTGTGAGCTACCTAGGAACTGGACCCTGCTCCAAGAGCAGTGTGTACTCCTAAGCACTGAGACATCTTTCAAGCCCTGAATACATGGTTTTTAACAAACTTCTTAAAATTATGGAAAATGGTTTAGAATAAGGGAATAGTTGAGTATAGAATGGGAAAATAAAGACTAATATAACATGTTCTGTAAGTGGCTGTAAGCTTATAAACAAACATCTTTTATATATCACATTCAACTGACTCACTTACCTATCCTTCCAGAACAGTGAATAATATTTGAAACCATTTTACTTTCATCTGTAATTAAAGGTCATCTGCCATTAAAGGTCAATATTTTTACAACTTCAAAAAATAAAAAGATCTACAATGCTATATTTAATTCTTTACAGTTGTATATAGCACAAAAACAGGTTCTGGATTCAAAGAATGTAGATCAAATCTGACATCTACTACAAATTCTTTTCATTTTCTTTTTATATAGAATATTCTGTATAATAGATTTAAGTGATGTACCTTTTTCTTCACCTTCCCAAACTGCCTACTTTTTTGGATTGAATATACTTTTTTGTATACTACATGACAAAACAAATTTCAGATCCCAAATAAACCCTTCATGATAAATGTTACAAGCCACTTTTTTTCCTGCTATACTCACATGACTATGCTCAGCTCAGTATTAATGCTATAAACATCAGGATGAGCTTAGATCTAGATTTGCTTTCATAATAAAGTCACAGTGATGGACTTGGTTAAATGAATATACAGGTACTTAAGTAGAAATGGTCTCAGACTCAGTGTTAAATTTGTTTCTGAAATATTTATGGAGGCTTTTTGATGAATGAGACATGGTACTGAGCCCTAAAGATATTGTTCTTGGCCTGAGAGAACTTGTAGATGCTTGGAGTGTGCTGGGCATACTTGACTCTCTCCTTTGCAGTTATTCATTCTTGGTCATCATTGTTTACTTGGTCTTTTCATATTTCTGTCTTCTTTCATATTTCTTCTGTGTTCTTTCATATTTCTGTCTTCTTCCATCTCCTGACTTTCTTAAACAGTGTAGACTACACAATAAATACAGTCAATATCTTAGAAAATCTTTTATTCCTAAATTCTTCTATGCTTAAATCTGAAAAGCTCTACTTATCTTCTACTCCATTTATTCACAAGTGAATATTGCTGGAGGAAATTCATCCTTCCTTCTTACTTGTTCGACCTGTCCATTCTTGATCATAAGTGTTAAGTAGCAGTCCACTCCAGACATTTTGCAAAACAAAAAAGGAGAACAAAGACAATGTATCCTAGTGACTTAATTTAGAATACTTTTGTAGCACATTTAGCTGTACCCAGCCCACCTTCCTTCTTACTTGTTCGACCTGTCCATTTTGATCATAAGTGTTAAGTAGCAGTCCACTCCAGACATTTTGCAAACAAAAAAGGAGAACAAAGACAATGTATCCTTGTGACTTAATTTAGAATACTTTTGTAGCACATTTAGCTGTACCCAGCCCACTAAACTTACTTGGCACTTTATTGAGAAAATCTACCTGGCAAATGAAAACTCCTCTATCTTTGCTAATTTGTATCTTCCGATCTCTTTTGTAGAGGAACACTTTTCTTTTCTAGAGGAAGTGTTCTTGTTTTTACCAGAAACTAATTTCTTTCCATAAACACTATATAGGGAACTCATTTGTTGAAAAACTTTCTTTGTATATTTCCATTAAAATATATTCTTCATCCCCTTTTGTCTCCTCAGCCACTCATAATTGAGTTTCTGACATGTTCAAAGTGCTCTTGTCATAGGCACCACTTGTATATTGTTAAGTCTAAGAGTCTTTATTTTTCCTTATTTTTTTTCAACTTGTCAATAACATTCAACCCTTGTCATCATTGGATGTATTTGAAATACTTATTTTGTTTTTCATGATAACTAATTTTGTTCCCAGTTCATTGGCCATTTGCTTTATAGAGTCATCCACATTCCTTTACTCAGTATCTAAGTATTAGAATTCCAAAAAACTCTTGTGTGTTCTTTCCTTAATTTATTGGTAGCTAGCCTCATAGCTCTGAGAACTATTAAGAAAACATTAACACCCAGGTTTATACTAACTGCTTTGACTCTCTCCTCTGAGTTCTAGACCTATGTGTTTTATTATGTACTTAGCACCTGCTTATGCTATGCATTTCCCCTATTACCTTCTCACTATTCTTTGCCACAACCCATTTTATAAAAGCTGAAATCTGTAAGTTTTTCTTAGTTGTTATCTTCCTCTGCTTCTTTTTCAAGCCCATGTCTGGAGTTGTACTCTTATCGCAGACTTGGAGCTTTCTAGAGTTTCCTCCTTCCTGTGATCTTATTTTTAAATATTGTTATTACATTTATTTATGATTGTGTTGTGTGCATGGGCACACATGGGCCATGGACTGTGTAATAGAAGTCAGAGGATGTCTTGCAGGAGTCCGTTCTCTCCTTTTACTCTGTAGGTTCTAGGCATCAAACTCAGCTTGGCAGCAAGTGTCCATACCCCAGCTCTCAGCCTTCTAATAATGCCTTTCCTTCCCTCCCTCCCTCTCTCCACCTCCCTCCCTCCCTCCCTCCCTCCCTCCCTCCCTCCCTCCCTCCCTCCTTCCTTCCTTTTCTTCCTCTCTCCTTCCCTCCTTTCCCACTCTTTCTTCCTTTCCTTCCTTTCTTCCTTTCCTTCCTTTCTTCCTTTTCTTCCTTCTCTCTTTCCCTCCCTCCCTCCCCCTCTCTTTTCCTTTCCTTCCCTTCCCTCCCTCTTTCCCTCCCTCCTTCCCTCTTTCTCTCCCTTTCCCTCCCTCCTTCCCTCTTTCTCTCCCTTTCCCTCCCCCCTTCCCTCTTTCCCTCCCTCCTTCCCTCTTTCCCTCCCTCCTTCCTTTCCTCCCTCCTTCTCTCCCTCCCTTCTTTCCTTCCTTCCTAGTGGTACTAGACCCTCCTGAATGTTAGTAGTAACTCTACTACTTCTAGCACTAATCCTGTGGTTTTCTTAAGAGCAAATATAGTTCTTTTAAACAATTTGCCTAAATTCTTAAGATGACCAACTTTCTGAATTTTGTACATTTTTATTGTTATATCATTTCACATTCCTTTAGTTATATTTCCATTTTTGTTCTTTAGGTTTCTGATATCAGTTTTCAGACATCTATTCTGTTTGTTTTTAAATTTCTGAATTGTAAACTTTTCATTTTCTGAATATGCTAGGTCTCCAAATGAGTTTTGTTTTCTGTCTAGATCTTGTATTCTGAAGGTTGTGAAAAGTCATGATTTGATGATACATATTCTTCATCTTTTTAGTGCTAGGTAGTTCAGTACATTATCAAATGATAATCATGTTACCAGAACCATCTACTGTTTTATGACTTCAGTTTTATTTTTAGGATAGTATACTAGAAGAACAGTTACGAATGCATCTTCATTGTTGTTTGACACTTTGTGATATCTGGGAGCCAAATATTTCAGTTGTCACCATTTTATGGGAGTATTATTGTAAAAACCTGGTAAGTAAACAGAATATGAATTTTGCTTCAAAAATTTGAAATTTATAATATTTGAGGGGCATCTTATGATTTAATTTTGAGAAATATGAATTTTTTTAAGTACTGTTTTTTGTTTGGAGTAGGATGTAGCTTGCAAGTATTTTATCTTTCATAAACATTGTCTGTAGAAACTGGCATATGGGATCAGCATTTGGTGTCTCTTCTCTTTTGAATGGGTAAACAAAGTAACCAGAAGTATATGATCATACAAATTATAAATCTTTATTTATAAATTAAAAATAAATTTTAAACTTGAACATTTAAAATTTTTTAGATTTTTATTTATGCATATGGGTATTTTATCTGCATATATATTTGTGCATCATGTGTGTGCAGTGTTTTCAGAGGTCAGAAGAAGCCATTGTATCCTCTGGAACTAGAGTTAGAGATGGTGTGGGTCACTATGTGGGTGCTGGGAATTGACCTTGGGTCCTCTGGAAGATCAGACAGTACTCTCTTAACTACTGGGCCATCTCTCCAGCTCCCCTCACTTACTATAATATCATAATGCTTGGGCTTTGATACAATTAATATTCCCTGTTGTTCACAATAAGAGCCAATCTCAGTACCTGAGTAATCTTTAAGCTATATGTATTATAGACACACTGGTAAGGAAAAAATTAAAATACCATGTAACACAGGACAGAGTTTTTATCCTTCTATGTGAACATAGAAGATTGTGATCTTTTAACTTGATCGTTGGGTCTTTGTAGAAGGGTCTGGGCTGATGGTGCAGTATACATGGAGAACTAAGAGGGCATTGTTCATTCCTCTGTGGTGCTCCTGAAGGGAATAGAATGACTTGGAGAGATGGTACATAAGTCTGTTAGACTGGTAACCTGAAGGACTGACAATTGAATTCTAATTAATTGAGAAAATATTAGATACCTCCAATGTGACATCAGATATGTTTGACAATGTGGTTTTTGTAAATAAATGAGGTACAGCTGAATTAGTAGTAGTGATGTACACAAGTAATGTGGCTAAAAAAATTGGACTTGGAAAGAAGAGGAGGAATTAGGAAAATAAAAAATTTGAAGACATTTAAAAACCTCAGTTACTTTTGTGAGTAAAAAGAACGAGTTTAGCCGGCAGTGGTGGCGCACACCTTTAATCCCAGCACTTGGGAGTTCGAGGCCAGCCTGGTCTACAGCCAGAGATACACAGAAACCCTGTCTCGAAAAACCAAAAAAAAAAAAAAAAAAAAAAAAAAAAAAAAAACCAAAAAAAGAACAGGTTTAGGATGTTTGAAATTTGGGATGAATAGATAACTTCTTTCTCAGGATAGAAAATGGCAATGGAAAGTATTCCACCAAATACCAAATTTTATTTGTACCTAGAGCTTATTAAATTAGAAAACTTTGTGTGAAATATAGTATAGGATGGTTAGAAGAATGACAGATTTTGAAACAAAATGTGTCTAATGTTAGTCAGGAGTATTCTGTCACAGAAGCCTTGGGAAATAATTAACAGAATCCTATAATCCAATTTTAAGTAATTCCATTGCCCAGAGAATGAAAATTCCAACATAACAAAAGAAATGAATGAAAGCATGGAGTAACTGAATTCTAATAAACTGATTTATTAGGAAGTGCTACAATTTTATAAAATCACCATCTTGTATGTTTAAGGAAATGGAACATCTAGACAATGAACATTAGTGTTTGTTAAAACTAATCAGAAGAAGCTCTTGGGAATCACTGAGATCAGCAGATTGGTCAGCAATCTGATCAACTTTCACATCACAGAAAATGTGTGTCTTTTTATGAAATGCAGTAGGAGCTATTCTAATGAATGTTCTACCAGTGATAAGTTCCAGCCAAAACCTTTAATATGGTCAAGCTGTCTTTACTGATATGATAAGTATCAAAGAATGTTAAGTGAAGATGGGAGAGTAGACCAGAATGCACTGTATATGTGTCTGAAATAAACAAAATCAATGAAATAAAAAAGAATAAGTGACCTTAAAGGTGTATGTATGTGTGTGTGTACACATATATGTGTGTATACACACACACACACACACACACACACACATATATATATATATATATGCACATATACATACATACATACATATATATGCATACATATATATATATTTTCATTGTAGCACTATTTGCAACCCTCAAGTTAGGGAATCAGCTATGAATATCCATAAGAAGATGAATGGATTCTTTCCTTTTGTGGCCATTGCTAGAGTAGTAGCAGCTACCAGATGAAGTTCATTCTCTTTGACCTTACCAAAGCAAGAACTGTAAAAGCTTTCTAGTACACATCTTCACATTTTTTTCCCATTCTGCAAAAACCTGAGATAGCTCCGTTTTTAATCTGTGACCATCCGAAAGTATTGATGAAATTCAGGTCATTCAAGCATGCTATAAAGATAAGCATGTTGGTAAAAGTAGTCTACTTTACAGGGGAACTCTCATCTTCATTGGACCTGGTACACAGGAAGATACTAATGGCACAGGTGTCCATGAATGGACTTGCACCAGCAAAGTGCTCATCACCAGGATAAAAATAAACAAAGATGTAGTTATAATGTTATTGCACACTGTGTAAAGATTATCTTTGTATTACTCAAATGGTGATTTCTCTGCCCACATATCTGGTTGTACTCTGGACATGGCATTGTAATACTTATTCTAAGAATCTCTAACTCAGAGTTGTGTAAACATTGCTCCACATTTATTCTCTGATTTGTCAATAAAAGATCAGCCAATGACTGAGCCGGGGAGAGAATAGGACTGGACTTCGATCCTAGCGGATGAGGGGACAGTGAGGGGACAGAGAGATAGAGAGAAGTAGAGGGGGCAAGAGAGAACATTTAGTAAAGTCCAGGAGACTCCATGGGAACACAGCTGGAGCAGGGAGAGCCAGACCAATACTGAAATGCAAGTATCTCAAGGATTTTGGCTGGGAGGTAGCTAGATTAGAATAGATTAGTATATTCTAATCCCAGAGGATTAGAATAGATTAGCAGCCACTCAGATATTGTGATGTAAAGCTTATTAAATAAATCTTATAGTCTCATTTTATTTTGGGAGTTTGCAGAGATAGAGAAAAAAATTACCACATTTAAAATTACTCTAACACAAAAACATTTAAAAACTCTTGAATAGAAAACCAAATCAAGCAAACCTGGTCGAAAAGGGGAAATAAATAAACAATTGAGAAGATTCAAGGATAATCTTATATATACCTTTCATGAAAAATGACTTATGAAAAAAGCTGGGTAAAGGAATTTGATATACATATACAATGAAGCTTATTCAACCATAAGGAACAACATTTTTATAATTTGGAAGTATTGTTATGGTAAATGAAATAAGCTAGACTTAGACAAATGTCTCATATGATCTATCATAAGTGGAATCTAAATTTATCTAAAACAAATGCCTTTAATCCCACACTTGAGGTGAAGGCAAGCAATCTTTGTGAGTTTGAGGCCAGCCTGGTCTATATATAGTGAGTTCTAGTACAGCCAGGCCTACATAGAGAAACCCTCTATCAGAAAAACAAAACAAAACCAAAGCATCAGAATAAAAGTAAGTTTTAGCGATAACAAAGTGACTAGTCAGAATGAATGGTAAAGGGAACTGAGTATGTGATCAGACCACCAATATGGTGGTTTAAATGAGAAATATCTTCCATATTCTAAGTCATTTAAATACTAGTTTCCCAGTTGGTGACTGTTTGGATAGGGTTAGAAGTGCGGTCTTGCTGGTGAAAGTTTGTTACTAAGGGACATGTTTTGAGATTTCAAAGACAAGCACCATTCTCAGTTTTCTTCTAATTCCTGTTTGTACTTCAAGCTGTTAGTGTTCAGCAACTCCAGCCACCTTGCTTGCTTGCTGTCATACTTCTCTGCCATGGTAGATGCCTATCCTCTAGAACTATAAGCCAGTAAGACTTTCCTTCCACAAGTTGCCTACTGTTTGTCATAGTGATAGAATTGTAACCAATACAACATGCTATACATGTGTGAAAATGTCATAATGAAATCCATTGTTTTGTATAATGAAGATCTATATTAAGTTCTCATTATCCAAAAAATTAAATTACATAACAAAAAACATTGAGAACCATGGAAAAAATAGGTTTTAAGGACCATAGCTTCATTGGACAAATCACATGGCAAAAACACATTTTGGGGAAAATACAAAATTTAAAGACCCCTTCATGTTCTCTGTTTTTATGTAATTAAAAACATTTTTGGGGTATATATGATAATTACATTCTAGTAAAATATATTTGTAATTACAACAGGTCAAACTTTTATGAACTGATTGGTGTTTGCAGCTTTCATTTTATTTACTAAGAAACTTGTACTTATAAAAGCTACGTTGTGCTTTTGTTTGTTTGTTTTTCATTTAGAATAGCTCCTTCAGTATTTCCTGGCTTCCTTTGAAAGGCCTTACTAATATTGTCAAGTCACCACTGTCGATGCTTACACTGGTGAAGAACTGCTGTTGTGATAAACAAGACCCTAACCTGTATAAATCCAGCAGCAGTTACATCATCTTTCTTTGCATTTTGGCAAAAGTTGTTAAGAAAGCAATGAAAAACAGTGGCCCTCATCCTTGGAAACAAGTTAAAGGAAGGTAAGTGCTGTATGGTATCTTTTTGGTCATGAGTATTCACCAGTACATTTCTAACTAACTATTTATATTTTTAAGTTAACTTATGATTGGAGTCTTTACATATTTAAAATGTATTCCTTAACCTAGGATGCCAAATTTTTTTTTGTCTTGCCAATATGTTATAAAGAGGAACAAATGTAATATCCATAAATTAGAGGGTTTCAGTTTCTTATTCATCTAATTATCACTGAAAATTGGACTTCTTTGTATTAAATACCAGAGTATTAAGAACAGCTTTGGCTACAATTAATTGTGATATTATATAATCCTTTGCTTATTGAAAGTGATGATCTTTTTTAAATTTTAAAAATCTTTTTATGGCACATTGGTAGCTATTAGGTTCATTGTTTGATTCTTTTTCAAAGTATTTTTATTTTTATTATTATTTTACTGTTATTTATTTATGTGTACATGTGTGTGTGTGTGCATATGTGCATATGCCTGAGGTTAGGGGCGTCCTTTGGAGCTGGAGTAACAAGCAGTTGTAAGCTGCTGATGTGGGTTCTGGGTATTGAACTCTGGTCCTCTGTAAGAACAATAGATTTTCTTAACCACTGAGCTATTTTTCCAGCCTTTTTGTTTTATTATTGTTTTGGGTTTTTTTTGAGAAAGGATTTCTTAGTGTAGCCTCGGCTGTACTAGAACGCGCTCTGTAGAGCAGGCTAGCCTAGAACTTGTAGTGCTCCATGTGCCTCTGCCTCCACCAGTGATTGTTTAAATTTTTTGTGTTCTTTGAATCCAAATATTTCAAGGTTGCTTCCTTAAATGAGACTTGACCAGAACCTGGTATAACCAGATATCTCTAATGTTCTCATTTGGGGACTGTGCCTATTTTCATTCTGGTTTGGTGTTCTCTTCCTCTCCTTCTCTTTCCCCTCTCCCCTCTCCTCTCTCCCCCATCTCTTTCTCCTTTCCGCTCTTTATCTCCCCTCCCCACCTCTGGGTGTCTGTATGTGTGTCCCTGCATGCATATGTGCATATTCTCTATTTTGAGCTTTCCTTTTTTAAATGGATATAATCTACTTGTTTTCATTTTCTACATGACTACATGGAAACCCTCCTTTTAA
Source organism: Mastomys natalensis (assembly GCA_021653895.1). Taxonomy (NCBI): domain Eukaryota; kingdom Metazoa; phylum Chordata; class Mammalia; order Rodentia; family Muridae; genus Mastomys; species Mastomys natalensis. The sequence continues at coordinate 860,010 of JAJTUV010000760.1, read as the reverse complement.
GCCTATAAGATAGTAGCAGTACAATACTATCTGATACTTGCTTCTTTTGTTTGGTAAGAACTTTGGGGGAGAAAATATTTTTCTTTCTGACATAAAGTTTTCAAAATTGTTTAATGATCTGAGTGTGGTAATATGCCCCTCTAGCATCTGGGAAGCCAGCCAGGAGAATTGTTATCTCAAGATCATCCTTAGCACATAGAGAGGTCAGGACCAGCTAGACTGGATGCAATACAGTGAGCACATATACTTCTATGAAAAACTTAATACCCTTAACTCCATTTCTTAGTTATTGTAACAAACCTGATAACATTAATAAGACAATACTATATATTAAACACTGTAGTGATGATAATAGGGAAGAAAGAGAATTCAACAGATTTTTACTTTGTGGAGCATATTGCTTCTTATATTCTTATTAGTATTATATTTTTATATTAATTCATATACAATGTTCCATTACACATGAGCATCAGTCTCTTGTATGCTTTAATTATTTATGTTCGAACAACCAAGTATAGAAACTACAAAACTTAGCAATTTATGAGTAAGAAGTCAGGGTGAATTGCTTTTCCAATCCTAAGCCCCCGAATGTTGAGAGAAATATCCATGAGCTGTTAGGTACAAAGCTGCTAGATGTGTGATTCAATTTCTTAATGATAGATATTTGAGCACATACACTTTTTCTTTACAACTAGGTAAAAATTACCTAGCTCCTCGAATTGTCCTAAGATGTCCTGTCCTGCAGGACATTAAACAGGGTCCGGGGAGATCACTAAGAGAGGATGAAAAGAAACGAGGAACGAAAGGATGATGATGGCCTGTCTATCTGATCAGACCGCCGATTTTTACTTCTTTACACACGAGTTATATTTACAAAGAGGCAGGATGTGGGGAAGGGGATGATGCAGGAGCATAGGTGTTTAGCGGGAGTACAGAAATCTTCCAGAACAGAGTGTCAGCTGGGTGAAGGTTCAGGAGACAGACCACCATGACCCCGCCTATGATTCACTTGTCTTTATCTAAGTTGGTACTATCCACCAAGGTTACCTATCTACAAGGTCTATGACTACTCAGGCTTGGCAGCCCTCCACCAAAGCTGCTTGTTTACCATAGCTTCTAGGCATCTGTTTCAGTGTTTTTCCAGAGACCCAAGACTTGGTGCTAGCAGGCATGTATGTTAGGCCTATTGCTGATTTTAGGCCTTCATTGTATAAGCAGGGCTGCCCCTGACACTAAGGTACAAAATAAAACCAAGTTTTTCTGAATGGTAGATAGGAATATATTGAAGAAAAGTTATGGAAAATTGATGTTAAAATTACTGTAAGAGCACTTGAAATTGTACTTAAAAGTTTTCTGGTGTTGTGGGACAGATGCTTGAGGTAATTAATTTTTAAATAAGAAAGGTTTGTTTTGGCTCTTGGTTTTAGAGTTTCAGTCCATGATCCATTAAGTTTGTTGCTTTGGTTGAGGTATCACATCCTCTTGAGAACAAATCACAGAGCAACAACTACTTACCTTGCTGTCAGGGAACAGAAATAAAATGTGACAGGAGGTTTGTAACGGGAGATACTTAGAAAAGCTGCTGCATGGCCCAGCTATCTAATCAGCCGGGCGGCTCTGCTTAGGTCCGGCCACCATGTTCCACACTAGAAGCAGCCAGAAGCCAAGCATGCCACAGCCAGAAGTGGCCAGAGGCCAGGCGCCAGAGCTAGACCCACAAGACACCAGTGTGGTGGCTGGCTCTGCCAATCCCCCATGGTATCCACAATGCTGCCTGAGCCTAGACCATTCCTGCTATGCCCGTGGTACCTGGTAGAATGACTCATAGTGCTCAAAGATTATCTATCCAGTAGATTTATATATTTGAAAATGCTCAATTAAGAAGATAAGATGCTCACACAATCAGAATTGTTATCCAGTATTTAACCTTTGATAAGTAGCTACCCAGGACTGCTCTCCAACCATCTGTCCTCCCTCCATTGGTTGCTAGCCTCCTTCCTTTCTCCTCTCTTCCTCTCTCTGCCTACCTTCCATACTGCCCAATCACGGAACCCCACTGCATATACAATGTAGCAGTAGCAAGAAAATTATCCTGCTATAGAGGTTGGTGTCTCAGTAAGTGCCCTAATGCTACTTGGCCTCTCTCCTATAAATGCCACTGCCTCCCAGTATACGTCACTAATTTAACAAATCTCAGACATTTGTGGACATTTTGAGATCCAAGCTATAACATATATTTTGTCTTATTGTCAAGAAGTAAGGAAAATGATGGAAATTCAAAGGGAAAAGCTATGAACCATAGGAAAAGAGCATTTCCATCATTTTCAGCATTTTGAGAAAAGTTCCTGAATCCCATGATCCAACCATAATAGTTTACCATGTCAGTGGGCAGTGGGAAGTAGAAATAGTGACAGGATAACACCAAAAAGTGAAGAGTTAACTTAAAAATTGACCTGGGAAACGGCTCAATGGATAAAGGATAGGAATTAGAATTTCTGACATCTGTATAACTCTGGGTAGCTGCAGAGACTGACACAATCTTAGTCTGAGAGGTACAGGAAGTGGATCCTTGGAGCAAGCTGGCTAGCTAGACTAGCTGGAAAGATAAACTCTATGTTCTGTGAGAAGTACTCTCAAAGTGGGATGCAACTGAGGAAGACATCCTGATGCCAACCTTAGACTTCTATATGTATGTGTTTCTACACGTGTGCTAACATGTGTACACATGCTTGCACCATACAAAAAATAATTAGCCTTAACTTTATAATAATACTGTGTCATGAATATTGGAGGACAAAATTTTTAAATGATAGATTTTAGTTAATCAAATAAACTTACAAATTTTCATGTTTTGTAGGATATATTCTAAGTTTCATCAAAAAAGGATGGAAGAACTAACTGAAGTTGGCCTACAGAACTTTTTCAGCCTTTTTCTACTGTTAGCAGCTGTTGCAGAGATAGAAGATGTAGCAAGCCATGTTTTAGACCTCCTTCGTTTCCTCAGGCCTGCCTCTATGTCACCTCATAAAGCCCTTCTTTGGAAGGGTCAGATGGCATTTCTCCTGATGTATGCCCAGAAAAACTTGGACATTGGTGTTTGGGCTGACAAACTATCATGTGAATTCCAAGAGAAAGCAAAGGAATTCTTGGTATCTAAGAATGATGAAATGGTACAGAGACATACTCTGTGGACAGTGCTTTGCATCTATATTGATGGTGTTCAAGAAGTATTTGAGATCAGCAGTTGCTTGTATCCTTCTCATGAGCATCTTCTCAATGATGGATTTAGCATGTTACTGCGAGCCTGTCGAGAATCTGAACTCAGGACAGTGCTGAGCTTTCTACAAGCTGTTCTGGCCAGAATCAGGTATGTTTTCTAACAAAAGTCGTGATAAGCTTCACTTTTGACATATAGTCCAAGTGTAGAAGAGTTTATTTTACTACTACATTGGCATAAATCATTAGTTTTTCAAACTCTAGAAAGTTTTTATGCAGACACAAGTAACAAAAATAAACTGAGAACAGCCTGATGGGATTCTGGAGCCCTGCATTTAGACCTTTCTTCTGTGTTACTCTATATAAAGTGTTAATTACCAAAGAGGCAAGTTAGTCTGAGCAAGCCCATGAGTTCAAATTTGATATGGTTTTTAGAAAACTCTATGGAATTCTGTTCCATGGGGAGGAATGGGCTATTATGTACTATTTTATTTTAATTTAATATTTTTTATTTGTGTGTGTGTGTGTGTATGTGTATGTGGTGTATGTGAGTGGGTATATAAATTTTATGGCAAATATATAGTAGATCACAGCACAACTTCTGTCTTTCCACTATAGAATCTTAGGGATCAAATTCTGGTTTGCACAGTAAAGACTTTTACCTGTCAGGTGTCTCTCCACCTCCCACACTGTACAGTTTTTTTAAATAGTGTCTTTAAGTTGTAGCCGAAAGATTATTTGTAATCTCCACTGCCTCACATATTTCCTTCTGAATCTGTATGTTTGGAAATTAACATTATTTTAACAGAAATCAATTATACAAGATTTACATTTTTAAATCTATTCAAATTGTACAGTTATGCTAATTTACAGAAATACTCAGATCCTAAATTAATGATGAATAAAAACTACAGTTATAATTTGAATTTAGGTTATTTTGTAAGTTTTGCTTTTCAAGTAGGTGTTCTTAATAAGTTAAATTTATCTCTGTGTAGGCATTGTTGGTGAAAAGTTGCCTAGAACATGTATGTAGAAATAGAGTTTTTCTATAGGCTGAACAGAGGGCTAGAGTCACCTAAAGCCCACCTCCAAAAGATCTCATACCCTCTTCTGGACATCTCAGGCACCTGTATTCATATGTGTACATACCACCATACAAATAGACATAATTAATATATATATAATTTTATTTGAGATTGTGTAGAAGCTGCTTTCATAATATTACATTAAAAGGTTAATTTACAGAATTTCAAAATTTATGCAATATCAATTTGTATCTTCCTTAATTTTCTTTATCCTGATTTACACGTTTTTAATCCTCACTAGTTTTCATATGTATGTGCATACCCAGAAGTTTTCATCAGTAGTTATTCCCTTGATTCTCCAAGAATATTCAAGCAAGAATGTTAAAAACAATCCTCAGATCTTTGATGTGTGAATAGACAGATAAGTAAATTAATAACCAATTTCATAAGAAAGAACCTTTTTAGTTATGGATCTTTGAATAAAAACATTTTTGGGGTCACAAATTTTCTATTATCTAACAAAGACTAATTTCATTTTATTTACTTCCTTTTTTTTAATAAGTAGTAGCATTTCACTGTCCCTTCTACCTTAGCTAGAAATTTCTTTCTAATTCTAGTTTTGGTTTGTCTAAATATGTTTGTTTAATGTAAAGACAAGAAGTGGGGTACCATTCTGAACTGTTCTTGTAATTAGGAACTGCCATCCTTGGAAAATTTAAAAACATCAGAATCAGAAAGGAGGGGAGAGTTTTATCAGTTTCTCTCTTCTCTTGAAGATGGCTAAGTACCTTTTAAACCAAAGTAATTTTATTTTGAATAGATTTATGGGAGGATTGATTTTGGGGAATTAAGATGGAGTCTAGTCTGGCATGACTTCACACTCATGATGTACTTGAGGCTGGCTTGGAATTCATGATTTCATTCTTCTACCTCCTCCATTCCAAGTGTTGGGATGGCAGGTGTGTGTCACCATGCCTGGTTTTTCCTTAGTTTTACATAGTTTTCAGCAAAGATTTATAACCTGTACTCTAGCAGTTTTCCTTTTTGTTGTTAATATTAGTTTTGTGTCGTGAATATAGTTGGGAAAATGTGTTAGTGCTCATCTTCATGCTCTAGGTAAGTGGGTCTCAACTAGGAATGAGTATGTCTTCAGGAGAAATTTGGTAATGTCTGGAGATACTTTTAGTTGTCACAACGAGGAAGTTGCCACTCGCATTTAGTCAGTGGAGACCATCATGCTACTACTAACTAACAGTTCACCGGGTAGGTCCCACAGCAGAGCTCAACAGTCCCAAGGCAGAGGAACACCGCTCTAGTTCTGATTCCCTGAGCACCTTTCAGACATTCTCTGCTGTTTCTATGTCTAAAGTGTTTTTGATCCTTTTTCCCTTGCTTAGTATTTTCTGGGCAACTTTTTATGTTGTTACTTGAATACTTACCTACTTACTTTTAAAGACTACTTAGTATTTCATTATACAGATGTATCAAGCTTTATTTGCTCTGTTTCTAATAATGAAATTTATATTATTTACCATGCTGTATTTTTATCATAGCACATTTTATTTAATATTTTATATATGCATGTATTTGTTTACTTGAAGTATATTTGCAAGTTAATTTCTCAAAATGAATTGCTGTGTGTTTTAGATATGAATGGATATTATTGAGATTTTATTTTTAGATCACTGTGATAAATAACTTAGGAAATGAATTCTAAGATAGAAATAAAGCACTGAGTTTAGTGGAAACGCCAAAGAAGAGAAACAAACCTTACTTTGAAGCTTAGGGATAAAATTTTTAGGGAGCAAAAATTTTTTAAATGATTTATTTTTTTTTCCCTACTTGCTATGTATCCACTAACATTTGTTTAAGTCTTCTTAAGAAACTTTTTTTGATAATTCTATAATAAAAGTACAGTGACTGGGCTGGAGAGGTGTCTTAGCAGTTAAGAGTACTTGTTTTTGGGAGGATGTGGGTTCATTCTCAGCACCCACATGACAGCATCGCAGCATCTTAACTACAGTTCCCGCTGATCAGATGCTCTCTTCTGATTTACATGGACACCAGGCACACAAGTGGTGTCCAGACCTATATGTAGGCAAAGCTTTTACACATAAAATAAAACTAAAGAAGCCTTAAAAAGGTAAGCTAACAGTGAGGAATTCAAGATTTATTTCTATATTTTTAAATATTTACAATCTGCAAATATAGTCTTTATGAATTCTTCCATTTCTATTTATAGATGGAAATGCAATTATAGATATGTTTATCCATGAAATTTCAGAATTAAGACTGGTTCTTGCACTAAGTGCTTTCTTATGTTGTACTCCCCTACCCACATAGCCAAACTAGTGGCCTTACTTCTGTATTGTTTAGCAATAGCAAGTACTTTCATGAGTAAAATCTGCATATTGAACACAAACCTGATATTATTATTGCTTGAGTACATCTGAATGAGTCTTTTCCATTTTGATACTGAATAAAAAATAGTTGCTTATTGGAGGTATTTGGTTGTCTTATTTTAGTAATTTTTCAGTTTATGAATCAGTAAAATGAATGGGGAAATGTGGAGATGAGTAAATTATATTTATCAAAATATTTATCTGATTTATTGGTATCATATCAACCATTTCAATGTCATTTTTGTGATTGAAACAAAATTTTGTTCTTTAAAATTAAATTAGTAAATTATCTTTGCATTAAAACCAATCTAAAGATTATAAAAAATACTGCTTAAAAGTACCTTATGAGGTACTGTGGATGGGGACTACACTGCTTAAGAATTCAGAGATGATTGTAAGAACTGCAGGGAAAAAGTACATCCAACAATGTGGACTATCTATAAGGTGAAGCTAGTTTACATTTATGTTAGTAAATTCTCTTAACTGGTTCTAGGTTGAGTTTGAGGGTTACTGTTCTTGGAATAGAGTATGTGTCTGTGTGTCTGTGCATGTGTATGGTGTTTGTTCTTTAGACCAGCCTATGAAAAAGAGACAAGTGTTTATATTGGGAATATTTAATTTTGTATACATGTGTATATTTTTTACTTTATTGTAAAATTTCTATTTAGAAAACTTTTATGTATACATGCATATGAATGCAGGTTTCAGTGTAGGCCAGAGAGGTCCTGGAGGCCTAAGAGGGCATCAGATCCCCTGAGCTGGAGTTAACGAGCAATTGTGAACTCTCAGATGTGGATGCTGGGAACCAATCTTGGATCCTCTGGGAAGCATTCTTAACCACTGAGTCACACTGTGACTGAGAACAAATGCCAAAAGAACTTAAAATCTTACAAAATTGATGTCAAAAATACAGCTTTGAGGGAATTGTGCGATCAGTGTGAACAAAGTGAAGCAGCTGTGTACAAGTCTTTTAATGCTGTTACACGTTGGATTTGTTAACTTGGAAATTTCTGAATCTTGGATAGTAATTTGGTCACGTCTGTATTAAAACTAATCACAGTGTATATAAAAGACTCTGACTTGGATATTTTTATTTTAGCATTTTCAAGATAAATATTGGTAGACTAGACAAGCATTTACTTTAGAATATTTTGGTGAAAGTCCCCAGAAATCATACAGAATTGTTTACTTTAAAAAGAAAGGGTGGGACTTTTTTTTTTTTTTTTAAAGTACTCTGATTATCAGAACATTGTGGTTTGTTCCTGATTGATCCAAAAATCTATAATTTTTGTTGAAGATCATTTTATAGCCTACTTGAATTCCACTGTAGGTGGAAAAGAAAAGCTCAAAATATTTTGGATAGTTTTTAAAAATTAAAGCATAGGCACCCACACTCCCTGCTTTCGAGTTGAGAACAGAGCTAAATTCTTTGACTTTTGATTTAGGTAGAGAAGATGGATTACATAGATTGATGATATTTATTCTTGGCTGCATCCCTGGCCAAGGAAAAGGATGAAATACTTTACCTTAACAATCTCCTGTTTTCAAATTCAGATGGGAATAAGGTATCAGCCCTTGCATAAATGTAAGTGCAGTTGTTTGTATGTGCAATGTGAGAATGTGTGTGTGTGTGTGTGTGTGTGTGTGTGTGTGTGTGTGTGTGTAGTGTGGGTGTTGAATAAGTAACTTTAATAATTGTATGATAAAATTATAGAATTAAGATTACCGATTACAGGGAGAAGCAGGTTCCTCTAGGCTGCGAAGAAATAATAACTTCATATGCCACTTTCTGCTAACTGAAGCTGATGGCTCACCAGAGCATTCTTTACTGCTGATTAAATAAAAATACTGACTTGGTTATGTTAACTAAATACCTGTTTAAAACTCTAAATGTCAAGTAGGTTTATCGGTCATCTTTAGCATTTTACAATTTCTTTATGGAATCACATTTCTAGTTTTCACTTGCTGTTATTTGAGGTTAATATAAAAATGGCAGACTTTCATTTGTGGTTAGGTGTAGCTGAAAGCTTTTCTTTAATTATATCCATTCGGCCTGCTATAGCTAAGGGTCTGTCAGCATTTCCATTATAAACCTCTATTTTCAGGTTTTATAACATAGCTATGAAAATTAGCTCTGGGCAAAAACTTGACACATAACGCCTCATGGGATTCTCCCTCCTCCTCATCCCCCTTTTTCATTTTTACTGATGTAAGGGTGAGTGGTTTCAAAATGCCTTTTGGCACCTGCAAATATCATTTTGAGCTAAAAAAGAAACAATAAATTTTTAGGCTTTGTAGTTGTTTGTTCTAACACTTAAGGGAAATTGTGGACTTATGAATTTAAGCCAAATGGATATTGATCAACTGACATACTATTTTATATTAAACAAGAGCCTAGTATCAAAGAAGTGTAGAGGTATTGAAGTACTTGTCTAAAACACTAAATGCTGAGTCTAAAAGTATATAGCTTAAAGGGGGTGATTACATTTTTGTAATATGGCTTATATACAACTTCTTAGAAGATTAAGCCTCTCTTCCCTGACCTCTTTTCCCTCTCTCTCCATGAGGTTATTTAACTGTCTTGATAGAGGAGGAGGAGTATGTGACTAAACATGTGTTCACATGCTACATGAGTTCAGATACATACTTTTAATTTCCATCAAATATTTTCTGTGCTTACTACTTCCTTTTACTGATGCAATGTCATTTATTCTAAACAAGTTTTCTTTCCTTCAGGGAGAAAACTGAGGGTGCCTGATTAGGAGAGTGAGTAGTAGCATAGGAGGTACTCTTGAGTCTGTTGTGCTATAGTAATAATAATAATAATAATAATAATAATAGTAATGCTTGCTGTTTCAGATAAAGTAAGATGAACACTGTGGACATCATGCAGGCTTCTTCCTATCAGTGTGTATTCAATAATGAAGATGGACTGTAGCTGTAATTACCTTGCTAATTAGGTAGATTCGGTTTAAAAAAACCGAATCATTTCTGGTTTGCCCCAAATGCCTATGGTATTTCATCATATATGCTACTATGTAAATTTGAGGGCAATGTTATAATAATTTGGGGGAGAGCACAAAAGAGTGTTCCACAGAGAAGTATATTACCAGACTGTATTTGAGAAATTAAGTCAAGATATGTTGCTTACTCAAGACAGCCATCTCCCATGCAGCTTTGATTGTTTCAGAGGTGGCACAAGTATCTCTTAGGAATGTAATATAAATCTTAGTATTTAGGGAATGTATAAAATATAAGCTACGTACATTTTTATGTCATTAAGTATTTTGACCTTATGGGTGCTAGAATTCTACACTATATTTATCTTAAATATTTTGTAAATTCATGTAGTAATACAAACTACATTCCATTAGATTAGTAATATTTGCTTTTTTTTGGAATTTTTCTTCAGTTTTGTACTTTTTCATATGTAGGTATTAATATCTGGATCATTTATTGAAGTGTCAATGAAGTTTGCTATTTAGATAATACATTTTCTACAACACAATAAAGTGATTTGTTTTTAAAGATCATGTAAGAAAATAATTATATACCCATATCTTTATTGGCAAGGGTTTAGAAGTGAAGGTCTAAATATGTTAGTTCTTTTGGATATATGTGTAGGAGTGGAATTGTTGCTGCTTAACTTTTGCTAAACTGTCTTGAAGGGACAATATCATTTCGTATTTCTTCTTTCCATATAAACAAGATGTATCATATCACCAAGAGATCGCAGCCTCACTAGTATGGCTGCTACATGACGTTTCCATTGTGATCTTGATGGGTGTGACATGCTGCCTCATTGTGATGCTGTCTGTACTTCTATGGTGACTAATGATACTGGACATATTTTTATATGATTATTGATCATTATGGCTTTAGATAAATCTGTTCATATGTTTTGCCCATTTTAAACTATGTTGTTACTAAGTTATGAGACCCATCAAATACATGATCTACAAATATTTTCCCTATGGATTAATTTTTCTGTTGTTGTCTTCTACAGTATAAAAGCTTTTTTTTTTTTTTTTTTTTTTTTTTTTTTTTTCGAGACAGGGTTTCTCTGTGTAGCCCGGGCTGTCCTGGAACTCACTCGGTAGACCAGGCTGGCCTCGAACTCCGAAATCCGCCTGCCTCTGCCTCCCAAGTGCTGGGATTAAAGGCGTGCGCCACCACCGCCCGGCGGTATAAAAGCTTATATTTTTGACAAAGACCTATTTTTTGTTGCTGTTGTAGCTGTCACCTTTACCTTCTTGAAGAAAGAGTCTGTTCATATGATTTTAACCTTAGTGATATTCTGTTGAGCATAGAAAAATAATTATGCATCTCTGTGGTCTTCAAAGCCATCCACAATCTGACTTTTCTAACATCAGTTATGTCTTTTTTGTGAAGTGCTCTTTATTTAATTAATTGAAACTATCCTTGCTTGTATTTTTCTATCAAAACTCAGTATTTAGACTAAATAAAACATGGTCAAGGTAATAGAATGAATCTGTGCACTGAACCAGATGGCAGTGTGTGAAAATCATGATTTTCAAAGGATTGAGTTCAATAAGGAAATTGTTAAAACCAGAAGTCAGAAGTAGTCAGTGTTTCTCATAAGGGGTCTGCAGGCAGGGTAGCAGAGAGAGGAGGGAAATAAGTCATTTAGAGGGATTTGAGGGTAATAGAAAGATGATTTCACAAATTAGTACATAAAAGCTGTAATGAAATCAGAAAGCCTCATGTGTTGAAGGAGTCAGTCAGTAGTCCAGGAAGCTAACAGGTGTGCCTTTTGTTTCTGCTTCTTGGGATAATTCTAGCATGCTTAATAGTTACTGCAGGGAGTAACATAGTATAAAAGTAAGAACTTAAAGGTTCATAAACCCTCCCTACTCTTGTTAACAATATAGTCTTAGGAAAGCACTTCTGGACAGTGTTTACTGCAGAAAAGGGCAGAAAAATGAGGCTAGAGAGATGGCACAGAGAAATTGTTTGTATTGTGATTGGATGATTAAGAATAATTGTAGCTCTTACAGAGGACCCAGGATGGTTCCCAGCAACACATGATTCACAACTATACATAACTCAGTTCCTGTGGATCTAACACCTTCTGATCTCTTTGTAGATGTAGTACTCATACATATAAAAATCTTTTTTCAAGAGGCAGAAAAACAGTTGGATAGTACTGACTTATGCCTACCTAAAACAATGGTTGTAAGAATCTCTTAATGCATTCAGTATATGGTGATATTCTTTAATTTTTTTATTATTGTGTGAACAATATTACCTTTTAAGCATCTCTGAAATGTATGCTTATACAAGTATCTTTACTCTTGAATAATGTATTTCATTTGAGTTGCTCTAATGTTATTTATTGCTTTCAACTTTATGGTGTAATTATTTTCTGCAGAGGATACATATTAATGCAAAAAAAATTTTTATTTAACAAATTCATGTAATACTTTGTATCAAAGCAGACACATATGATCTGATCAAATGAAATCTATTTACTATTTGTCCATATGTGTATTACAATAATGATAGACAGATAGGAAAAAGAACCTTAGGTATTTACTTAAGTCCTAAACATTTTGTATTGTTATTTTAGTCACCATTTTTAATAGGTAATGGCTTATATTTCTCAGTGTTTTCTCTTTATACAGCAGATCTTGTCAGTATATACAGGAAAGCAGAAAGTAGTGCTTATGTAGTTACCATGTGGATTTAAGGCAGAAATCTAAAATTCATCTGTTTATTGCCTCCTAAGCATCTTTGAGTAGAAAGGACCTCCAGAAGATTTAGAAAATACATTGTTTCTAACTAATTGAGTTTTGATGATACTGAAAAGTAAAGCTCATCAAATTTATTGTGTGTAGCTGAGTTGTTTGTGGCCATTTTTATTTGGTTTTCTGGCTCTCAATAAATATTATCAGAGTATTCTAATACTTGACTAGGGAAGCAGGTTGGGTAAGAGGGCTCTTTAGCTTCTTACTTGTCTTTGAAAAGTAAATCCAGTTACAGTATGTTATATTTCATATTTAAGTCCAATTCCTAATTCATTAAAATTTTATAAAGTTTGTAAATGGGACTTTAGATTTATATTTTCAAGATTATCTATTCAGGAAATTGAGAAATTAACCTTTTTGAGGTTTTTGGTTTGTTGTTGTTTTTTGCTGTGTAATTACTGCCAAAAGTTTAAAGTTACCAAAATTATGATGGGCGATGTGGGGTGAAATATAGAAAATCTATTTTTCATAGTGCCAGAAGGAAAGAGAAGAGAAAAGGGTATTGAGAGAACAGTGATAAAGGGATTGAGAGCATTATGTGGACAGGGACAGAGAAGGGCACCTTGGAAAGAAGCCAGTTTGTTTCTGCTCAGTTGTATAGGGAGGAGAATACTGTGAGTACTTTCTGTACCCTGGAGTTTGTTAGATTAGTCAATGGTAATAAATTAGAAGATGCTGAAGTGAGGTCAAAGCGTTGCTGTGTTTGTTCACTCTAGACATTAGACCTCCCAGATCCTTGAAACATTAGATGAAACTCAGTAATGAGCTTGTGAGAAGTTAACCAGTTAGTTTACACAGCACCATGTCATGCTAATTATTAAAAGATATGTTGTCACAATACATATGTTGAAGACCAATGAGTCCCTTTTGTGTCAGGTTTTAACTCTTCTTCAACTGTGGGACAGATAAAATCAGCTAAAATTGTGACTTTATTAAATGGACTAAACCCAGAGGAACTCAGTGAGATAGACACACTGGCATTGTCACTTGGTTCTACAAGGGAAGTACTCACTGGAAGCCAGTGAAATTTAAGGCCCACAGGTACATTGTTTTCACCGATGAATTGGTGTGATATCAGAGAGAGAAGAAAACCAATCTCTTCATTATTCCCATAATTGCTTTTGGATTAATAGAGACTTAGAAGGCACTATATATTACAGACAAAACCCTAAATTCGGTGTAGCTTGAGGTATACCTAGCTATGCTAACTGTTGTTTGTCACTCCAAAGCTGTTGTCTTTAACATGTATTTTACAGAGAACATCCAAGCACATTTTGTTCTGGCATATGGGTTTACTTTTGCCACCATATTGTTTATAAGGAATATCCTTGTCTTTGTCCATCTTCCTTGTAAAGAAGAATGAGTAATTGCTTTCTTAAATTTTATTTATTAACATTTTAACAAAATTGGGAACAAGTAGGGAGTGAAACTAGCATTTGAAACTCTTAATTTCAATTGTTTCTTCTTTACCTTACAAGATACATATTTTTCTCTCTTTAGGATGTCTCTTGTCAGATTTAAGGCTTATTTAAAATGAAAAGAAAGCTGGAGCAATTTTCTTTATTCCATTTCAGTCTCCTAAGGCCTATTTCCCCTGGTGAGCTCATAGCAACAGGGGGGTTTAAGGGAATTCAGCTTTCTGCAAATTAATGTCTCACATCATGAAAATTCAGGACTTTTTTTTTTTTATCTTGAAAAGTAATACAGTGAGTGCGAGTATTATTTCTTGCCAGCGGGTGGAAGATGAATGATTTTGTCACAGTTTTACTGCTTGATGAGCAGTGTCCTGAGGGTCAGGCTTAAGTCTGTGTCACTATGCTGCTCATTACTCTTGAGCTAAATAAGGGCTGATTGGATCTAAATTGCCTAGCACATGGGCCACAGATGAGCTCAGTGAGCAGGGGATGACCTGCTATTCAGTCTGGGAGTAACCCCGGTGTGCAAATGCAGCATTAGAACACCGTGGGAGAATGAGAGGCTACCGGCTGCTGCCAGCAAAAGAAATCGAAATGTAAAAACTCTTTGATGCTGTGATGTTAGAATTTGAAATGTAGGAAGTGACAGGTTGATGGTACTTATCAGCTTTGGCTGGATTAGAGAACAGTGTCATCTTGCTTATATAATGACAGAAGAATGAAGCGAGCAGCTAACTACTGTGCAGAGCAGGGCCACTGCTGTTGCCACAGGCAGGCATTGCTGCCTCCTACTGGCAGCTTTCCTGGAAACCAGGAAAGTATAATGAAGAGAAAGCTTCCTCTCCTGGTTTCCAGAAATCTGGTGTGCTTTTTGGTGGTTAAAAGCTGCTAGTAGAAGAATATAAAAAACAGGGTGGAGAGTAGACTTAAAGTCTACTGGATAGAGTAAAAGCAGCAGTCTGGGCAAAGTGGTTGTTCTAGAGTATTCTAGCGAAACAAGGGTTTATAAAAGGAAAGTCTTCCAAATATAGGGCAGGAATCCCTCTTACATTCATCCTGAAATACTGTTCTTTCAGGAGGCCTGGGGTGTGTGGGTTGATTACTCAATTATGTATTTTTATCAATAGCAACACTTTACTAACAAGTAATCCTCGGACTCTTACAGACTACCAACCACAGCGTTAACACAGTTTGAGATATACCTGATAAAGATTCAAAGTAAACAATCCTCAGATTAGGTAGAGTATGTTGCATGAATTTCTTTCTTGGGAAGGGATGGTACAGAAGACAAATGCTTCTTCTATATGCCAAATGCTTTAAAAGCAAAACCATCAAAATCTCATACAACATTGCTTTCTTTGATTTTACTTCTTCAGGTGTGACTTAAAAAAAAAATCAATATCAGACTCAAGTTTCTGATCTTAATCCAAGAAACAAGACTAACTGGAAGAGCTACCTGTCACGTAGGAGTTACTCTTGCTGTTTTGTGGGAGCCTATCATACGTTCCCACTTCATTTGTATTGTAACTTAACTAGATTAAAAATAACCAAATTAGTGGCTTTTAAATATACACAACCATTGACAGCTTCTCATCAATGGCATTTTTGATATAATTATCCATTATCTCTCTCTCTCTGTGTATACACACACACACACACACCACACACACACACACACACAACACAGGTCAGCCCTGAAATCATGTACATACAAGCACCACTAAACAGACAAAGCTGGTGTTTGTATATTTATGTGTTTAAATATGGGTGTAGCAGTATTACAGAAAAATGAGGCCATGAATTTGAAAGGGATGGGAAAGCATATGACATGCTAAAGGGAGAGGACATGGGAGGTTTGAGGATGAAAGACAAGAGCTCATTGCTGTTTGTGAAACGTTAATTCTTTGTTTGATTTTTCAGTGATTAGATGGAAAGATGTATGGGAAGTATTTTGTGTCTAGGCTCTTTCTACTCTACTTACTATACCATGGTCGTCATTCATAAAGCATTACAAATAAGGCTTTGATATTCACTGACTTTGTTTGGGGAAGTTTTTTGTTTTTTTTTTTTGTTTTTTGTAATGTATTTTAAAATATAGAACCTATATGTAGCTAAAATATTATTGGGAGCCACAATTTAATTAAACTCAAGGTTTATACATGTACATATGCTTATATCCCACAATTTTTTTTTTAGTACATAGAAAAGCATAGAATAAAAACTTAAGGGCTGGAGAGATGGCTCAGGGGTTAACAGCACTGACTGTTCTTCCAGAGGTCCTGAGTTCAATTCCCAGCAACCACATAGTGACTCACAACAATCTGTAATGAGATTTGATGCCCTCTAATGGTGTGTCTGAAGACAGCAACAGTGTACTCATATATAATAAATAAATAAATTAAAAAAAAAAAAAAAACAAATTACTCTTCTAGCTTGTTTATAAGAATGAAACTGCAATAGTAGAGATGGCAAGTTTTCAAATATGTGGTGAAATGACTAAAAGATTCAGTGAATTATTATTTCCAAGGGTTAAGTTTTGTTTTTTTTCACCTGTTATTAACATGCCCAACTATTTTCTTGATTTTTTTTTTCTTTCTATAGCTGGCATATAAAATAGTTTTTAACATAACTTCAATTTTTTTATAGCTTCAAGTTTTAAAATTTTAATTTAAATGTAGTTAGATCATTTTTCCCCTTCCCTTTCATCCCCAAGCCTCCTCTTTGCTCTCCTTCCAACACATTCTGTGTGCCCCCACTCCTTTCAAATTCATGGCTTCTTTTTCTTTAGTTATTATTGTTAGTATATAAAAGCACATAAGTGTACAAGTAACACCTGCTGAGTCTGCTTAGCAGTGCTTGTATGCACATCCGTTCAGGCTGTCCACTTAGTATGGTATAACCAATTAAGAGGCTCATCCTTGGGGAAGATTAAGTTCTTTCTCAGCAGTCACTGGTTGCCTGTAATTCTTTTTTTTTTTTTTTTTGGTTTTTCGAGACAGGGTTTCTCTGTGTAGCCCTGGCTGTCCTGGAACTCACTGTGTAGACCAGGCTGGCCTCGAACTCAGAAATCCACCTGCCTCTGCCCTCCGAGTGCTGGGATTAAAGGCGTGAGCCACCACTGCTTGGAGCCTGTAATTCTTTGTCTAGGCTTGGAGACATATGAGCCTATCTAGTTCCACATTAGCATGTCTATTGCAGTTGTTATTGTTTATAGCTTGTTTAGGCAGCCATGTTGTTGCAGTATTATGGCATCATAAGTGAAACTTCCCCATCATTTCTAAAATACACAGTGTCACAGAAGACTTTTTAGTTCTCGGGCTCTTCACATATTCTTTCTAATCTTCAATGTTGTTCCCTGAGTCGTAGGTGCAGAAGTAGTGTAGATGTATATATCGGCACTGGACACTCCATTATCAGCATTTCTGCGTTTGACCAGTCATGACCAGTTTTCTGTAATGGTCTTCCTCTGCTACAAAGAGAAGCATCTTTGGTGACCAGTGAGAGCTAAATTATCTGAGTATAGAAGAATAAGTAATAGAACTTGAAGCATTTAAAAGCTCTAGAGAGATTTCAATAATTGTCTTATATTTTTCCATTATCAAACTTCTTATATCTTGAAAAGACTAAATAGTACAGAAGTATATATATTAATGGTAGAAAATGTAGTGATTCTTCTCCACAGGAAATCACTAGCAATACCTTAGAGATTATCATCTCTTTAAAATGTGTTTGTGTGCACGTACCCACAGAGGCCCAAAGAGGGTATTAGGTGCCCTGCAGCTGAAGTTACAGGTGACATTTCTGAGCCAACTTGGATACTAGGAATCGAACTTGGATTCTCTGCAAGAGCAGCCACCCAGTTTCTTAACTGCTTTTGTTGCCGCTTTGAGCCACACTTGTATTTATTTTTTTCCTACTAACTCTTTTAGGTGAGAATCAAGCTTAAAAATTATATTATGAAAATTTAGCAACTTGGTTTGTTTGTTTGTTTTTGAGACCAGGTTCTCTGTTGCTCTGCCTGTCCTAGAACTAATAAATGTAGATTAGGCTGGCCTCAAACTCGTATGCTGGCCTCTGCTTCCCTAGTGCTGGGATTAAAGGCATGCATGGCTATTCCTGGCTCTGATCTTTTTTTTTATTTTTTGTAAACTGACAAGGATATTAAAAACATCTTACTACATAATACATACACGATAACACAACATATTATGAAGCTTCCATTTACTTAATCCAGTGAATATTTAAGCTGTATGTTAAATTACCTTCATTTTTGTTCTTATTTTTTAAGATTCCATTTGCTTGAAATTTGAGATTGCTTATTAATGGGATATTAACAATAGTTTATTTTTCTGAGTTCCTGAAATATCCAATGTCTTAAAAACCAGGGGAACAAATTTCTACTCAGATCAATTAATTCTTGAATCACATTTACTTATAATGAAAAATTCTATTTATTTTTAAAGGTCACAAATACAGATTTGAGGTTTTTTTTCCTTCCATTCATAATCTTTAGTAAGTCATACCACTTTTCTAAGTCTTTTTTTTGTAATTTGTAAAATGTACATAATTACGTACAAAGAGCTGCTTTGAAGAATAGGAGAGAGACTGCATGACTCATGAATGCAAAATGCCAGTAGCTTTTATTGTCATTACTGTTCATCCTCTGGCTTTGGAGAAGTAAAGGGAAAGCGTGTCAGCATACCAAGTATATTTTAAAGTTTCTCACTTTCAAATTTTTGAGTTTCATTCTGAATTACTTCAGTGATATTCTTTTATTCTCATTTTAAGTAAACATGCTATCCTATTACTCAGATCTCTTGTGTTTCTTAGTACATAACAGATAATTTTCTTTGCTTCTGGTTGTATAATTATGCATGAACCAGAAGTCACTGTTTTTCAGTGAACTCATTTTGGTCAGGTGCCCATCAGGTCTCTCTGTTATGGAACTTTGTGCCCTGTTGAGAGAAGAGGTATAAAAGCAGACTACTGCTCTCAGTGCCCTGCCACCTAGGGAAGCACACATGCAAATAAATGAAAGGCATTCTGATTGATAGAGTAATAGACAGATGCTGAAGATCTTTTCTTCAGACTTCTACATGTGTTACAGAATTTTCTCAGAGATTGCTCTGTAGCCAATGATGGATGTGCTTCTGTGGCAGTAAGTCAGTCCCGCTATAGCACATAGCTAGCACACATTCGAGGAGACACTAAAGTCTCTCGAAACTTACAGATCCAAATTCAAAAGGTTTTCTAAATTCTTCTTGATCTCTTTCACATTTTTTAAATAAAAATAATTAGCTCCTTCCATACATGGAATTGTAAGTTGTCATGATCATACTTTGTTATGAGTGCACTTTTCTAGTTTTTCTGATACTCACTTTTTTCCCTGTTCTCTGTCACTGTAATGTTCCTCTTCCTTTATATACTGCACACTCTTGGTTTTTGATCACAGCACACTTTAACATTTTATTGTGAAAAAAATACAATCCAAAACAATACAATATTGCCTTGTGCACTTAAAAATTATGTATATCATTGAAC
The DNA here is from genome assembly GCA_021653895.1 of Mastomys natalensis. Taxonomy (NCBI): domain Eukaryota; kingdom Metazoa; phylum Chordata; class Mammalia; order Rodentia; family Muridae; genus Mastomys; species Mastomys natalensis. The sequence goes on along the minus strand of JAJTUV010000760.1, from coordinate 840,643 downwards.
CGGAAAGGCTGCCACTTTCTTCTTTTATTTTAACTTGATTCTACTGATGCATATTACTAGAGGGTGTGCATATCTGAGAAATGACAGATTAAACCAGGAACAAGAAATACTAGTCTGTAATCGGAGGATTCAGTTTCCTTCACAAATAACTAAGGAACAGGGGTAGACAACACCCAGGGCAGACACTGCACCAGACTGAAAAAGGGTGATGGCAAGAAAAGGAAGGAAGACATGGAAAAGGAAGGAAGCTAAAACTTGAGTTTTCAGGGAGAGTGAAACTAATTTATTATTCCATGCTTCAGTTTTGAAAAGTATATATTCCGGAAAAAAGATTTTGGTAATGACTCAGTAATATTTATCTTGATATATACAAATTTAAGGGAAGCTTGTGAGATGGCCTCGGTTAAGAGCATCTACTGTTCTTTCAGAGGACCCTGGACTGGTCCACATCAGGTGATTCACAACATGCCTGTAACTCCAGCTCAGTGGAATCCAATTCCTTGTGGCCTCTGCAGGCATATGCATGCATATAAACTGACATAGGCAAGACATGTATGAATAAAATTTTTTAAGCTTTGAAGGGTTTATCCATATAAATATAGTTGTATGTAGTGGTTAATGTTTGATTACTTTGGTTGATTGTTGGTTTTCTAAGGGAAAGTACATTGTAATTTAGCACATATTTCTTGATTTTATATTATATTTTTGCCAAAATATATGTTTGTAAGACTCTAGTGTATGTGAACATTTTGGATGAGTAGAAGTTATGGAATAGTAAAGAGCAGACACTTAATTCCTCTAAATATCTGTGTCTCTTTCATTGTTCTCTTCTGAATTCTGAAATAGTTGGATCATGAATTCAGTCCCTACCTGTGATTTCCTGTGTGCTGAAGACCAGTAATATAAGATGCTAGCTAGTTGCCAGGATTTGTGTGATACATTCCACATGCTGTGTTTCCAGTGACTCAGCAATGCCACAGGTCGGTTCCAGGAGCGTCTGTCTTACATGTAACCACATCTCTGCTTTCTCACAAGGGAAGCTTAGTCTTGTGTAAAAATTAAACCTGCTTTAATCTGCTCATCATATCTTACATTTTGAAGGATATTTTGAATTTACCATCTAGAAATGTAGGTGTCAGAAATTTTATCATTTAAACATGTACATTTGCTTAGAAAGGAGGATGTATTTATTCCCATAGGAGTAATGGTTAAAGATACTGATTTAAATTTTCATATACACATATTTTGTCATACTTACTTTTATGACAGTTTGAAAATCACTCAAGTTAGAAAATTCTTTATTCAAACTGGTATTTCAGCTTTTCTATTTTTAATATAAAGAATCAAAGTGAAAGAAATAGATTAAAATTGCTGCCTGTTCGTATTAGCTATGGTCTTTGATATTAAGTACTTTCTTCATCTTCTCAAGTAGCTATTAATACAGTATTTACATTTATTTAGGAAAGAGGCTACTGGCTTAAGGCTAAGTTAAATTTATATGAAGAAGTAAATTGAGGTGGGATATACAGTGATCTTTTGTGCCTACTTTATACCATGGAGCCTTAGGCAGCTTCTCATATTTCTCCCATCTGAAGGATGAGGAGCAGGTAGCCAGTTTTATATTGAATGCTATACTATTTTGAAATTATTCTTGTTCTTTTAAAGTTGATGACTACAATACGGTTTATACTGGTTCCCACAGTTAATTTTAACTCAGATTTAGTTTGTCTTCTACTTGTGTATAACTGTTTTCCCATTTTATGCTGCTTCTATAAAATAAAAGTACAAGAGAGAATGATGCAGCAAAGTCTTAAAGAAGACCTAATAATGATCCAGGTATTGTCAAGCATCTTTACGTTAGTCAGTAGTTAATTATTATGAGATATTCAGTACCTATAGAATTTACTTAAGGAATTTTGGAACAGCTACTTTTATAGGATGTTTTCAGATAGAGACATTAATGGTGTCATAGTTCATTAGAAACCAGCTTATTTGCTTAGGCCTCTTGTGTATCAGAGACTTGAGGCAGTGTGAGTTCTCATTTTCTTTTGCTTTGGGGAAAAGAGATTTGAAGACACAATTATAAACTGTAACTGGTTAGGTTGACTGGTAAAGATAGTGGGAAGATATATGTCTTGACAGCCGTGCCCGAACTCATTGAGGAAACACTGTATAGGGTTGCAGAGATGCTCAGTGGTTATGGGCGCTTGCTGCTCTTCCAGAATCCCAGAACCAGGCGGGTCACAGCCACCTATAACTCTAGTGCTGAGGGAGCTGATGTCCCCTTTTGGCCTCTAGGCACCCACATGCATGTGGCAGACACACACACACACACATGCACACACACACACACACACAGAGGCGGATGCATAAAATTAAGAATGAATCATTTACAACATGCAGCGAGGGGAGGTGTGCTACAAACTTAAATGAGAGAATAAGAGGACTATGGCATTTAAGGTCCTTAAAACCAACTTAGGTACTTCTACACCACTGAATCCTATGTTCTTTGGTAGTCAAGTTCCTGATCTTCTTGTGTTGTAAGGGAAACACATGTGAACATAGAGATATAGAGACAAAGGAAATGACAGGAACGCACTTGGTTATCAAGGCTAGTCAAATAAAAATGTATTTGTAAGTGTTAACCATTTCTGAACTGCAAAAGGAAAATTTTAAAGTAGTCACTAAGCCCAGATAATAAAGGAATAATAATAAAAAAGATGTGTTTTGAATAATATATAAATTTAAAAATTAATAACTAATTTTTTGAGACAATGTCTCAATAGAGTTTTGAACTAGAACTTGGTATATAAACAAGGCTGGCCTCAAACTTAACAGAATTCCACTTGTCTGCCTCCTGAATGTTTGTATTAAAGTCATGTACCATCACACTTGCTGTAACTCTGAATCTTTATACTTAAATATTCTTCTTACTGATGTTTAACTAATAGAATCATTCTGTTTTCCTGTGCTCTAGGAATCTCTTAGTGAGTTTCTAAGCCTCTTTACCCTAAGCATGTCATTCTCTTATTTTATCTGTATAAATGAAGAGGTTGTACTTTTTATTGACTCATATGCTCCAATATCTTTTCTTTTTTCTTTTCTTTTCTTTTCTTTTCTTTTCTTTTCTTTTCTTTCTTTCTTTTCTTTCTTTTCTTTCTTTTCTTTTCTTTTCTTTTCTTCTTTGTTCTTCTCTTCTCTCTTCTTTTTTTTTAGGTAACACACACATTTGTATGTGTGTGTGTGTTTGCATGTATGTGTATGTGTGTGTGCCTAGATACTCTAATAGTCTAATATACCTCTTAACTTTGATACTCTATCAAGCTGTGTATCTGTTGGTCTTATTTATTTCCTAGGAGGGTTAATTAATATTTAGGGCAGTGCATAGAGGTCAGACTTAAAATCATCCAGTGACTGGAAAACTGAAGTAAGCACTATGTAGTTCCAAACCAAAGAGAAGGTAGATATTCACATGAGTCCTTGTGGTCATTATCACTTTGAAAATTCCCTTTGGAGATAGGAGAGTGTGCCTTCTATTGATGGTTTTATATGTATGACAATTTAAATTTTTGTAGGTAATATTTTTCTTTCTAAAGTAGTCACTTGTAACATGTTTTGGGGACAGCAGTACATCTTATGTGTTATGTGAATCCTTTAAACTTGATACATGGCATTAGACCAGAGTTCTGCTTTTTCTTTTATATGTAAAAACCATTGTCCAGTATAGCACTTGGTGCCACTGAAGCTACCAGTGATTTGTTTCTAAACCACAATAATCCAACGCTGACTCGAGAGAATCATTTTCTCTGCTTTAATTTACTTACAACGGTCGACAGTTAGGGGAAAATAATTGGGACTTTTCTCCTTCTTTTTGTAGTGTGCTACAAACTTATCTTGCCTATAATCTTGATGAGAAGTATTTCCATAAACATTTCCTTTTTACCTTTATTTTTGAAGAGTTGAAATCGCATTGCTTTGTGAAATATTATACTTTTAAAGATATCTCTTGGCTTAGTTTTTAATTTAGCAGTAGATTGTTTCTGTTTTGAGTAAATGGTGGAGAGAAAGAGCTCCAAGAAAGTATTAACACAATTTGGAACATAATTTATCACAAAATTAAATCTTTTACAATTAGTTTTCAGTAAACTTCTTCCATTTAAGACCTGAAAGACACTACCCAGGTTTTCTTCTTCCTTTTCTTCTTCATCTCTGTACTAATTGTCTGATAAACTCTAGATAATACAACCTTACTGGCTTTTGACCATATTTATATCAGATTGAAAATTTTTCTTCTTTCTGCTGCCCCATGTTGGCTTTGGGTCACTGATGAAATGCTTGGTGAAAACAGCTATAGAGAGAGCGTGTACGCCGGTTCACAGCTGCCTTGCTGTCTGTCCAGTGTCTGTTCTGAGCCTGGGGTAAAGAAGCAGGGCATGACAGAACAAACCTGCTCACTATGGTGACCACGAAGTGAACAAATTTGGGAGTTGGAGCTCCCAGATAGCTTTGCAAAGCACGTTATCAGTGACCCAACTTTCTTCTCCTGTGCCCTGCCTGATGAAGAGTCCATCTCTTCCAGTAGCACCCTCAGGCAGGAAGCAAGCCTTCATGACATGAAAGACATTTGAGCCTAAATCTTGGCATATTCCCTTCAGAAAACATTTAAATGCTTAATTCTCGTTTGAAAAAGATCAGACTTAAGGCTTCTCTTAACAAAAACTTTTGTCCCTCTTTTTAATTACCTTTGATAGGTAAATGGGCTCTGTTAAAATTATTATAGATACAAATTCCTTTGAATTTTTTTATGTCCTGCAAAACAAGAATTGAAGATCAGTTTTGAGAACTGCTCAGCAACCTTTTGTTTTTAAGTGTGTTCTGTAAATTGTGCTTCTAGAAAGAGTAGGAATGTGGAAAAGGAAAGTGAAGAATAAAAATGGTTCCAATAAAATGGTTTAATTTATGCTTCTGCAGTTAAGCAGTGCTCCTGGTTAACAGAAATACCCTTCAGCTACACAGGATTTTGGAGGTTGGAGGCACTCATTTGCACATAAATAGCCATTAACTGATAAATTCCCAGAGGTCTCCTGTTGCATGTTAGTGGTTCTGACCTACTTAGCTAGCTTCAATTTGTTTTACAGAATTATTATAATTCTATGCTTAGTACTTAAACTTTGTGATTAATGCATGCCTCACAATACAATTAAAGTATAATTACACAGTTTTGCAGTTTCCTATCGTGTTATTACTACAAGGATCTGGATTTTGCAAATATTAGAAGAGTTAAGGTTCGATATTTTTCACTTTTACTGTTGTGTGATCATGTTAAATGATTAAATGTTGTGTGATCATGTTACATCTGAAGAAGGGAGGAAAGAAGTTGGCTAACTAAATGTAAGGCTTGTTAGCATTAGAAGGATCAGAAAATAAAGAATTACTTGGATTGCTGTCTACACTGACGTGTACTATGCATTCTTGCCTATGGTTTTCAGAACTAAGAATCGTCATTCCATTTTCTTATAGAAGCCTTGTCACTATACCATTTGTTACAGAAGCAGAACGAATATTCTGAGTCTGTGGAGAGGTAATAAAGCAGAACATGAGAAGGGGAACCCTAAAACGATCAAGGTTGCTGTCTTTTGTAAGTGAGTAGTTTGCACTAGAAGGAACAGGCTAAGTTACTGCTAGCCAAATCTAGACCATGGCTTACTTATTTTGAGCTTAAGAATATTTAAATAGTTTCAGTGACAGTTAGAATAAGATGTGGTATTCAGTGCATAAATGTTCACAAAACCCTCAGGTTTTCCAGCTCCCTCACTGGGTCTTCTGCAGCTTTCTGAAGCACTGAGTTCAGCACTTGGTTCTTGTAAAATGCTGCTGTTCCTGTCCTAGCAGAGCAGAGTACTCTTTAGTGTTTATAGAGTGATGTGTGATACATCTAACATCTGTCTCTTTACTACCCCTTAAACATCTAGTTACTATTCTCTTGGGTTTGAAATTGATGAGTGCTTCTTAAAGGTTCATAGCTTGAAATTTATATTTTTTAAGAAAAAAATTCTTAGTCAAATCAAATACTAAAGTATCAATCCTGTTGAAAGGGGTAGGAGTAACAAGACACTGGGATAATTTGAGACGTTTAACACTTCAGTTATTATGAATGCATTCAAAATTGTGTTCTGTTTTATATAATAATTAGAGAATATTCAATAATAATCTTTAATGGACTGCAAAAACTTTTCCTAAATACTTTCCTGAACATCAGTTTGGGTTAATGTCAGTAGGGTTTGGCATGTCCCATGTCCTTAAGCAAAGGGGGTGCTGTTATGACTTCAGCATATTTGAGTGGTATTTGGCTATACTATATAGAGAAATTTAGTATCATATGAACTAAGGAATTTTAAATCATTTGTACTTAATATTGTGGAAGCACATTTAAGTATTTCTGGGAGCGGCTGGGGACAAAAACAAAACCCCAGAATGGTCAAAGTAGCAGCCTTTGTGTAAAGTTGATGTACAGTTTTTCCAAAGAGAAAGTGTTTACCCTATAATGACCAGTCTAATGAATTCAGACATTCATTGATTGCCCCAGCTCTGGGTAGATTAGTAGAGACTTGCTTGAAGGAGTGGAATTTATGAAATGTTTGCCTCATCCGGCAAGCTGGGCTGCTGTAATACAGCTGCCTCCTCAGTGGTTTGCTTTGATCCTGTGGAATGAAAGGACAGGAGGATCAGCTCAGGTCTAAATGAGATTACAGCTGGTTCTGCCGCTTATCTGGTCTATTGCCAACTAGTGTGGCTTTGCACGTCCTAAGGGGTTTACAACAGAAACTGTTTATTGAGTATCATCGGTTTACTCAACACAAGCAGGCTAATCCTTCCCAGCCTCAGCATGCTGGAGAATTGTGCAGGAGCCAAACCAAAAGCTGGTATTGCCAGACCCTCTAGAGCCCTTTGTCTCACTCTAGATTGATTTTTACCTGAGTTAAAGACAGTGAAAAAAATAAAACCAATAACCATTCCTATTGTGAGCAAAAGGTTAATCTTACCTAAAATCTTACAAAAAGCATCTGTTAACCCTAGAAGGGACAGCCTTCCTGTTTTGTGTTTTTAGTCAAGTGGGATTTTTTTTTTAGTTTTAAATTTTAAAGAACAAGATAACAAAAACGGTTTAAGAGATCTTGCTAGGCACTGAAAGTTAAATACTTAAGTCTTCTAGTGGCTTTAGAAATGGAACATGGGGTAGCTTATTTCTAAATAGAAGTTTTACTCTCTATCCATGTATACAGGATATTTTATTTTGTTGTATTACCCACCGGGCTGGGAACTTTCATTATGGAAAATAAAAGATCACAAATGAGTCATCATTTTATCTAGTGGTATATCTTGGTCAATAGCATATCTCTCTAATAAATAACAATCTGGTAGTTTTAAGTATTGTAAAGACAACCTTTAGTAAATAGTCTGAGATTTTAAACATTTTACACATATAATTAACATAGTTGGATCTTGAACAAAGATATTTCATGTTAGATGATACTTTAGGTCTGTTACTTTGTACTCAGTTTCCATTTTTACTCATCAAGTTATTCAACCTTTGGAATGTATTTTTTTTTATTACCAAACTAGAAATAATATTTACCTTGCAGAATTAAATCAAACTACATTAGAAAATTTTAGAAAGAAACACTGAATTAATCAGGTTAGTCAAGGCTACTGTAGTTGATCAGGAGCCCAAAGGCATTGAAGATTATATGCATTGGATCCTTCCCCTGATGTTAAAGTGGTATTTAAAAGCTTCATAGCAGCAATCCTAGGAAGTCCTCAGTGACTACAGATGACAGTCATTCATTGTTGTCTGTGTGAGTACCCATGGATGTAGATACATGTGGAAACCTGATGCCACCTTCAGGCATGGTTCCTCAGCATTCATCCACTGTGATTCTTTAGACAAGGTCTCTCACTGGAACCTGGGCTTGCTGATTAGGCAGACTAGCTTGTCAAGACAGGGGTCCTCCTGTCTCCACACTCTCAGCCCTGGCAGTAGAAGTGCATGCCACTATGCCTGGCTTTTTTACATTGATGTAAATAATGGAAGACAGGTCTTCATGTTTGCATAGCAAACACTTTACTGACGGGGAGATCTACCTTTAGAGATATATTCACAGATAGGTGGAAACAAAAGTTGCCACAGAATACTTTTCCCTTAATCTGTAGCAATAAGTACTTGGAAAACTGTAAGTGTGAAACTTATGCTGAGTTGGCCATCCCTACCAAAAAAAATCCAAAATACAACAAAATTCAAAACTTTTTGACTACTGATATGATGCCTTAAGTGAAAAATTACACATGTAACTCATATGCCAGATTGTAGTTTAACAGAGGCACGTGCCTAAATGTATAGAAAACTTACCTTAGCACTGTGCCTGAAAACCATAGAAGCTAGCAAGGTGGATGTTTTACCACAGGTCCCAAGCATTATAATTGAGAGACTCAACTGGAGTTTGAAATGTTTAGGAAGGCCAGAATGATAAACTTTTATATTAGATATATGGCTAAGCTCTATTTATGTCCCTTCCATTCTGAGAGGACACTTCCTGCATAGGAGTAGATGGTAAACACTGATAACTGCAAGTGCTAAGTAAAAGACAAAATAGATTGTTTAAGAAAGGTACAGAGTTCCTAGGTTTTCTTTCTCCTAATTGGTAAGGAACATGTATCCTCAGCTACAGGTACGTTAAAAACTGTTACTATAGAAACATTTGGAGACTTTGAAAATGTACTGCGTGATGGAATCAGCTTAGACTGATACTTATCCTAAACACATAGCTTGCCCAATATTTAACCTAATGGGCAAGATGTGTGCCAGTTGAAATGTAATATTTATCCAATTGTTTCTGTTCTATCAAGCCAGGCTCTAAAGCAATAGGTTGCACTCGTTCAGTAATAAATTTTTAGCGCATTTGGAGATAAAAGCTGCTGGTGGTGATTGCTTAAACTTTTTGCTCAATCATCTGAATGGTACAAATCAAAGCATTTTGTCAGGCTGTGAGAAGTTTCGTCTAGATATTGCTTCTTCTACACATGGGTCACCATATAAATTACACTCAGAGTTTACAGCATAGCTGGTGCTAGAGTTAAATTGATGCCGAGTGGAGGACTCGTAAAACATCTTCCTGTTAATACAAGCAGGCAGGGTTGACATTGTTGATGTTGGGTTCCATCTAATAAACCATTGGTTCTCACAGTGATTTTTACTGTGTTTCAGAGGTGATGATGATAAAAGTTTAGCAGTCCAATAGTTCTTCCAGAACGACAGAAAATTAGCTCCACTGTCTATATTACTAGATACCAGGAAGACTGAAAGTAATGGTGACTGGAGCCTAATATAACCTCGTGTTCTGCAAGACAATGAATTAGAAGAACAAACTATTAACTCAATATTTACTCTTTTGACAGAGACAACTGTTGATTTTTCGCCAAAGGATGTCTTTTGGAAATACCTTATTATTGTCTTGTTATCTACATGATTAAGCCTTTTCCTTTCAGAATAATTAGGAGCAGTGCAAGCAGCATTATAGTTCATTACTGTTTCTATGTTTACTAAACTTAACTATCCTCCGAATATTCCAAGCTTTATCAAGCATGGTGAACAGCAAGCCACTGTAAACAGCTTTCTCTCATAAGAGTAAATTTGGGAGGTGGGGTGTCCTACTGAAATTGTAATAATGGACACCTTTTAAAAATGTGTTGTTAACAGGGCAGTAGTGGTATGCGCCTTTAATCCCAGTATTTGGTAGGCAGAGGCAGGTGGGTATTTGGCCAACCTGGTCTACAGAGTGAGTTCCAGAACAGCAAGGTCTCTGTTAAAAACAGAAAAACCCTGTCTCGGGAAAGGAAAAACATATTGCCAAGTATTTTTACTTTGTTCATGAAACTTTATGAAACTTAATCTTTTTTTATTTGCAGATAGATTAGATTTTTATATTTTTATGTGATATTTACAGGATGCTAGTAAAGCCCACATACCTTTCCAGTTCCAGCTGTTCTGCCGGAGAATCTTCTCTTACAATGTTGTTATGCATTCATGCTCAACTGGGGATCTTCTAGTTGGCTTCATTTACCACAGATCTTTTACTTGATACTTCAGCTTTTTTTTGTTTTGTTTTTTGAGACAGGGTTTCTCTGAGTAGCCCTGGCTGTCCTGGAACTCACCCTGTAGACCAGGTTGGGCTTATACTCAAAGATCCACCTGCCTCTACCTCCTGAATACTGGGATTAAAGGCGTGTGCCTCTAGGCCTGGCCACTTCAGTAGTTCCTTCCTCAGTATATACATGTTTTTGTTTGTTTGCTTGCTTGCTTGCATCATGAAATGGGCACTTTAAAATTACAGAATCATGTTTTCATTGGTTCTATGCAGATGACCTCTGCCATGCACAAGTAGCATATATCAAGCCCTAAGCATGCAGAGTGAGTTAAAAGGTTCATTTGCTGCAGAATTATAAAAGGAAATTAGTGATATAATAAAAGTCTTCGAGGCTCTCGAGCCTAATTCCAGAGCTTTATAATAACCCTCACAGCACATTGACTTAATGGGTAATCTTTTAGGAAAGCTTTGTTGCAAAGCTTTCTTGCAAAGGACTGCAGTAAAAGTAAAGAGTAGATCTCTTCAGAGGAGTGTTTGTGTAACTAAGTGTCTAGAATAACAGTGATTTAAAACTGTGAAGTTTGTTTACAATTCAATATAAATTTGTTCTAAGTCAATCTGAATTGCTTTTTTTTGATGATTGAGTTTATACATTTAATTTTTCATATCTTCTGTTTAGAATTCAAGTTAACTTTAAGTTGCTATATTTTGTATATGAAAGTTATAAATGGGTTTTTGGGAACTGTAGGTACTCAAATAGAGACATAAAGTCAAGGAAGAAGAGAAATTTTCTGGTAAATTACAAGGAATTATTTGCTTTGTGCTTAGAAGGTAGAAGAGGGACAAGAGCTATATACATTTATGCACATATAAAACGGCATAATCTCAGGGGAATATAGATGAATAAAGCTCATTTATATGCCCTAGATGGACATTATATCATACTGGCAACTTTATTCTTATTTCCACTAGAATTTGCTTACACTTTTGATACAAAACCTTTCTGAAGCATCACTATGTTCTTTTTGATTCCTACTTGGCTGACTTGTAATCCAAACTACTTGTCACTGTTGGATCTGATGATAGGGCTTTTAAATCCATTAACAATTGGCAGTAGCCAGTAGTGTCTCCTATAATTTACTGGTTTTCTTGAATCTGAGAGAAGTACTGAGGATACATAATGCTTTAGAGGTTTTAGAAAATTATTTATCAAAGGCCACTGCTTTCCCAGTTGCATTAGATATTGTAATTATACATCCATACAATCTGTTGACATGGAATTGGATTTGATTTAAATGAAGGGAGAAAAAAGAGACCGGACATTTTCAATATTTATTGATATACCTAATCCATTAAGATAAATTATAGAGCAAATTTTACTGCAATAGGGCCACTTTAGTTGATGTAGTTAAGAATTAGTCGACATTACCATTAGACCCTTTTCTTTTTTGAAATATATTCCCACCAATTAGGAAAAGTCTCAGAAACAGAATTTAGTCTTAGTTTATTTGTATAAGAGGTGACCGAAAATATTTGAGTACATTTAATAAATGTAAAACATTACTCCTGAATTTTTATGAAGCAAACCATGTTCCCTCATCAGGACATGTCAGTTCAAGATGCAGTGGAGTGATCACATTTGTCATTGGAGGGTAACAGGGCAGATTCCCATTTATTGTTTTATAAGACAGCTGCTCTGTCCAAAGCCTCCTCCTGAACCCAATTTTAAATTCTCTGTTGGCTGTGGAGGCCAGAAGGGATATTTACCTAATTTGGTTCCTGAGATGACTTCATTCAAATCACCAGTGATCACCTGGTCAAAAAGAATTGAGTGCTTCATTTTCTATAGCTGTTTCCCATGCTCTTTGTCCTGACTTGAGAGTGGAACAACCTCAGTTAGCTCAGCATCTTCCATTTCCTTAGCTTCTGTGTAGGCAGTGCATTTATTCTCAGGCACAAAACCCTATAGGTCATTGAACTTCTGAATGCCCTCCCTTTAGGTTTTAAATATATCATTAAACATGAATTCATTTTCATATCCTTCCCAGAGGGCAAGTGAGATAGCTAGGTTACAAGCTTGGCAACCAGATTTTGATTCTAGAACCCACATAAAGATGGAAGTTCTCCACATATGCCTTATAGCATGTTTGCCCACAGCACACCCCTGCATGTACACAATAATATTAGTTAATATTGTGTCACAGAAATGGTCTTACTTATGACAACCCTCTAACCACAAGAACAAAGATCATTGTTGTTCCTCACTGGTGATCTTAGCACTATCATATTCTAGAAGCAGATGAACCTGAAAAGTGGTATCTCATATAGAGGCTCTTGTCTTATCCTCAGCCATTTTCATTCATTACCTTACTTGCTATTAATTTTGGAGAATGAGTTCATAGAAATTGAGTCCCTCACTGAACAAAAATAGTTTAAAGCATTTAGAAGTGAGTTGTCATGGTCTAGTGATGATTGTTTGGGGGGGTTCCCTTTAACAATCCACAAGTCATAATATAATGACATGTTCTCTAAGAGTTTCTTACATTTATCATTTCATAGAACTTCATCTAACCATCACTTGTTGTGTTAATGCATAACAATTGCTTGAAATATCTTAAAGTATAATAAAAACAGAAACCTTACAATGTTGCGTAATATTTTTCTCCCCGTTTCTTTGTTACATAAGTTAAACTGCTACCACAAAGACAGAATAACAGAAATAGATAATAATAGAGAAATGTAGTCATGCAACTCAGGACAATATAGTATAGTGCACCCGTTGCTAGCATTGCTAAATTAGCCTTTGCATCTAGCAGGATATCTAAATGAGTAGATCCTTATGTGCAGTGTGATGTTGGTTGTATAAGGTGGTTTTGTCTGGTTGATTTTTTTTTTTTTTTGACCTTGATGACTTGTTTATTTAACTTCAGCTTTTGAGAACACAAACTTTTGAAATCTCAAAGATTATTGTGACAACTATAGTTTAGTAAGGATGCATGCAATCCATTATAGGATTACTCATAGAAGTGGTCATTAGCTCGCCCTCTGTCTTTATAATTTTAACCACACAATATTCTGGTAGCAGACAAACCCAAACTGATGTGCGTAATGCAACCAGAGTTTGCACTGCATTCTACTAATATTCTAGTTAAATTTCCGTCATTCGCCATTGCCATTTTTCATATGTTAGTACCAAATTGTTGGTAATTCCCTAGACCAGTAGCTGTCAACCTGTGGGTTGTTGATGCCTTTGGAGGTTGCATATCAAATATGCTGCATATCAGATATTTATTACAATTTATAACAGTAGCAAAATTGCACTTATGTAGTACCACTGAAATAATCTTATGGTTGGGGTCACCACAACATGAGGAACTGTATTAAAGGGTCATAGCATTAGGAAGGTTGAGAGCCTCTGCCCTAAACAGTATACAATTTCATTTCACTTTATTCATATTTTTCAATTTTTTGAACTTTTCTGTAGTATTTTTTTTTCAGTTACTACAACTTTCCTGATGGTGCTAGTATTTCCTCTCCGTGTAGCATTCACCGTACCCCTAATTTTTTTTTTAAGATCATATTCCTTTGTATGTATTTTAAGTGTACATTGGTTGAATGGAAGCATATGTGTGATGGTTAGCACCCTGTAAAGTGTTTCATGTAACTAGATACTGAAGTGCTTTTGTGAACTCAGCTGCTGGGCAGAATGGTTCTGGTGTCTAAATTCACTCTTCTACTTGAGACAAAGTTTAGGTGTTTTTAATTAAACATTGCTTTTTTTTTTTCTTTCCCATTTCAGGCAGTGATTGACATGATTGAACAAATAGTACCCCATTTCTATTTACTTTATTGCCTTCTAATGTTACTATAAAATGTGTCCATAATAGAATTGTCATTTCCCCCTCTAACCTCTATTTTGCATGTTCTTTTTAAAGCTATAAATTACACTTCTACATGTGTGTGTGCATGTGCGTGCCTGCCTGATTGTAGGTGTTTGAGCTTTATTAACTAGTTTGTTCCTGAAGGTACTCTTACTGTTCCCAGTTTAAGGATTGAGGAATGAGGAGTTGCCTGTGGCCTAACAACACCTGCCTGGTGGAAATGCCACCTTTTAGGACCCTGCACACACCTACTGAGGCATAATTTAAAAACAAATAGTAAACATGGGCTCCTTATGAATTTTAGTTACTGCAACAAACATCAGAGGTCATCAGTGTGAAAAGAAAAACATTTATTCTGCCTTAGACTTTTGGAAACCATATGGCCTCATTGCTCTGGTCCTGTGGCAAGACAGCACATCACTTACATTATGGCAAAGCTTGGAGTGGAACCAGTCTGCTCACCCTGTGGCTAAGAGACACAAAAGGAGGGGCGTGGTCTTGGTAATCTCTTTTAAAGATATGGTCCCATTGACATAATGACCCTTCACTTAGCCCTCTTCCTTAAAGCTAACTTCAACACCTCCTACCTCCCTGGGAAACACTCCCATGTTTTCATACCAGTAGTAGCTGACTGAACCCATGAGTCCACAGTTAAAGAAATGTTAGCATGCTTGATTCATTGTTTGTCATTGGGCTCCTAATTTTTTCTTGTATTGTTGTTTCCATTGTTGCAGATTAATTGGCCCTAGCAAAAGCTTAAATTATCACGTAATTGACCTTCGAGATCCTTATAAAATAGTGTACAGTCCCCATGAATTTTAAATTTTGGTTATGTTGCAATGTTGCATCTAGTGTTTAGCAGGGATTTACTCATATTCCACTTTGCAGCTACTTTTAATAGTTTTGCATATAAATAAGTACAGTATTATAACACTTGAAACATGAGTTCCTTATTTTGGTCATAAAATGGCATTTGAGAAACCACAGAACAGTGATTCTTATTTGGGACATTGAATCTATTCTGTGCATAGGTCCCAGTTTTGGTTCTGTTGCACATGTGCAGAATAGTCTGCTTTGTGCTACACTGTACTTAGAGCTTTCTCTATAAAATGACAGTAAAAGCAGTTAAAACTGGTTAGACCAAGATTAGTACAGTGATTTTAAGTCATCTGGTGTTTACTGGCTAATAACAGTTCCTCAATTTTTAAATTAAAAAACAAAAAATTGAGGAACTGTTCTCCTGCCTCTAAGTCACGCTCACTAGGATTTGAAGCAATGGGGTTATACCTGAACTACAGACTGTCTTGCCTTACATGATACTAACCTGCTTTCACTTATTTGATAGGTTACCAGCTCTGTAAGGGATAATAGTGGGACTTTGTATTCCTGTGTAATTGATGAAAACTTGAGTTCCAAGTTCTAGGTCACAATCTGTTCTCCTTCCTAGACGAGTGTTCATTTACACACTTTCCTTCACATACCACAGAGCTCCCTTTATTTCCCCCAAGTCATATTTTGCATATCACTGTATACTTCATAATTGTACTGCTTCTCTGTAGAATCTGTTTGCTCAAAGAAGTCAAAGCTCTGCTTTGA
This sequence comes from Mastomys natalensis, assembly GCA_021653895.1. Lineage (NCBI taxonomy): Eukaryota > Metazoa > Chordata > Mammalia > Rodentia > Muridae > Mastomys > Mastomys natalensis. Next base: position 825,024 of record JAJTUV010000760.1, on the reverse strand, counting down.
TCTCACCACCCACTCTTCCCCAGCTCCACATACCTGTGCATACAACCCGTGCTCCATGGAGCACTGCAAAATCCTCCAGGATGAATTTGTAAGATTGGTCTCTTGTTTATCATTTGTACCTCATAGCATGGCCTGCACAGGCATTCTCAACAGAACTGAAGCTGTGTTACCTCATTGGCAGAGGCTATTGAAGTGTCTGTTTACCTAGAGGCATTTGAGGTTGCTTCTCTCCTCCCCACGTCCAAGTTCTTAAAGACAGGATTGTGTTAGATAGTCATTCTCAACCTTCCTAATGTTGTGACCCTTTAATATAGTTTCTCATATTGTGGTGACCCTAACAATAAGATTATTTTTGTTGTTACTGCATAACTGTAATTTTGCTACTGTTATGAATCACAATGTAAGTATCTGTGTTTTCCAATGCTCTTACATGACCCCTAGAGGGGTCATGGCCCACAGACTGAGAACTGCTGTATTAGAGAGTTTTTAAGGTTATCTTCCAGGTTTAAAACTTTGGGACTTGGGTTATATGTTATTTTTGTATAGTGAAGCAGTTAATAGTTTCATTTCACAGAAACGGAACTCAGAAAAGCATCCAGGGGTGTCGCTTATGAAGGACCCTCATTCTCTTTCTGTTTATGAGCACCTAATCAGTTGAATACTTGGAGTAGTCCTACACAGTGATTTGAAACAATTTTTTTATATATATATACTAATGCAGAGTTTTAAAGTCACCATGTTTGGAATAGAGCTAAAAGAATCATTCAGGTTTTGCTGATCTCTGTCACCTCCTACCAGTCACATTACTGTGTTATGTTTGTCCTGTGTGGTACGCGCTTCATCAAAAGTTCTTCCCTTCTTTAAATTGTGAAACATAATGCATTTATCTATGCATACCATAAAAGTAATCTACTGTGTGACCAGTTTATCACAGGCCTGCTAAGCTACCAAGGAAGAATGCAGAGAAGAGCCACAGATTGTGTTCCACTCCAGTGTGGTTGGGGAGTGGTGGGACACGTGGAATCAAGACAGATGAAAACAAGGAAACAGATCATGGAATGTGGGGAAAGAGGACCTGAGTAACGAAATGTGGAAATCCCTTTAGTGTGAGAAACGAGTCGAGATGGCAGAACTAAATATGAAGCTTTTAAAACGTGTGAATAGTGGGTTTGAAAGAGTTTGAGTGTGATCATGGACTTCTGAAGACGTACAGGCTTTTCACAAAAATCCCGTTAGGTGGCTGTAACAACCATTACCCGTTCTTGACTCAGTAGAACAGGAGTTGAGAAGTCATTTCTTCCAAGGTCACACAGCTCTGCCAGCTTTCCCTTAAAGCTACATAGCATATTCTTTTTTTGTCTCAATTTTCCCTTAAAGCTACATAGCATATTCTTTTTTTGTCTCAATTCTTCATTTATAAGATTTGAATAATAATTGTTTCTGCCTCACAGGATGAGAAATAATGTTTATAAAATAGTTGACATAATACAAGGCTCATAGTAAATACTAATAAATGCTAGGTATTGCTATTATTTCTACTATGAAAGCTGCAATTTGAGTAACTTGACATTTGGCACATTTATTTTCTGTGATACTGTATTTCATTATTTATAATGTAAGATGGTCTGGTTATTATACTACCACATGTGTGTATCAGAACTATTTTGACGTACATGAAAATTGTCTTAAAGCAATTTCCAAGTGTTGGGGAAATTTACTTCTTTTTGTTTTGGTTTTACCTTTTGGGCAGCAAACGCCTTCCTGTTTTTCCACTGACGGTGGTATCTGAAAATGTCTGTGGCATCTGGATTTACAATAGTGTTTTCCTTCACAGCCGTGCTCCTAGTGATGGCGCTTCCTTTACTGCCTGCACTTTCTAATGCTCTACTTTCACTACTCCGTTAGAGTTAGTTTTCCATTCCAGAAACTTTGATTTTAAAAATTACCTGAGACTGCACAGGTATTGTGAACTGGTGGTTACATGCAGACATTTGATTCGACTTCCATAATGGCCAGTGCTCGTCATTTCTTCTTTTTCACTGTGATTCCCTCGGGAACAGAGAAATTATGGTCGAGTCTTAATTCACCTCGAAGGGAACTGACTGAGGAACCGGACACTGGAGCTCTGAGTAGGAGCGTTTGCATGTTCTGGTTATGCAGCTTTCCCAGTGTGCAGCACTCAGTGGTGCACAGTTCTCAAACACGCTTGTTGTGGGGGTCAGTCTCTCAGCTTTCATTAGACCCCGTCTTTCCTCTGCTCACTCTGCCTTGAAAGGAGTACACTCCGGCAGCATCAGATATTTACATAATGGTTTGTGGTTTACCATTATGTATTCAGATCTCTGAGTCATATCCCTGAGGTAACCAGTAGATACTCGTGCTGTGTCATCATTTTTTGCTGCAGAGGTAAAAGGTGGGTCATATCTGTTGTCCTTTTCAATGTTGCCTTGAGTACATGTGTTCTTTTTCTCGTCTTAGCTAATACGGAATTCTATTGCCCTTGGTGTTTCAAAGCTCAGAGCCACCTTTGTCTCCCCGAGGTCTTCCCTTTGTCTCTGAAATGTCCTTAGTCCACATAAGATGAAAAAGCAACAGTTAATGTTTAATCATTTAAAAACCTGTATGTTGTGAGTTACTGTGTAAAGGAAATATCTCTTCAGTACCAGATTTAGGTTTCAAATATGGTCAGCCCTTAGCCATGTGAACTTTGCATGTATTGTTTAACTCCTCTGCTGCCAGCTTCATCTTCTGTAATGAGTCATCTCATGGCTCTTGGATTTTCTTTATTCAGTTGACATGTCAAAACATAGCATTTATACATCTTGTGGGGTAACATGTTATGCATGTATATGTTATGTAACGATAAAATCAGCTCAAACATATCTTTCTTTTTCTATATATATCCTCTATAGTAAAATGTTCAGAGTATTTCAAACTTACAGTAGATTTTTATTTTGGGGGTGGAGGTACACCAGGGCCTTTTGCATGCTAAGCAAGTCCTCTATCACTGAGCTATGTCACCAGCCTCTAACTTTTGGCATATACAATACATAATTATTGTCTATACTCATCTCACATTGCACAGCACAGCAGAATTTATACTCGTCTTTCTGTATCTGCTTTATTTCACTTAATGTCTTCTCCATTTGTCTGAAATTTCATTATTTTTGAGGGAAGAAAGTAGGGAGGAGGCAGGTGTGCTCACTCACATGAATACCTATGTGTGAAGGCTCGGGGTCAGCGTTAGATATCTTCAGTTGCTCTCTGTTTTAACTAAGGCATGGTCTCTCCCTGAACTTAGAGGTGGCTGACTCAACTAGTCTAATTGGCGAGCAAGTTCCAGGGATTGTCCTGTCTCACCCTCCCCAGTGCTAACACTATAGATGCATGATTCTTCACCCAGGTCTTCTATGTAGGGGCTAGTGCTCCAAATTTGGGTCCTCAGACGTGCTTGGTATGCTAGCTACTTTTATGTCAACTTGACACATGCTAGAGTTACCTGGAAGGAGGAGACCTCAGTGGAGGGAATTTCTTCCTTAAGGCCCAATTGTAGGACATTTTCTTAGTTAGTGATGTGTGTGTGCGGGTCCACTCTATTGTAGGTGGTACCATCCATGCTCTTGGGTGCTATAAGAAAGCAGGCTGAACAAGCCATGATGAACAAGCCTGTAAGCCGCACTCCTCTGTTTTCCGTATCAGCTCCTGCTCCAGGATCCTGCCCTGTTTGAGTTCTTTCGATGATGTACTACAGTAGGCAGTGTAAACCAAATAAACACTTTCCCTCCCAACTTGCTTTTGGTCATAGGTTTTTTTTTTTTTTTTTTTTTTTTTTTATTGAGTATTTTACTTACATTTCAGATGTAATCCCCTTCCCCCCTCCCCTTCCCTGCACCCAGGAGTCCCTATCCCATTCCCCCCCCCTCCTGCTTCTATGAAGATATGCCTCCACCCACCTTCCCACTCTCACCTCCCCACCCATGATTTCCCCCACACTGGGGCGTCCAGCCTTCACTGGACCAAGGACTTCCTCTCCCACCTATGCCCAACAGGGGCATCCTCCCCCACATACACAGCTGGAGCCATGGGTCCCTCCCTAAGGGCTCCCAGGCTGGTGGTTTAGACCCTAGAAACTCTGGTTGGTTGGGATTGTTGCTCTCCTCATGGGGCGGCAAACCCTTTCAGCTCCTTCAGTCTTCTCTCTCACTCCTCCACTGGGAACCTCATGATCAGCTCAATGGTTAGCTGTGAGCTTTTGCCTCTGTATATTTCAGGCTCTGGAAGTTGGTCATAGTTTTTTATCACAGCATTGAAACTGGAACACTTGGTGAGGATTTACCAACCAAGCCATCTCGAAGACCCAGAACTTTGTTCTTTTATGGCTCAGTTATAGTCTCTCATATATGTAGATCAGATTTTCTCTTTTCACTCATCACTTGGTGGACACATAGGGTTGTTTCCATTTCTTGGGTATAGTAAGTAATGCTGCCGTAAACACGGGAGTGCAGATGTCGCTTTGACATCCAGACTTCATTTCCTTTGGATTCATGCCCAGGCGTGGGATTGCTGGATCATATGGCATCTCAGTTTTAATTTTTTGAGGAACCTTCACAGTGACTGGACTAATTTATAATACACGCCTGCCAACAGGGTCAGAAGGCTTCCTGCTTCTACATTCTCACCAGTGCTCAGTTCCTTCTTTTGTGTAATAGCCTAGAACCACCTTTTAAACTAGGGTGCACTCAGTATAAACAGTACTTTATATCTCTGAATCATGGAGATGTAAGGGCTCAGTAAAAATCAAAACAAAACTGAATTTAGCTCTGCAGACTTACATTAATATCTTTCCCTGTCTTAGAAGTTATTAGCAGAAAAGATGCCTTAAACATAGAACTTTAAAAAACTTTTGTTTGAGAATTTCATACATGCTTATGTATTTTCAAATCCATTTTACATTTTCCCTGCAATTTTTCCTTAGTAATAGCCATTCTTAACTAGAATTAGGTCATCTCACAATGTCTCATTGTACATTTAGCTTTTATTCCTCTGATGACTATTGATATTGAATATTTTTATATGCTTGTTAGCTTTTTGTATGTGGTCTTTTGAGACATATCTGAAATATTTTTAAGTGATTTTTGTTTTGTTAATATTGATATTTTGGATTGCACATTAACCCTGTCAAATGTGTAGCTTGTATAAATATTTTCTCTCCGATTCTAATTGTTCTAAGTTGACTGTTCCCTTTGTGTTAACAAACATTTTAGTTTAATATTCCAGTTGTCTACTTTTGCAAGCCTATATTTTTGGAGGGGTGGGGTCTTATCCAAAAACTTGAACAGTCAAGTTCAGTTTCCTTAACTGTTTCTTCTAGTAGTTTGTTTCAGGTCTTATATATAATTCTTTAATCTACTTTGAGGTTTTTGTTTTGCTACTTGAAAGGGTTGGAGGACTGATCCACCCACCCACTTCCCATGTTTTGAGGTAAGATATTGCTGTGTAGCCAGACTAGCTTCAAACTCATGGTCTCTCGGCTTTGGCTTCCTCGTTGCAGACATTACATGTGTACCCACTAAGCAAAGTAGGTGGGAAGCTTGCAGATAGAAACTGATCAGAAATGTTACTCCTTCCTAGGGAGTTGGTTTTATAGAGTAAAAAAGTGGCTTATATAGAAATAGTGAATAATACATTATTACCTGAAAAAAAAAAAAAAGGCTACTAAAACCCAGGGCAAATAGTCATTATTTTGGTTAAACTTCAGTGCATAAAATTATTCCTGATCTTTTCTCTGTTACCAGGGACAGTTGAGTTAGTTGCTAAAGAATCCTAGTAGTATCTCATTCATTTTATTCTAAGCTACAAGACCCAAACTGGTCTTTAGCCTCTAATGTAAATAAATTGAGAGCATCTTGGGAAGATTATATATATGGAAAACATAACAGATAATTAGTTTTTGTTTGTTTTTATGAGAATAGCTTGCTACATATTCTTTCCCAGGGCATTTGTACACTTTTCTGTACATTTAGTAAGATTAAGTGGTGTCCCTTGATGTGGAGAAGTCCAATGTAAAAGGACAGAAGCTCCTAATATTATGTAATTTATACTTGGAATTTTTGCTCCCTGGTGTACAGTCATGTGACAAGATGTGATCTTATAACCACCTTGTAGAATTTCTTTAGGTGCATGTCCTAAATAAAATGTTTAAAAGATCAAGAATGCTACCTTTAAATTACTATATTTTAAAGTCCTGTTACTCTCCTTAGTTGAAAACAATTTCTGACAAAGGAAGCCTTTGGGCTTCTTGTGTTTTTTTTTTCATCTCATTGCTTTCTGTGTAGGTGAAGAGAGTAAACAGAAGGATAATAATCCACAGTTCCTTCTGCTTTTCAGGTTGGTGTGGCAGTGATGGAATCAGACACAGAAAATAGCTGTATTCTACATTTAACACGACATTTTATTTGTTTCTGAATGGATTGCTTTTTAAATGCCTCTCCTCCCAAATCATTGAGAAGTCTTGTAGTTCTTTCTTTGCATAGTCTGGTAACCTCAATTTCCTGCACCTGTGTTTCTTAGGGTCCAAAGATGTTTTAAATTTTAGGTTAACAAAAAGTAGTTCATGATAAGTCAGAATTTAAGACAGCTTTGAATTACGCTTTGTTAATGAACAGAATATTTTATTGTCTGTGAAAATGATTTCCTAGGTTCCAATAGCCAAGACTGTCCCCATAGTTTCATATACCAGCACAAAGCCTGCTGCTTTTTTACACAAGAAAAAAAGAAGTTCAATTGGAAATATCATACCTGAACTAAATGTTCTTCTTAACTTCTTCCCAGTATATCTGTGTCAAAAAACTCTCAAGAGAAAATGATTTTAAAAATTATTTTTATGCCTAGATTCTAAGTAAAATCACTTGACATACATGAATTACAAAATGCAGATCCTCATTCTGAAGTTGCCTGTTTCTCATTTAGATCTGACATATTAAAAAGCATGTAATTAATGGTTGACATTAGTAATTAACATTAACTTTATGGTGTTTGATATGCCTTCTTCATTCATCCTTCAAATAAGAAATATATTATGCCTTGGCAGAAAGGTTTCAGTTATATAAATGCTCCTTCGGTTTTTCACAGGATATAAATGTGAAAAACAAAAAAATGTGTTAAAAAACAGTCTGCTTTCGTTTCTTGAGTGTTAGATATATTTTTATTTCTTTCAGGAGTGTTCATCAGCAATTGTGTCAGGAACTTCAAAGAGAGAATGTGGACCTAATTGTACAGAATTCATTATCGGCTAAAGAGCGCCCCCTGGCTGCCGTCGCCGGTGCGCTGTGGAAGCATTTCTTTTCCTTTCTCAAGAGTCAGCGGGTAACACAAGTCGTGCCCCTCTCCCAGCTTGCCGATGCCGCTGCAGGTCAGCGTTAACTGTTCACTGCTAATTGCTTTCTCTGTTTGCAGACTTTTGTCAGTATTTTTCTCTGCCTTCTTGGTGACAGTCTCTTGCTTTGTAACAGTCATTGTGACATATGATGAAACAAATGACATGTTCAAATAGAGCGTGTTTGGCTTACGTATTTAATCATCAAAAATTAAGTGATTATTTGTTAAAAATAAAGGGTAATTTTCAGACATAACACTGACACACAAACTTTCCTTATTAAAATTATTTGGGAAGTAAGGTAGCATTTGATTCTATCTGGCTCAAGTCGTATGCTTTCCTATGTTATGAGCAGTTAATTAAATGTAAGATAGACAACAACAGCAACACCGAGCCCTGCAATACCAAGAGGATAAGCTCAGAATGGAGTGAAATACTTAGAATGTTAGTGTTCCGAGTTCACTTAGAGTTTATTTTAAATTACAATTTTTATTTAAATCGACTATTGACATGTCCTTAGGCATTCATGGAATCATGTACAATTAGGGAAGATTTTAAATATATGGACATTTTTGCAATTTCCTGGTGAGAAGTCATTATATTTTTTTTCAAATAGCTATTATGCTCATAATATGTTAAAATGTTCTGGAATAGACAAGAGATTTGTATTGTTACCGCATATATGTAAATAGAGTTTCCTTTAAAGGTATATGTGATGTGTATATATATATATACACTATACATATATATACATAATAGTATACACACACACACATACACACACACACACATATATATAAGTGTATGTGTCATACTTTAAACAAACAACAATGACAAAAATCCCTATGGTCTAAATCAGCATTTATTTTATTCTGGGTTGGAAGAAGGAAGATGAGCTACAAATGAAGGAATGAATGATAAAAAAATGGATAAGAAGTTGAATCTTGGAGCAGTTCAGACTTTATATGAAGTGCATAAGACTGTCTACATATAGACAAAAGTGTGTGGCAGGGTCATGTTTTCCAACTAGTGTGGTGTCTGAGATAATACATATTGGTATTCAGTAAGTTGAAATTTATTCTGTTATCCAGAATGCTAGACCATCAACAAAAGCAGTTTTGCGTTAGTTTAGTTGACACTGTCCTAGGTTCTAAAAGTAAGTGCCAAACAATGCCAAAGTCATTGGCATATATTTCTGATTTGAAGTAGAATTAGGTTGACAGAAGATGATTTCCTTCACTTAAGAAAAAGTTATTTAAATACTCACTTTTGTATGTACTAGAGATATACCAGTTGGAGGGGCCACCACAAACAAGAATACCCCATTCTCACAAAAGTTAGGATCTAGTGAGTGATGGGGCCAAGAATGGTTTGTTGCTGTTGTTTCTGAGAGTCTTGCTTGGTTGCCCAGGCTTGTGGGATTTGTGGTCCTGCTGCCTCAGCTTCCCAAGTCTGGATTATAGATGAGCAACACCATATCCAGCAAAAACAAACCAAAACAGGAGGGGAGGGTGAGGGGAGAGGGGAGATCACAGTTTTAAATAGAGTGCTCAGGGAACTAGAGGGAAGAGACAGACGAAGGTGGAGTGAAGAGCCAGAGTGAAGAGCCGACATGTGCTTAAGTAATGGGAAGTCGGCCTTGGTCTTCTGAGCAGTTGGAAAGACTTCCACGGAGGTTAGAAGCTATTGGTGTTTTTCAGAAGAGAAAATATAGGCGTTCTGGCTGATGAGATAAAGAGGGAAATAAGGCAGTTAGAAAATGACTCAAACTAGATTGGACTAAAGTTGTAGTACAGATAGTTAGAAATGGTCAGATCTAAAGGAAGGAAAGGTATTTTGAAGGTAGACCTAATGATATTTACTAAGCAAATAAGGTAATGTAGCCAGAATAGTTCATGAAAGGTGTCTAGAGTAACTAGCAATTTGCTATTATAAGAAGATTATGAAGGGACTATTTTATGACAGAAAATTGAAGATCCTTAAGTTCTTAGGGAGTTATGGTTTGTTTTAAGGTATTCATTAAAGTCTAACTACATTAAATGAGCTCCGACCTGGAGGTTTGTTTGTAAACTGTCTATGGGTAAATAGCCTCTAAAGCCCAGAAACTGGCTCAGATGGTTATTAGTGTAAGAATGGATGAAGAGAGAGCACTGTGGATCAGTTCACGGTGTATTTCTGTGAAGATTTGCAGGCTCAAGAGAAACGAGGAGAGACACTGTAAAGGGGTATAGGTAAGACGTAAGAGAAACAAGGAAAGACACTGTAAAGGGTATAGGTAAGACGCAGACCAAGAAAGTGTGATGCTGTGGAAACTAGAACAGGGAACTGAAAAGTAACTGCGCTTTTTGTTGTTGTTGTTTTGTTGGTTGTTTTTGGGTTTTTTTTTTTTTTTTGAAATTTTTTAAAAAAATATTTAATTTTGTTTGTTTGTTTATTTATTTATTTATTTTTATACTCCAGATTTTATTCCTCTCCTCATCACTCTCTGACTGTTCCACATCCAATACCTCCTTTCCCCTTCTACTCCCCCCAGACCTCCCCACACCCTGGGACCTCCAGTCTCTTGAGGATTAGGTCCGTCTTCTCTGACTGAACCCAGACCCGGCCATCCTCTGCTGTCTGTGTGTTGGGGCCTCATATCAGCTGGTGTATGCTGCCCGGTTGGTGGTCCAGTGTCTGAGAGATCTTGGGGTCCAGGTTAATTGAGACTGCTGGTCCTCCTACAGGGTCACCCTCTTTCTTTGCTAGATGTAATTGTTTCTTGGAGGCTTCTTGCTGAATAAGCTCACCCTTTCTAATTCTTCCTGACCTCTGGGTGGCTGACTCAAACTCCTCTTCAAGCTAACTGATTGACTGGCTTCTCTCAGCTTCTCATGGAATTGCTCTGCTTGGCAAAACTGCCTCTGAACACCTCTCATTTGAGCTGCTCTGCTCTCAACTCCACTCAGTGGAACTGATTGACTCTCCCTGTGCTACTCTTTTAAGTCACCTCTCTTTCCTGTCTGTTCTCCTGAGAGTTGGGTATATCCTGTTTTTGACTCATTCTGTCAAATCTGTCTCTGATTCATCACTTTGTCTACCCCTTAATTAGTTGTCACTTTCAAACGTGACTGCTTCCTTCTACAAACTAATGTTACCTTAGAGATATATACTAAGGGCATGTCTGTATTCCAGATAGAGGGATTAAAGGTGTGAAAGGTGTGTGGGGATGGGAGTAGGGATTTGAATGTTCCTGTACCTCTGGAGTTGTGTGCCTATAGTTCTCTGCCTTATTTAGGCTCGGTGTCTCATTGAACTGTAAGCTGCTCAGCCAGCGAGTTCCAAGAACCCACACTGTAACACCAGGATTACAGATATGCACAACCATGCCCTGCTTTCATGTGGGTGTTCAAGATTAGAGCTCAAAACATCATGCTTACATAGCAAATGCTCTTCCACACTGAATCGTCCCTGCTCCAGTCCTGAAGTGGTTTTTGTATATCAGAGAATCATTGAACTGATTGAAGGTGTTTGAGGAAATGTGACAGTTAAAGGGAAATGGTGCAGAAGCCATGTAGCTTAGTTCTCATAAAGCATGCACATGGCCCTAGGTTCAGTCTCCCACATCCCAAGAAGGACAGCATATGCCTTTAATCCCAGCACTCTGGAGGCAGAGGCAGAGGCAGGCAGGTCTCTGTGAGTTTGAAGCTAGTCTAGTCTACAGAGCTAGTACCAGGTCAGCTAAGGCTACACAAAGAAACCCTATCTCAAACAAAAAAAAAAAAAAAAAAGAAAAGGTAAGAAAGGAAGACAATTAGTGGTATATAATGTGTATAAGAATGGACTGTGCCATCAGACTGCCTAAAGAAGGAAAAGACATGAAAGAGAAGATAGGAAAAAGATATACAATCAATTGATTATAGGTTTGTTATAAGCAAAGAATTGATAGGATTTGGATCCTAGAGGAGGGATAGAATCCTTAAAATGAAGTTATACAGAGGTTATAATTGATAATGTCAAGTGCTTTGGGTATCAACATGGAGTGTTTAAGTATAGAAGAGGATAGTCACTGGAATAAAGGAATTCCAAATAAGTAAGATCACGGCAAAATTTCTGCTGGAGAATACTATGAACCTAGGCAACTGGAGGGCGTGCAACAAGAGGAAAGAACATGTTTCTGGTATAGTGTGATGTATATGAGATTCAAAGCTAGATCTATTAGGGAGGAAGGAGTGAGAATGGTTTAGAAGTAGCAGTGTAGAACAAGAAGTAAACCTACCTTGTCTGTGAAGTCAGTGGAGGGAATGGAAGGGTACACAGCCACTATTGAGAGAGCTTCCTAGGAGTCAGCACTTCAGACAGTTGACGTGGAGCATTGGTACAGATTGAACTGACGGGTTTCTAGAAAGTAATGTCTGCTTAACATGATTAAAGAGTTCTGCTTTCTAGATTGTGGGTTCTGAAGAAAGTGGGTGTCTTTGATCATAGGAGGTCACTATTTAATAGAAGAGAATGGTGGGTATCAGGGGTGAGCATGAATGCCTGTGGTAGGTGGCAAGGAATTGACTTAATCCAAGAACACTGGATGCAGGAAGTACTTTTAACTAGGTCTCTGAATAATAGAGGAGTATTAAAATCCACTGGCTTGATTCGAAGGAGCCATATCTGTAATCATATTACTAAGCTAGATGCTTTTAAACCTTTTCGGAGATCTAAATGATGTTTATATTTGACAACATGAATTTAGTTGTTTAAGCTCAAATTACATTTTTGAATGTTATATTTTATTTGGGATTTTTAAAAAATCCTTGTAATTAGAGGCGAGGCATGGGGTCGGATATTTGAAAATGTCTTACCTGAACTTTCTCTTTTTAAATCTAGATTTTACTTTGTTGGCAATGGACATGCCAAACACAGCACCACCAGATCTTCAGCCACAGCCGGTTATATCAATAATTCAGCTTTTTGGTTGGGATGATATCATCTGGCCCCAAGTTGTAGCAAGATATCTAAGTCATTTGCTACAAAATAGGTATGTACCCTGGAAGGGTTTTTCTAATGTAAACTACTATTTATATATCCTCTCATTTGACATTCAGCATTTTAACAGTAGTAATAGCAGGTAGTATAAAACCTAAATTAGTGGTTTGATTTACACACATACATACATGTATATACAAACTTGTATAATTGTTACAAGTTCATACTCTCAGTAAGCCTGCCTCATTATCTTAAAGTGACTTTTCTGTATTCCCTAGGGAGAAAAAATTGTATAGGTATCACATTGCTGAATCAATAAAACACTGGTATATTATTTAAGATTTAGACTTAATGACAATTTTAAAGACTTGTGAGATCATGAACAAGACACTTCTCTTAAATCATGCTGTGTTGCTTGATCTTTCTGTATCTTCTGCTATATCATACAGAAGCTATGAGGAACAACTTCAGTAATATATAGAGGCATATATGAAAAAATGAGATAAAGCTACTATAGATATTATATAATGTGGGAACTTTATAAAAGAATCAAGATGAAGAGGATGAACTCACCCACCCTGTGAGACAGAACAGTCCTTATATCAGCTGCCTGGCAGGGATGAGAGTGATGTAGTGAGTCAGCTGTTTTCTAGGGACATTAATTAATCAGCATCACTAAGCATGCATTGTCTCATTGGGCTTTGACATATAAAGTAAGAGAATTCAGCACCAGCTCTTAAAATTTCTTCTAGTATGAGACTTCTCTAACAAAAGTGAATGTTTATTTATTTATTGCTTTGAAATTACTCACCTTTATTAACGTGGAAGCTCCTAGGCCCCAAGGTAAAGAACAAGTTAAAGACTTGTAAAACTGAACCTTTTTAATCATTTAGCTTTAAGTGTACAATTTAATGGTTCCTTCCTTTGATGACTGCACATATGTAACACTGTGTGGTGCTGGTATTAAGAAAGTTTACAGTGATAAAGTTTTTGGGTCCTGTGTAACCATCACAAGTCATATAAGAAATTGCTATCCAAGCACCAAGGTCACATTTGAGCATCTATTGCTTTCAGGATTACTGTAAGCTTGGGCATACTTTCCCTATTGAGCTTGCCTCCTTGTGTCAAAATCCCAGCTCTCTTACATTCTCTTCACTAACTGCACCCAGAGATGTATGTAGGGAGGATGATGGGTATTTTTTTCACGCAGTTATTGCTTTCAGCTCAAATGTGTTCCCGGGCCCTCTAAAATAGTAGGCCTATTGGTCTAAAGAGCCTTTATACTTAGTGATGTTCTCACTACCAACAAAGAAGACTCTAACTGTCCTCTTTCAAGCATGCTTTCTTTTTCTTATTTTGGTCTCTGTTAATGATGTTTAATACTTCATTTCTCCTGCTCTCCTTGGGCATGGACTTTGGGCAAGCCCTCTGGAGAAGGAACTGGTCCCTGTGGAGTTTCTCTTTTTTTGTGTTTCCTCAGCATGGCACTGTTTATTAGGTAGGGGTTAGTCTCCAGATCTTTTTTTTTTTTTTTTTAAATTGGTATTCCTTGTCTGTTCCTGAGCCTCTCAACTCTCTGTCTCTGTCTCTGTCTCTCTCTCTTTATGGGAATACAGGTGATTGCCATAACATTGATGGTATAATTCAAAAGATTATTTTGAAACATGAGGTCCACCTTAGAGATGTAAGACACAGCCTCTCTGGGGAGCAAAAAAGATGTGTGTGTATGTGCATGCATATATATACATATACTAGTATTTATTTTTAAAATAATGTTTATTAGTAACAATTGAAGAAACTGAAACACAAAGTTGTTAATTAGCTCTAAGAAAGTTAGAATGCCAATCATTTTACTCCTAGCAGCCCCTCGTAGGTTAGAAATTAGACTCAGCTATGTGTTTGGCTTAAGAAAAAGGAGATTTAGGCCATTGAAACCACATAAGCCATCCCTTGGGTACATCAGTGTGTGGTTGTAGTGTTAGGTAGGTTCTCTGTACAAAACTAGCTTTAAGACTTACTGAGAAGGGCCTCAATGCCCCACCCTGCCAAAGCTCAGGGCAAACATGGATCCTTGTGAGTCTTGGCACTGATATTTACAGATTAAAATGCAGATAAGTGAAGAAAAAGAAAGAAAGAAAAAGGAAGTTTCTTTTACTTCCTGGAAGATAGTGTTTTGGAATTTTGTGTATGGTAATCTTTGATAATGAGTGCTTATAAAGTGAAGAAGGAAAGGATGAAAACACCATTGATTGGTCAATCAAGAGACATATAGACATTTGTCCTGAACAGCTTTTACTACTACCTCATCTGTTAAATGCTATTGATATTGCCATTTTTGTGTGTTCTTATTGTTTGGGTTTAATTGCTTACCTATTATTGTATTGCCTAGTTATGCCTTCTTGCCTACATTTTTTTTCTTGACATAAGCCTATAGATACACTAACAATAGAAAGGGAAAATTAAACATTAGAATATTAGAAATGAAAACAACCATGTTTAACATCTTCGTGGGTACATCTGCAGCATTCATTTGCAGCATGTCTGAAGTACTGTGTTCATCTGAAGTCAGTGAAGCCAAGGGAGTTGCGTGAATATGTTTTTTTCTAGGCTCTGTTCTCCGTGTATCCCATTGCTCTTCGGTTTTTTAATGTTCCTCAATTTGGTTTTGCAGCACAGTATGTGAAGCACTTTCTCAGTCAAGTTGCGTATCTTTTCAATCCTTAACTATAAGATCATGGGTCCGTTGTGTTTTGCAAATGCACATAAAACACCTCTCTGAACCTGCTTTGCTGATTGAGATGAACCCTGAACAGGCCATGGGTAAGTGTCGCCATATAAGGCATGCAGGCAGTATCAATGGAAAGCTTTTGGCTCTCTAGATTCAATAAACTAATATCAAATATTCAAAATATATTTATAATTAGCTATAAATATACATAAAATGTACTTTTGGAGTCTGTTATTTTTTAATGATACAGTATTGTTATTGCATATGCCAAGTATCCCTGTACGAAAAGCTAACTTTCTTAGTGCTAAGAACCAAAACTTCCTCAGGTAACAGGTGGCTTTTCCTCTGAAGAAGGTGACCCTGTACAAAAAGAGAAATCTGAAACACACTAAGTACCAAAAGAGAAGACTGTGCAGCTAGGGATATTTGCCCCATTTTCATGAAATATTTTACTTTTCAGTTTTACTATTTGTCACTGACTATTGTGCATTTTAGAATTTTCATGCAGTTCTGTTTTATGTCAACAGCCTTTTAAAAGGCTGTTATTTGTAGCCTCTTAGAAGTTTCACTGAGTCTGGCCTGAAAACGGTTGTACTTTTTCTTTTGTATCTCATATAGTTTTTTACATCTCAGTAAGTTTTTGGGTTAGGATGATTGTAAGTATGAAAAGTCTAATTTCATTTTTAATTTGGTGAAAATTTGAGTTTTTGTAACATACTTCAAAATTGAAGGGCATATTCCAGCATATGTATGTATGTACACTAGTGTATGTACAACTTATTAAGACTTTAAATTTTATTGCATATTTATTAATAAGTATGATTATTATCTCATTTTAATAGAAAAAGAGTACATGGAACAGCTGGCTGAAATGACAAGATTACTATTTACACTCTCAGAAGTAAAGAATATCTTCTCTAAGGCTCAAATAGAATATTTGCCCAGCCCAGAAGACCCCAAACAAGCACTTATTCAATTCCTTGAGGTATTTTCATTAGTATAATCTTCCAAATCAATTTTTTCAGAAAACTTTAAAGTATTATTAATTTTTTTTCTATAAAAGGAATTGTTTAACTTAACACGTCATGTTGTTGGTGTGCTATTATACAATTTTGGAGTAAAGAAGTGTTGCTCTCAGGTATAGTATGATTTACTCTAACGACAGCAGAGAATCCGTATGTAATGAATAATAGAAGCAAAGAGGATTACGTGGAAGCTTTGCTTCAAAGCCACCTGAAATGAACTAATGTCTTATTGTTACTGTTGGTGGGTAACAAATTAGATGCTAACTTCAGTATGGAGTCCACAGTCGCCAGCTGAGTATTCACTGCCCTACTACAAAGCTGCAAATACAAGCACCAGCTATTTCATAGGAGCATCAGGACTGGAAAATCTAATCCATTTCTTTTGATTTTGCTTCACAATAAATTCCATTTAAAATTATAGTTTCAATCATTAATTTTAAAGAAATGTAACAGGTGGTAGTGTTTATTTCATCCTAGCTGAAACTGTTGATGTTCGGATTATTGTGTTTTGTACGTTATTCACAGCAAAAGTAGGTTTACTTTCCAGCTTGTTGATACTAACTACATGAAAATTAAGTGTGTGAAAATAATTTCAACCAATAAGCTATTTCTGTATTGTTAACTCAGTCATTTCCATTGATTTCTAGTATTTAAAAAATGCATGACAATTAGAGATGTGTGACAGCCCTAATGATAGTTAATAATAACATAATAATATGCAGATGTGAAATATGCATTTCTTCTTTTTTGTTTTTTTTTTTTTTCTTTTTTGGTTTTTCGAGACAGGGAACTCACTCTGTAGACCAGGCTAGCCTCGAACTCAGAAATCCGCCTGTCTCTGCCTCCCAAGTGCTGGGATTAAAGGCGTGCACCACCACTGCCCGGCTGAAATATGCATTTCTGTTGAGTATTTTTATTTAACTGTTGAATGAGTCCTGACCAACAGTTTTGAGTCAAAGAGGAGGGGGCAGTGTTCCACTAGCTGTTAGATCTCCTCTAATTTAATCCAGCCTAAGTGAATTTTTCTTTTTACCAATAAATCAATGATAGGTTTTTGCAAAATGCTAGATAGCATTATCTAGGACTCCTTAGGGATTTGATCTAAAAGGAACGTTACTGATCTGAGACTTTAAGTTATACAAAGGTTAAAACAATGATACAAAGTGGTAAATACTTAATGCCAGTCTGTCAGTAGATTTATCAGTAGCTGAAAATCAGAGTGTCTTGGTGTAAAGTATTTAGAATTTAGCCTGTGCAGAACATGAAGGGTTTGTTTTGTTTTTTTAAGTCTGATTTTGCTCAATGACTTATTTTGAAAGTTATCAAAAGTAATATAAATTATGGTTCATGTTTCGGAGGATTGAAAGCCTAGAACATTGTTCCTTAGGAGAGGTTTCAGATATCTTCTTGTTCCCATGGGACTCAGCATATAGCCACTAGAGCCTGTCACAGAAAGAGGATGAAAAAAGCACAGGATACAGAGGAAAGGTACATGGGATGAAATGTGGACATCAAAAACCAACCAAAACAAACAAAACAAAAAATTGCAACCCCAAAAAGTTTCTATTCGTCTTTTCCCAGTGAAGCTACTCAGAACATTGTTAATTCTGCAGCAACAATTTGTGGTAAAATAGCAGATTTTTGTTGACCAGAGAACCGTAGCACTCAGTGTCCATGGCTGTTTGCATATATTCCCCTTGTCTTATGCTTTGTGAATTCCAGACTTGGAGAATGAAGGCAAGTATCTAATATAAAACCTACTGATTGTAGGTATAGTAAGCCATTCTCATAAGAGAATCACAGCAAGAAGTCCTCCAAAACTTTAAAGCCCAGATTACTAACTAAGGCCCAGTCTTAGATGTGGGCCTTTTTTTTTTTTTTTTTTAAATAACATACCAGTGTGGGACTTAATGTGTTTTCTCTACATGGAAATAATAGTGTATATATATATATATATATATATATATATAAATCACAAACACACACACACACACACACACACATTTATCATCAAAGTACTAAGAAACACATTATGGGGCTAGATAGATGACTCATTGACTAAGAGTACCTGTTGCTCTTAAAGAGGACCCAGGTTTAATTCTGAACACCAAAATAGCAGCTAACAACCAGTTACCTTCAGTTCTGGGGATTTGCTCATTTGCTCTCTTTATGGCTCTTTGAGTATTACACACATTAAATTTAAAAAGTGTGTATGTATGTATATTATAAATATATATATAATATGTATATATTACACATAATATATATTGTTTTGGTAGGGTTTCTATTGCTGTGAAGAGACTCAGTGATCATGCCAACTCTTAAAAAGGAAAGTGTTTAATTGGGGCTGGCTAACAATTTCAGGTTAGTCCATAATTGTCATGGTAGGAAGCATGGCATCATATAGACAGACATGGTGCTGGAGAAGGAGCTGAGAGTTCTACATCTTGATCTGAAGGCAGCAGAAGGTACCGCACAGGGTATAGCTTGAGCATAGGAGACTTCAAAGACTACTCCCTCAGTTACACACTTTCTCCAAGAAGGCCACATCTACTCCAACCAGAAAACCACACCTAATAGTGCCATTCCCTGTGAGCCTATGACATGGTCATTTTCTTTCAAACCACTATGTGTGTGTGTGTGTGTGTGTGTGTGTGTGTGTGTGTGTGTGTGTGTAGTGAATATATATTTCAAATACATATTTTTATATACTTGAAAATGTGGAAATACATGTGGTTTTTTTGTTTGTTTGTTTGTTTTAGTTCAGGAGAAATTAAAGTTAAACGTTTGTATTTAGGTACCATGGTCATTAATATTCAAATATGGTTCATAGACTCCTGTGAGTTACTGATACCTTCTCACAATGTTATTTATCCTAAAACCATACTGACATTTTTACAAATTTTGGGAAAGTGTTAGCATGAACCAGCACTATGGCCTCAGATTATAATGATATCCACTAAAATGTATATTTGTGTAAATTAGAAAAGTAAAGCTAGTTCATTAAAGAATAGTATTAATTAGGGAATAAGGTTTAAAAGTTCATGAAATTTCAACCCTTAAGCACATTCCTCAAATGAAAATGCAGAGTGCACGTGAAGGGCTTCAGTGTGCCAAAGCAGTGCATTGTCTAACGAAAGAGCCTGTGAGCATGAGAGTTGCAAGCTGTGCTGACTGCTTTTATCTTGAAAGAAAACTGACAAAATGTGATTATTCAGACTTGGGCATTTGGCAGACATTTCTTTTTTTCAGAAATGAATGAAGTAAGTAAGCCTATCACTTCAAAGAACACAACTGACAGTATCTGTTGCTAATAATGCAGTTCAGGTTTTCAAGAGAATTAAAACTTGGGAGATTTACATGAACCTTCATGAGCTGAGAGCTCCCTGATATTTAAAGACTTCTGTGGAATGGGATGGTATCAATATCTATCATTTCTTTTCCAGGATGGAATTGTCAACATTGGGAAGCAATATCACTCATTAACTTTACAAATTTCCAAGTGTATTTAGCAACTACTCATGGGTAAAAGATTCATTCAGAATTCAGAGCTCTGAATTCACTTTTATTGATGTGATTTTAGAGCCCATGAGAGTGTCCAACTTTAGTTACTAAAGAATGTTACTCTAAGAAATGTCACTTGAAAATTTTGGCATAATAGGATGGAAAGCTTCCTAGTTATTTGATAACAGCTTTCAAAATACTTTTCCTAGCTCTGTGTATTTGTGAGGTTGGACATTCTTCATTTGTTGTGCCCCTACTACTCTCCTACCAGCACCGTACTCTTTCTCTTTGCGTGTCATATGTGAGGAGTCTAGACTCCCAATTAATAAGTATCATGAGCTAAACAGTAAAAGTTTCAAGGTATTCGTGCTTACAAGGGAGTGGAGATCAACAGTTTGTGAACTTCTGAGGAATACAATTTTCAAACAGCAGAAAGCTAAATGAAAAAGAAAAGGGTTAGTGAGTAAAATCATCTCTTCTCATTTACCCACGTCACTGGGCTTCTTTCCTTTTCTTCATTCCACGGTACCTACTTCTGCTTACCTTCTCAAGGCTGTGCTTTGTTTTTTATCTACCTCAGTTAGACCTCATGGAACTTAATGCCAACTATTCTGAACAGTGCTCTCAACCTGTGATCTCTCATGCAACCTCAACCTTAAGACAACACAGCTCCTTCCTCTGATTTACCCACTAGGAGCTGGTAAGGAGGATCAAATAACTTTGGTGCTATTTTGGCTCAAATGTACACCATTTGAGAGCTCCCAGAGTGATCTGAAAACTTTCCTCAAACTTTCTAATCCATTCTATAGTTACCTCTTGGTTCTTTTATAGCTTCTTACAACCTGCTTACCCTCACACTCCTCACGAGCTTGTTGGGTTTATTGTCTCTTCTCTCTTCCTCTTCTTACTGCCTCACCTCACATTTCTGTTGACCACCGCTTGGTTTGTCCCATCGTTAGCCTCCCGAACCACATTTTCTTGAGTTCTCCACTAAGAACATTAAGCTAGCTAGCTAGCTGATGTCTCATTAAAAATATTATTTAAGCTGTAAATTGTGGAGGGAGATCAATTCATGTCATATAGCTGTATTAAGAGATTTTCCTTGTAAGAATTTGGCAGTGCTACTTGCTCCTCTTTCCCATAGGAATTTGGAGATTTCCAGTCATATGAATTATGTGCCAACCTGTGTAGAAAGCTTTAGCTGGTTATAAGCTTCTTGTATAAGTTTGATGTTTCTTCTCGCTAATGATTTTGCTGAATCATACGTCCTATAAATAACTGCTGATGACTTGTTTTGTTTTTGTTTGTTTTTTAATTCTTCCATTGACCTTCAATTATAAAAGGTAGAACTTAACTCTTTTCACTTCAGGTTTTTGGTTTTTTTTTGCTTGTTTATTTGGTTGGTTTTTGAGACAAGGTTTCTCATGTAGCCCTAGCTGTCCTGGAACTCATTCTGTAGACTAGACTTCCTGCCTCTGCTTCCCGAGTGTGGGGATTAAAGGCAAACACCACCATTGCCTGGCCTTCACTTCTTCTAATTTTTGTAAGTCTTTATTGGAAATTAAAGAATAAAGGCCTAAGTATAAGATATATGGCCGGGTGGTGGTGGCACACGCCTTTAATCCCAGCACTTGGGAGGCAGAGGCAGGCGGATTTCTGAGTTCAAGGCCAGCCTGATCTACAGAGTGAGTTCCAGGACAGCCCGGGCTACACAGAGAAACCCTGTCTCGAAAAACCAAAAAAAAAAAAAAAAGAAAAAAAAAAAGAAAGATACATGTGTAGTGAGAAAGAAAGAAAAAAAATTAGTTTTCAAGGTCTGTATTATATAAGACTTGTAATGTTTAAACCATATTTTCCTTTATTTATAGGCTGTTGGTGTGACTTACAGGACCCTCCAGACATTTACTGATAAATCTGTCATGGTCACAAAGTCCTTAGAATACCTTGGTGAAATATTAAAATACATAAAGCCTTATTTGGGGAAAAAAGTTTCCAGTGCAGGGTTGCAGCTGACGTATGGGATAATGGGTATGTATTTCAGACATGCTTTTCCCTAACCCAAGCCAGTAAGATCTAAATGGAAAGAAATATATAGGCCAAATCACTTAACTCTATGTGCAAGCATAAGAAAGCATAAAATACAGTGGTTTGCTGAAATAATTCATGGTGGCCCTCATTTTTTCTGTGCTTTTATTGATACTAATATTAATTACGATAACAGAATATATGTCCAAGCTAACTGCTGCAAATAGTCCATTTAAATCACATTGTGAATACCCAAAACCACGAAAACGAACCTTCTGTTGATGTTTACCTACACTTGGCTAGAAGTTAGATCATCAGAAAGCTGTCACTTCCCTTTATTGTTTCTGGTGATCTCGGTATGAAGGGTGACCACAGAGGACTAGTATGAACCATTGATAAGGCTCCGAACCTTATTCCTCACACATGAAGCTTTCTCTTTTCAAAAAGAAATATTTTTCTACTTGTTCTATAATGATGGGGTTCATATTTCCTTAGGAAGTCAGTAATTTAAATATCTTTGTTGACTAAAACCATGTTGCTAACCAAAAATAGGAAATGAGAAAGATTTCCTTACAAGTTTTATATAGAATTTAAGTTTTGGGTACCTTTTTTTAAAATATTTATTTCTCTATGGCCAAAGCCTTGTATCTATTCCCTTTAATCTTGTGAATGTATAAATAAACCTCATTTGGGCTGCCTGAAACCTTTTATCTTTGTTGTGAAAGATAAGGAGAGTGAGAAGCTGTGGAAATGTGGATAATGGAGAAGGAACTGAAAGCAGTATTGCAATTCAGATTACTTAATTTTAGAAAAAAAGTGGAGAGACATTTATTATCAGTTCAACACTAAGATCTACATTCTTATTTTAACTCAAGATTATGATTTATTAGTCTCTAAGAAAGTTTTCTGACATTTCCAGATTTAGTTTTTGCCAAGGTAAGTGGATGATTACAGAAGTTTTACATTACAGAGTACATGACAGCTGTGTCAAGAATCACAGAATCCCGTGTGGATTAATGACTTGTGGGTTTTGGGCAAGTTCTTGCTTATGAGGGCTTTTTTATTGTTGTTTTGCCTTGAGCTGTTTTTTTCAAACATGTAGTTCTAGGTTCTTTCATCTGTCTAGGTCTTAGATGTGGGAATGGGTAATGTAAATTACTCGTTTGTTCATTAGAAATTAGAAAAGTAACTTGTTGTTTTCTTTACATCGAAGACTCAGAACAGAATGGAGAAAGAGCAGTTCCTAACTCAGGATACTGCTCCAATTTTTTTTACAAGGCTGCTAGTGGGAGGTATCAAAACTGCATTCCAGGTTAAGAGAGTATCTGGAATTCTAAGAATAGTTGAGGAATTTCTGAAAAAGGAATCAGTACTCCAGCTCCCTTCAGAATTGTCTTTCTGAGGGAGGGATGGACTGGAGAAAGTTGCTTTGGCTTTGGTTCAGTTTTCTCATTCTTTCTACGTCAAATGTCATTTCTTTGTCCCTGTGTCTTTGTTTATTCTTTCCCATTTGTCTTAATTGAGATTGTACCAGTCTCCCTTTAGTGCCCATCCCTGTATTCCACTGGCTTGGTTTTTGCTGTTTCATCTCGTTTGTCCTCCTCCCCACCCCATCCCCATCTATTTTGACTTGTTTCTATGCTAAAATAAGTTTTTTAAAGAGTAAGAAAATATTCTGATTAGGAGATAACTGTAACTGAAACTGCTTCTTTTCCTTCTTAGGAATTCTTGTTAAGTCGTGGGCACAAATCTTTGCCACCTCTAAAGCACAGAAATTACTGTTTCGGATAATAGACTGTTTATTGCTGCCACATACAGTGCTACAGCAGGACAAGGAGTTGCCTGTACCATGCTGACTGCAATTCAGAAGACTCTTCCTCTGTATCTACAGGTATGCCGGGTGTGGGAACTACCTACCTCAAAGCATAGTTTGAAATACAGATTTAAAAGCTACACATTTTAATCCTCAAAGTACATACTTATATGAGGCACATGCATTGAAAAAGGTTAAATGACTTTGGGGTTGTCTTTGAAAACAAGGATAAGAGTGGCAAATTTTCAAGAAGCTTGATGTGGGAAAGATGGCAAGGAGCTCAAAAGTGTTGAGAAACTGGCTCAGTAGTTTCTTTTGACATCATAGTTCTGTGGTAACCAGTCTGGGGTAGAAGAGACTGGAAAGGCAGTACTGGGTGTGAAGGGCAGAATGCCTAGGAGTCAGAGGACTGCCATTTCTGTCAGAGTAACTGTGTTTGCTTCTGTTGCTGTAATGAAACACCATGACCCGAAGCAAATTGGGTAGGAAAGGGTTTGTTTAGCTTACACTTCCACAGTTACTCATCACTAAAGGAAGTCAGGGCAGCAACTCAAACAGGGCCGAATCCTGAATGTGAGAGCTGATAAAGACTATGGAAGGTGCTTTACTGGCTTGTTTTCTGTGGCTTGCTCAGCCTGCTTTCTTGTAGAACCCAGGACCATTAGCCCAGGAATAGAACCACCCAAAATGGGCTAGGCCCTCATTCATCAGTCACTAATTTAAGAAAATGCCTTACAAGATTGCCTACAGCCAGATTTTAGGGAATCATTTCCTCAAGTAAGTTCCTTCCTCTGATGACTCTAGCTTGTATCAAGTTGACACACAAACCAGCCAGGTGCAGTAACCAAGACAAAGGAAAGAGCTTTAAGAAAAAAAATCTAGTATGATGGGGAAAGGTAAATGTTCTGTTGTGGCTGGAAACTCATATAGGAAGAGACTTGTGATAGAGAGCTTTATATTCAATGCCAAGAATCTGGACTTCATTTCACACTTAGGAAATGCTGGTAGATTAGGAGCAAAGGCGTGGAAGTTCTTTTTGTATTTGAGAAAAATAATCCTGGTGTGGGAGTTAGATTTAGGACCCAGGAGGCAATGATTAGTTTATTGAAATACTAGAAGGTTTAAACTAAGGCAGTGAGATTAGAGCCCATGTAGGTGTTAGAACCTTTGATCAGCTCTGATTAAGAATACATGCTAAAATGTGGTGGAAAAACAGAAGTGAATGCTTCCTAGACTAGACCTGTAAAATCTAGAATGTGGTGCTGGTAACTAAACTGGGGATTCTAGGGAAGCAGCAGTGAGATAAAAATTGTTCAGATTTTGTTGTGATGTTGTTGGGTTTTTTGTTGGTTTTGCTTTGGTTTTTTGCACTAGACATGGTGGCACATATTGGTAGTGCCAGCCATGAGTTCTGGGTCAGGCTGGAATACATAGAGAAAAAGTTGGCTTTTTATGAGCTTTAGTTTGAAATGACGTGGAATGTGTAAATAATGATGTCCCATGGGCAGTCTGAAATACTGATCTTTTTCATTAGTGTGCAGTACTAAAAGTTAGACCTTTCTAAATTTTGAGGTTCCCCAAAGAAGCCGAGGTGAAAGGGGGCAGGTTTCAATTAGTTAACATGCAGTCTCTTCATGGTGGTTGTTTTGTTTTTGCTCTTTTAGCTAAGTTTTGAGAGTTCTGAGAAGTTTTAAGCTGACTCGAGTTAAGTATATATGATGGGATTTAAGTCAAAGTTTATTGTGTCATCAGGCAGATGGGCTGGAAGTCAGTCAGTCACGTGGAGGAACAGATAGCTGTGTGGAGCAGACTTATGAGTACCAGAAAAGGCTGAGTGTTTGTCCTACGTGGTCCTCTTAAACACACTTTACTTGTAAGAATTAGTAAATGTTTCTTAGTAATAAATTGAGACTTTTGTGGAATTACAAACTTGACAGAACTGTCAGGAAACTGATGTTTAAATGTCCTCTGTCCTCTTTGGGTCTGTGGGATCCATCACCCATCGTTTACTTGCTGTGCATGTTCCTTAAACACATCACTCAAGAGACCAGGCGAGTGCGCGCCACTGTGGTTCATTTCCTTGTGCTCTTGCCAGTATTTCAACAGTTCTGCACTGTTTTCACGACAGATAAACTTTTAGAGTTTGTTACGGATAAGAATTCAACTATGGCTGCAGTCCTAACAAGCATGCAGAAAAATCTTTCTTTCCCAAGGGAATGGATTTAATCATTTCTAAGTATTAAGTACTGTTATATATGAGAGTATTTTACTCACTTTCATGCTCATGGAAGAATTTTATCTGTACACATGCAGCAAGATACTGTGAGTTCCTTTGACTTTTAAGATCTTAATTTCTCCAAACCTCACTTTCCTCGACTCGATGGAAGTGTAATATTAATTCCTTTATTCTATAAAGTGAAATGAAATAATGAATATAAAGCACTTGGCACAATGTCACATAGAAAAACTTCTAAGTCCAAGTATCTGCATCCCTCTCCCATTACAAGTTGTTAAGAAAAATGATTCTATTTCAGTATATGATCAGTATATTTTCTTTTAGCTTAAATGTTATGTTCTTAGCCAAAATGACTGATGGTAACTAACTCCCTTCCACCTGTCTGCCTCTGCGGGATTGGCAGTCCATGCTCTGTAGGGTGGGCCTTTACTCTTTTACCTTTCTCTCTGATGACAAACTGAGTTTGGATTTTAAATACTTTAAGAAAGACCCAGCTATACCCCTCCTGGGTATATACCCAGAAGATATTTCAACATGCAACAGGGCCACATGCTCCACTATGTTTATAGCGGCCTTATTTATAATAGCCAGAAGCTGGAAAGAACCCAGATGTCCTTCAACAGAAGAATGGATACAGAAAATGTGGTACATTTACACAATGGAGTACTACTCAGCTATTAAAAATAATGAGCTCATAAAATTCTTAGACAAATGGATGGAGCTAGAAAATATCATCCTGAGTGAGATGACCCAATCACAAAAGAACACACATGGTATGCACTCACTGATAAGCGGATATTAGCCCCAAAACACACAATACCTAAGATGCAACGCATAAACCTCATGAAACTCAAGAAGAAGGAGGAAGACCAAAGTGAGGGTGCTTTTGTCCTTTTTAGAATGAGTATCAAAAGATTCAACCAGAGCTCCCAGGATCTAAACCTCCAGCCTGAGAACAGACAGGGGCAAGCTGTCCTCTGAGAGGCTCTAACCAGCAGCTGACTCAGACAGATACAGACATCCAGAGCCAAACAGTGGATGGAGCTTGAGGACTCTTATAGAAGAATAGGTGGAAGGATTGTGGGCCCTAAGGAGATAGGAACTGCACAGGAAGATCAACAGAGTAAACCAACCTGAACCCTTGGAGCTCTCAGAGACTGAATCACCAACCGTGGAGCATACCTAGTCTACACAGATCTACCTCCATGGGCTGGACCTAGGCCTCCCTGCACATATGTTATAAATGTGCAGCTTGGTTTTCATGCAGGTCTCAAACATCTGGAGTGGGGGCTATCCCAAAACATGCAGCCTGTATATGGAGTATGGTCTTCTAGCTGGGTGCCTCATCTGGCCTAAATGGGAGAGGAAGCACCTAGCCTCTCAAAGACTTAAAGTGGCAGGGTGGGGGATACAGGAGGAGGGGGTACTCAGAAAACAAGAGATGGGGAAGGATTTGGGGAGGGGGTGACTGGGACGGGTTATAAAGTGAATAAGCAAAAAAAAAAAAAAAAAAGACTGATGACACATGTATTTTGTAATTCAGTAATGGCCTGAGTATGTAATTGATGGTCATGGTATCAAGTGTTTGTGCAGGAGGAAAAAGAGAAAGAAAACACATTCCCTATCTCTTCCTGTATGTTTACCTTGCTTCCTTTGATTGTGCTCCTAAAATACATATGCTTGGTTAGATTCTACACCGTATGTATTATCCAAAGTCAGCTCAAGAAGGGCCGTGTGTGTCTGACCTATTCATGATGCCAGAAGTCCTACTGACGGTGAGGAGGTGCAATTTTTACCATGAATGCTGGAGAACATGTTAGTAAATTCCTAAACACTATTTGAAACTTTGCCTTTTAGCGTTTTTCTTTTTCTGCTATTTTCCCTTGTGCAGGGCATATGTATTGTGTGCTGCCAGTCTCAAAATCCAAATGCCTACTTGAATCAGTTGCTAAGAAATGTCATTGAACAGTATATAGGGCGATTTCTCCCAGCCTCGCCCTGTGTTTCGGATCTTGGACAACATCCTGTTCTGTTGGCACTGAGAAACCCTGCCTCTGTTCCATCGATGATGCCTCTAAGAAAGCACATTGTCCATGCCATAAGGTACATATAATTATTGCAAAGAGGTATATGTAGAACTTATTAATATCATCAAAGATAATTCAAATAATTCAAAATATCAAAGTTTGTTTCTTATTTCTGTCTAGTAGTATTCCACAGCATAACTATAATAACTATTTGCTCATTTTCCTACTGAAGACATACCTCTCTCTTCCTAATTTTATCTTGTTCTTTCTAGGAATAACATTTATATAAAGTTAACATAACATTTATATAAAGTCTTTATGTGAACATTTATTATCATTTCTCTGAGAAGACTGATAGGAGAGTGACTGTTGGTCATTGTGACAGCTACATAGTTAAAGAGTCTACCAGAATGTTTGATAGCTCCCGTGTGTTTTAGATTAAAAAAAATTTTTGTTAAAATTATATTTGCTTTTAAGATTATGTCAGTTTTCACTATTTGTCTGTTACTTTCCTTATATACATCCCTAAAGACATGTTTATATGAGCTGAAGCAACACCATAGTGGTTAAGAGTACTGGCTGCTCTTCCAGAGGACCTGGGTTCAATTCCCGGCACCCATATGGCAGCTCACAGCTGTCTGTAACTCCATTTCCAGGGAGTGTGCCACCCTTATACAGACATACATGCGGGTAAAACAGCAGTGTGTATGAGGTCAAAATAAAATTTTTAGAAAGAAAAAGAAAACAGTTACTTAAAGATATATTTGTATTGTTTTCATCACAATAGAATATAGTAGGTAGCAATTATTTTATGAATGATAACTGAAACCATGAATGCTGATAAGCAATAAGAAGTCTTCTGTTATTAGTTTGCTGATTATCTAATTGTTTTATTTCCTGTCTTGTATTAACACGTTCTGTAAAATATCTATCAAGTGTGGCCTTAATCAACCCTGAAGACAGGCCATTTCCCTCTCCTTGTGAACCCTGAGCACTGGCTCTCTACAGGAATGCTAATGTTGACACAAGGAACATGGAGACAGGGACACCAGAAGCTTCCTTCTCACTAAGCTCAACTAACCACAGGAAGGCCAGCTTAACAGCAATGGACTAATCTGAGTCCTGATTGTTACCATTCCTCATGTAGATAACTTGAGTTATGTAGGTCTAAGGTTGATTTTGTGGCATAGCTTCCATTTTGTGGTGTTTCAACAAATACATACTTTAGGCATGATTTTTCCCTCTTTGTAGACTAGGCCTTCCTCTGTACTGTCGTCACCTGATAAAGCATTAGTGTCCTATGCATGTTGGTATCAGGCCATAGGACCTTGTTTTGTGTAAAAAACAGTGAAAAGGAGCACATGATTAGACAATTCACGGCTACATGGTATTCTCCAATTCCTCAGCATTGAACAGTGACAAATGTGTGCTCCTTTCTTGGCAGTTATTAAAACTATTAAGTTATTAAGACTATCTCTTCAGTCTTATTCTCTGTGACCTGATGGTACAATATGTGATTCCCAACTGCATAACTTGGTGTAGAGATTGATTCTTCTCAGTTAGCCTCTACTGAGAAGATAGGAAGAATATTTCTAGAATATGGACAATATCTGGAGGAATATTTTCTTGATTTTTGGATCTTTGAACTGACAAGAAAGGTACAGCCTCATCAGATAATGGCTCAGGTGTAAGACACACAGAAGTATGTGTCATTCCAACTGAAATAATGCAGGGGTGAGTAGCTTAATGATGTTCAGTCCCCCATCTTTACATCATTTTTCAGCAATTGCAATTTAGCTTTTTAAAGATTTATTTATTTTATGTCACATATGTATGAGTGTTTGGCCTGCATGAATGGTATTGTGCCACTTACATGCCTGGTGCCTATAGAAGCTAAAAGAAGGCATTGTATCCCCTACAACTGGAGTTTTGGATAGTTGTGTGCTGTCACTGGAGCACAGGGAACCCTGCTCAGTTCCTGTGCAGCAGGAACAGGTACTCTTACCTCCTAAGCCTTCTCTCTAGCATTAACTTCGTAGGATTGTTTCTGTTTGTTTGTTTTAACTAACCTTTGTATCCTGTAACCAAAACCTTACAATAGTGAGTGATACAAATTATCTTCCCTTTGTCTTCATGCAATATTTAACATTGTACTATTTTTTAAACTTTTGAGATTCTATGGTACTATAGATTAATGGTATCTAGTATTAAGTTTCTGTGCTTAAATGCTATAACTGCTGTCTCTTGTTCTGTCTCTATCTGATTTTGTCTGCTCTCTGTCTGTCTTGGGAGAAGGGAGTTCCTCTTCATGGGAAGGCCAGAGGACAACCAAAGAGGTCATGTTTTGGTGTCATCTTTCTTTCTTTGAGACACAATGTCCCACTGGCTTAGATTGCCCAGGAGACTGGGTTGGTAGTCTACCCCAGACATCAGCCTGGCTCTCCTTCTGTAGTATTGACATTACAGTACAAGCAGCCATGCCTGAGTTTTTATTTCTGTTCTGGGGATTGAACTCAGACCTCATGATTATAATGCAAGTAAGTACTTCACTGACTGAGCCACCTCCCCAGCCTTGACTTAATCTTCTTAATGATCAGATGTAAACTGTAAACGTAGAATTCTGTTTCTCTTGTATTCCTAGAGTCATGTTACTCGGAAGCTTTGTAGTTTGTTCTTTTCACATTTCTCTTAGCACACTACATTATGGTCATCATTGTATCTAGCTTTTGTTCTTTTAAAAAAAAAGAAAGCCCTCTTCCCAATTTTTGTTTTCTTGTTGGTTTTGGGGTTTTTTTTTTGATGTTGTTTTTGCGTGTGTTTGTGTTTGTTTGTTTTTTGTTTTCTTTTTAGTAAAGGTTCTCAGTATCCCCTTGCCTGGCCTGGAACTCACAAAGATACACTAGTTTCCGCCTCCCAACTACTGGGATCAAAGGTGTGCACCACCAAGGCCAGCCAGATTAATTTTGACACTTGTGCCCTCCGCTGTACATGGTCTCCTTTTTGCTGTGTAATGTGATCTACTCTAGCTACCCAACATTTGTCAGTTATCTTTTCTGGTAATACTGTCCCTGCCCTCCACAGGTCCCACAAACCCATGACCATGTTTGGTTATTGCTCTTCAAGATGCTTTATACTTTCCTGCATTAAAGCTTTGTCCCTGCCAGTCTCTTCATTAAAAACCCATCCTCTGGGCTCAATCCTATTTGTTTTTTAGAAACCTGGACGTAGTACCACAGGTGGCATATGTCTTGTATGACTCAGTTTTCAGATTCTGAATAATTTTTGCCTAATTTAGATCTTTATTTCCAGCAAGATTATGGTGGTTGAAACTTTGCTGGTTTTAATATTAAATTCCATGACAAATGGGAAGGTGAATTCAAATCCCTGTCACCAAATTAAGCCCCTTGCTTTGTATCCCAGCTAGATTCTCAGCTTTCTGATGTACTGCATGTCTAGCTAAGGATGGGCTTATTCTTCTTTCCACAGTAGGTTCTAGTTGAATAGAAACGTGTGTGGGTGTTTGGTTTTGTTTTCAGTATTCAGCATAACTAGAGGTGGGCTCCTATGGCTCCTCTTGTCCGAATGTCTCTACTGTGTGATCTGTTTGAGTTAGGCTTCTAGCTCAGAATTTCTGATGATTTTGTCCTTATATTTGTCAAAGCACTACTTACATATATTAAAATTGCCTTTTTTGGGGGGTGTGATCATATCTAACTTCTGTGCTAGATAATGAGTCTGTGGTTTGTTCTTTTTCACTTAATTGTACATGCTTACTTTTAATTTGCTTCTGGTGTCTAGTACGTGCCAAATAAATGTTTACTGAGGGGCATTAGTAACTCAACAGTGCACAGAACAAAACAAATGCTGCCTCAAAGAGTGGCTGTATCTAGGACTGTAAAATCTGTGAGAGTGACTGTGTGTGAACCAAGAGTGATTCTGAAGTGTAGTTCCTTAGATGAGTTTATAAGCCCTAGAGTTTACTGTGTTTCCTTATGTATACTATTAGTTCTCACATATGTGTGTGAGGTTTGGACTGAGTAGTATCTGGGTTTGGGAATGGACCTCCGTGGGAGGAAGTTTGCCTACCTTGTACAAGATGCTAAGTTTGTCAGCAAGATTAAAAATATAGTGGGAGGAGGGTTAAATAATGCTTGACCAACTCTTGTAGCTACTAGACTTTTTTCAAAAGAAACTCAACACTTGTCACGCTTGTTCATTTTCTGAACAGTGACCAGAACTAGTTCTAAGTAGTTAAGAGGAAAGCTGAGTCAAAGAGGGTGTTTTTCTTACAACCTCTCTTGAATTTTAATGTTACAATATATTGTACCCTGAGAGATGATATTCAATCTGAAGTTAGTTCTCTAAATACCTACTGGAAGAAAGATAAAGCTAGAACTGGAAGCTAATTCCTAGTATAGTCCGTTTATTTATTTAGAAACATAAGACCCCTCCTAAATTCTAAATAAATAAATGTGAGGGGAGATTTATTTATGCAAATTTGACATTAGAGGAAATGTTGATTCCTGGCAAAACTTATAAGGGATATGAGACATCCATGGGAAAAGGAGAAATCAAGTTAGCAATTAGGTTTGGTAAATTCATTTTAAAACTAAGTTGCTTTAAGTTTTCTTTATATCTCTACTAGCTTTCGGAGCACACAATACACAAAATGGTCTTTGCAGTTAACATAATAGACTACGTACATTGTTTTTTAAAAATATACTGTTTTTAAGGGATAAATGTTTATGGTAACTTTAACATACATGGCATTTGATTCTACTCAATAGAGTTTTAAATAGAAAAAAAAATAAAGTTTGCTTCTTTTCAGGAAATCCTACCTTGAGTTTAAAGGGTCCTCACCCCCTCCTCGGTTAGCATCCGTATTGGCCTTCATCCTCCAGTTCTTCAAGGACACTGAAATCGGTGTTTGTGACCTTGAACTGCTCCTTCCTGTCATCTTGAAGTGTTTGGTGTTGGTAAATGAACCCCAAGGTTAGTTTCATCAACCTTGATTTGTCAGCATTTTCTGTGTACAAGCTAAGCAACTATTTTTTCCCATGGATTAAATTGATAGCTATTAAAGGTACAGGGTTGTTTTCCATTCCTTTGTATGTATCATGACTAAAGAATCAAACAGTGGTAGTAGCTGGGTTGAGGGGGAAAGGAATCAAATATGGACACAGTTCAGCCTATTTTGAGTTCTGTTTTGTTTTCCCTGCTTTTCCTGAGGCAAGTAGTTTATGGGGTATTTCCTTTGATTAGGCTTTTTAGTGTCTCAAAATAAAATAAAATAGAATAAAAGTCTGTGCAGGCTTACTGTGATATCACATAAGACTTGTCAAGTATCAGGTTCAGGTGGCAGGAGGTCAGTCTCTTCCCTTTAGTTGTCTGCTAGGATATCCAAGCTGTTTGGGAAAAACCTGGGCAGCGCCTTTGATTCCAGTCCATGTCCTCTTAGTCTCATCAGCCTTAATTTTCATGATCACTCTAAAGTGTGATCTCTAGTCCGCCTGTCCCCACCCACTGAGCCCCACCCCCTACGTGACATGCTTTAAATAAGCTTACCGAGAATGCAGAGCAGGAATCAGAGTTCTGTCTTCATAAGCAGTTTGGCCAGTTAGGCCTTTGTTCCTTGTTTTTGTGAAGAGGGTATGTGTGTTTTGTTACAACGTGATTGTCTTTTAACTCCTAAGTTTGCAGGGACTCAAAGGGACCTGAGGGCTGTCCCCAAAGTGGTGGTGGAAAGCTCAAACATACAGTCATGTGTTCTGTCTTTTCTCAAAAATGTTAACGTTTTTAAATATACATTTATTTCAATGTTTATAGTATTCCTGTCTGCTCTTAGTCTGAGTCAGGAAAGAGTAGTCTGTTACATTTCCCTATTGTGCTGTCACTTGGGAGGAGGACATGCCCTCTGGTGGCTCAAGAGAGATCCTGGCTCTTGTTGAAGTTTAACACGTTTAGGTGCAGTGAAAGCCTTGCACCTCTTCATTCAAGATTTGCTTCCTCAGAGCAGACAGCGCTGCAGTTCTCATACAGCCATGGTTTTGTTTCCTGTGGTTTCACCCACTACATATTATCCACCACTGTTGACACTAAAAAGAAAATTCTGGAAGTAATGATTCATAAGTTTTAAATTATATGCCATTTGAATAGCTTTATCCAGATTGGATTCCACCAGCTCTCAGAAAGCATGTCTCTGCAACAGAAGTAGATAAGCTTCCTTACCTAGAGGAAAGCAGATGATAACTACAGTGTAGGCTTTCTTACTGAGATAACAAAAGTGGTATGGACCTGACTCTGGCAGTCCTTGCACAGCTCTGACAAGACTAGAAACCGCTCTACATGAGACATCTACTTCCACACTGAGTCATGTAAACTGCAACTGTTTAAAGACACATTTGATGGGCCCAAAACAAGAGCTTTGTAGCATTAAGCACATGCTAATCTTCCCTGGACTTGTTTCCAATCTTCTGCATGTGGTGGTGCACACCTTTAGTCCCAGCACTCAGGAGGCAGAGGCAGGTGGATCTCTGTGAGGTCAAGGCCAGCTTGCTCTACAAAGTGAGCTCCAGGACAGCAAAGGCTACATAGAGAAATCCTGTCTTGGAACAAAAAAAAAAAAACATGCTGAGTTTTCCACACACTTTGCTCAGGTTTTCTATTAATGCAGCATAGCGTGCTTCCTATTACCTTCACAAATAACAAAGTACGGAAGGTTTGCTTGCCTCTGTTTTGTAAGCAAAATTGGCTGACCTCCGATTTAAGGTGAGTCAGTGATCATGAGGGACACACATGGAAGCAGAATGCTCATCTGCCACACTGGAAACAGTGGAAGAAAAGAAAGAAAGGAGGCAGGCTCTCCTCTGCACTGAGGGCTGGTCACCAGCATTTAACACATAAGCCTGTGGCACATTTAAGATCCAAATTGCAGCAGTATTTTTGCACTGTATGTATAGGCACACCATTTTAAAGAATTAACTTAAATAAATAATACAAATGTTTGGCTAATTTAAAGCAAAGGTACGTTGGTTGGTCTAGTTTGTTTCTTAAAGGTTTATAAGGGATGAAAGGTATGTCCTGTGAATTTAAAAATAAATCAATATGTCTGCAAATCTATGTCTTTAAAAAGGCTCCCTTTTGTCTGTATGTATCTGTTTGTAAGATAGGGTAGAATGGGTTTTTGAATATGGATACCTTTCTAAAGGGAAAACATCTTCATATGCATTATTTCAGCTTTGAGACTCAAAATAGATTTTTAAACTTTTTAGGTATTCTTCAGAACAAACAAACTTAAAACTATTTCATTTGAAAACTTAAAAAAGCATGCACATACTTGAAGAAAACAACATATTTTTCTAAATCAAGAATGTTAAAAATGAAGATCCAGATGGTCAGTTCAGACACATTGTGTAATCCTATCATTTTCTCCTAGTTAAAAAGCTGGCCACAGAGAACCTGCAGTGCATGGTAAAAACCTGCCAAGTGGGGTCGGAAGGAGGACCTGCCACCCAGCTGACTTCTCTGTTTAGGTAACTGGAACACATGCCAACTGGCAAGGAGAGGGTTGCCAGCCATTTGACAGCCAACATGCTTTTTAAATAACTAATTATCCAAAACATAATGTGTTACTACTTGTTTACAGTGTTTCAATTATAGTATTTGGGGCAGTGGTTTTGTTACATTGTGTTGCTTTGTTGAAAAAGTAAAAGTGCCAAGGAAAAAGGTAAGGTAACTGACTTGAAATTCCTTGTGTCTTCAGTGAGAAAGAATCTTGAATGTGGTTAAGAAGAAAAAAACAGAAGCAAATATAAATTCGGACAACAGGTGCACAGGCCTTTGGAACTTGCTTAACTGCTCCTGGGGATGCTGTGTAAAATGCCATCCCTGGTCCTCCAACTTGCTATACATATTGAAGTTTCAGAAAGTTCCTTAGGTTTGATTGGAGTCTTTTAGGGCAGAATCTTTGTGCCGGTTCTTCCTGAGGGCTCTGGCAGCTAGCTTTTGTGCACTGTCAACATATCCCTGTCCTGGCATGACATGACACGTGATTTGAGGTGTTTTTTTTATTCTGCATTGCATATTTGGTTCCTGGTCTTTTCCCTCTTGTCTCACAATTAGTGCTTGTCTGCTGTTCCCAGTTCATTTCAGTTATGATCACATTATCCTAGAAAATTCCAACACCATTGGGTCGAATCTTTGTTATATATAATTTACTAAGCTAGTTGGCTTTTATTATATTGATTGAGGAATGTAAAAATTTTAGAGGTAATTTTTTTATTTATAAAGACTTTGTACTTACAAGATTTTTTTGTTCATTTAAAACATGTGAAAAATATGAGTAACTTTTCATAATTATAACTGTATTGACTAATATACATATAGACTTAAAAATGACTTAAAAAATGACTAGGAAGCCAGGTGGTGGTGGTGCACGCCTTTAATCCCAGCACTTGGGAGGCAGAGGCAGGCAGATTTCTGAGTTCGAGGCCAGCCTGGTCTACAGAGTGAGTTCCAGGACAGCCAGGGCTGTACAGAGAAACCCTGTCTGGAGAAAAAAAAAAAAAAAAACCAAAACAAACAAAAATGACTAGGAAACATGACCTCGCTTACTGCTTTTAGAGTTACAATTTTTTTTTTTTTGAGCCACCTGATTCACCCTCCAATCATTTTTTCTCTTTTTCTTTTTGTTCTCTAAGTGTCCACAATCTGGACATGGTGGTACAAACCTATAATCCCAGCATTCTAGGTGACTGAGACCAGTGGATGATGTTGAAGGTGAAGCCAGACTATGCAAGACTACCCTACCTTCCCTACCTCCAGTAGTTAAGCAAACAAATAAGAAGGCCTGGTCTCTCAATCCTTATGAAATAATGATCTTTGTTGTCTTCAGGTTAGAAGTGATTATAATGTATACAAATGGCCCAAGAAATTTTCTCAAATTGATTGTTAAATTGTCTGTTTTGCTTTCAGGCAGTTCATTCAGGACTATGGTATGCAATACAGTTATCAAATATATAGCATCCTAGAGACAGTAGCAACACTGAGTCAGCATGTCGTCATCCAGTTGATTCCTACCCTCACTCAGTCTCTGAAGGATTCAGAGCTCAAATGGGGCCTTGGCAGAAATATTGCACAGAGGTATGTCTGATAATTATACTATGTTGTGTACCGTATAATGCATGTTTTATCTTTTTATTAAAATGCTTTATTGCCCATTTAGGAAGATGGGATATTTTCTTTTGAGACGAAAAGCACTTCAATGCTGTGACTGTTGTCAGTTTTGTCATGCTTGCATGAGTAGACAGAAGTGTGGCTTAGCAGGGGTCACACGTCATTACCATGTTCCTGCTGACATGGTTACCTCAAAGCTTCACCCCTCAGTGGTGCTTATCTTTTCAAAGAACAGTGTCCTTAGGGAGAGCTGGATTTCAAAGCCTCAGGTGACTTGTCATATAAAAGCCATATTGACAGATCATAACTGCCCAGCTGTGTCCAGTGTATCTAATGAGTAAGGCAGATGAGCCAGATAGTCTGAATTTGGCGACATACACATAGTTAGGGTGTTCTGTTCTGTTCTATTTTATAAGCTTATAAACCATCCAAAAATAGTGCTGTGTATTTAGACAAATGCATCATTCTTAAGAATAAACCTATGGTTCCTAAAGAGATTCTTTTAGAAGAGTCAGTACTGAAACCGTTAGTATGCCCTAAGTTACAGAATGGAATACGTTGTTCACATTGCATATTTGACCAAGAGCAACATGGATGAAAGGGTTTATCCAGCTTACTCTTCCAGGTAGTACTTCAGCACTGAGGGAAGTCAGGGCAGGAACTCAAACAGAGCAGGAACCCCAGAGGCTGGAGCTGATGCAGAGGGCATGGAAGGGTGCTGCTAACTAACTGGCTTGTTCCTCATGGCTGGCTTAGTTTGTTTCCTTATACAACCTAGTACTACCAGCCCAGGGATGACCTCACCCACAATGGGCTGTGCCCTCCCAGATCGGTCACTAGTTTATAAAATTCCTTACAAGCTTGCCTACTGCTGGATCTTATAGAGGTATTTTCTCAATGGAGGCTCTCTCCTCTCAGATGACATATATTCCATTTTTAGCTGAAAAAATTTTTACTGTGGTATTCTATGTCAGTTTTCTCAGAGACATCCTAAATTGATTATAACATTAGCTAACTAGCAGAGTCCATCTTTGCAGCACAGTAAATGAAAACGTTTAAAAGGAAACTTAGAAAGCTCATGTCCTGCCACAGTGGCATATCTCTTCTACAGGTAACTCGGTTGGCCTCTGACTGTTTTCTACAGAGAAAAGATTAGATCACTTCAAATCACAGCCTTAAAGAAATGGTGCCTTCTTCATACCATAAAACATACTCTGTCAAAAACTGCTAGCATCTAGCTTCTGAGAACTTTTCATGAAGAGGCTCGAGTTTCCCTGTGAACTCTGACCACTGGACTACTGCAACAGCATTTGCTAATGTGCTACTTGCAGTGGTAAATATTTATGGGGTCCAACCTATGCTCCCAGCATAGGTTGAGACTCTCTGGATTCGTGAATGAAAGACACACACACACAACCTTTATATTTTAATATGGCTTAGCCAGATCAATGGCTGGGCACTTCCAAACCTCCCTGTGACTAGCATACACTCCCCTCTGGTATTGCTGAGTTAACACTTTCTAAATCTATATATTATCATTGCTGCTCTGTTCCTTCTAGGCAGCCCTCCCATGGGGCCGCTTTCTCTTTGCACCCACAGCTACTGTTTGTAACCATGAATGTTCACAAAAGGACTCAAAAAAGATTCAGAATCTCACAGGTATTTAGACTAATGAAAGAACTAGGCAGAATACTTGTTAAAGCATCTCAAATAGTGAACATGTTAATGGACCATAAAATTTGGTCACTGTAGACCCTGCCTCAGCCTTCTGACCAGTCTTGGCCTCTTGGAGTCAGGCCAAAAACAATCTCAAATACTAGGAAGTACTACAGTTAATTAGAAACACCATTTTATTTTCAAACTGTTAAAGATAAGGAGAAGGTAAAGAGAAAAATAAGGCATATGCTGGTGTTGTGACACTGTCCTGGGGTAATGAATATATTCCATAATTGTGTTGGTGAATCATGTCCCTGTTGTAACCATGCCATCATTATCTTTAAGCAGTCTGCCGTGAGTACATTTGCTATATCATTTCAGATGGTTAATGAATGCTTGTGTCATTTAACTGTAATTTTGTACATATAAGTTACACTAAAATTGTTGCATGAATCCTAACACCTGACTTTACTCATTAGACATGTGAAACATTGTTTTATAAATACATAAGTGAATTTCTTTTTTTCCCCCTTAAACAGGGAAGCATATAGCAAACTTTTATGCCGCCTAGGACAGGTGGGACAGGATGAGAAGCAGAGACTGGAAAGTGACAAACTGTGATGCTGCTGCGTGGTTCTTCCTTTCCGTGATGTCTCTGTCTAAAGCTGCTTTGTGCCACCCCAGCTGGTACTGTAATTACTTGTGTAATGTATCACAGATAATTTCCTTCTTTGCCTGCATGTATGAAATACATAAATATATATATATATATTTGGAGTGAAGGCTAGTTAGTAAGTGTATAATAGGATACTAGGAACTCTGTAAAATTCCGCTCTATCTTGAAAAGATTTTAACTAAATTAAAGACTTTTTGAACCAGAATAGCTCTGTGAATATTTATTACCTAGTGTGTACTGGTAACCTGCTTAGTGACTAATTTGCTTTTATTACTTTTGTATCTTTATAATTTTTCTGATCATGCCTTTTTTACCCCCAAATTAATTTACTGGCCTGTTCTGTTGTACTATTTGAAGGAGACTGAGTATCAGGATGTGGGGCTGTATATTTCTTTTCTTTATTATAAAGCAAAGTTAGCAAGTAAAAACTTTACAAAAACTGTAAGTAGTAAATAAATGTGTGCTTAGCTCTTAGGAATCACACAGATTATGTTTTAAAAGTATCACAACACTACTTATGTGTACATTCTATAGATTGTTAGATTTTTTTCTTTCTATTCATATTCCAGAATTGTCATTAGAAGGCTTATGAAGGGAAAGGAAATACGGAGCCTTTAATGAAATAATTAGTATTCTGGCAACATCTCAAGGCTACTGTTAAAGACAGTCTGACAAGTCCACTGGTCTGTCTTCTTGCTCTTATGACTTAGTGTCTCAAAGAGGCTGCGTACTTCACCTGCTAGGCTTTGTCCTTTGTTCTCTCCTCTGTTTAACTGTCTTGCTGAGGCTAGGCACTTCACCTGCTGGACCCTTCTGGGGTACGCGTCACTAAATACAAGGAGTTCCAATAGGAATTCTCAAACTAGGGGTTTATCTACCTGCTCTTCACGGACAAAAAAAGATCAGTAATCTTTCTAGTTTCACAATGATATAGGAATCCATGAGGTAATATATGTAAAACTGTCTGAGTTGATTAGTTTACTGACAGCTTAGCTCTGTTATTCATAACAGTATAAGGAGAGAGTGTGGGGTGGTTTGAATGACAGTGCCTGCTATAGGCTCATGTATTTGAGTGCTTGCTCCCTGACTGGGAAGTCTAGGAGGTGGAGCCTTGACGGAAAAAGTGTATCACTGGAAGTGGGCTTGGAAGTATAAAGATTTGCGGTACTTCAGTAAGAGTTCTCTGCATCCTGCTCACAGTTCAAGATGGTGGTCTCTCAGCTCCTGTCTCTGTGGCCATGCCTCCCCATCATGGATTTATCCCTCTGAAGCATAAGCCAAAATAAACCGTT
This sequence comes from Mastomys natalensis, assembly GCA_021653895.1. Taxonomy (NCBI): domain Eukaryota; kingdom Metazoa; phylum Chordata; class Mammalia; order Rodentia; family Muridae; genus Mastomys; species Mastomys natalensis. Next base: position 784,534 of record JAJTUV010000760.1, on the reverse strand, counting down.
TCTTAAATTGCCTTTGGCATGTGGTTTATCACAGCAAAAGAAACGTAGCTAAGTGTGCCTTTCAGGTTCTTTTCCTTTTCCTTTCCTCAATCCTAAATTGTAAATGGAGGATCCCAGGGTTTGGGGTTAGGTTTTTGTTCTCTACACTCCCCCCAAGCCCACCCCCAGTTTTAAACATGTTTCAACTTTGAAATACTGGGTTGTATCCTTTTTTTTTTTTTTTTTAAGTATAGAATAGCTTATTCGGGGCATGAGGAGAGGAATTGAGAGGGTATTAGAGGCAGAGGGAGTAGAGGCTGGCTATGAACACATGAAGTGGGGGGAGGGGAGTGGGAGGAGGGTAAGGGAGCAGGAACAGAGGAGAGAGCAAGAACATTGTATTCCTTTCTCTTAAAAAAAAAACACTTCAGCCTTTTAACTCTAGCTCAGTTGTAGACTACTTTGTCATCATGCAGCAAGGGCCTGGGTTTGGTCCCCAACTGAGTAAAAACAATTAAAAAAAATGTAATGGTGTTTTAAAAGCAAAATGCAGTCAGCATTTTCTACTGCTTTCCTAATTCTAATCTCTGAAGTCTTCTTTTTACTTTTATAATAATGGTCTCCTTTTCTCCTCAAATCAACTGTTATTGCTTTCAACAAATGGATTCAAGGCTGTGAAGGACTACATAGCAAAGAATCTCCTTTCATTGTGACAGTTACTGGTCTAATGCCATGTCATACTGCCTGCTTCAGCAGCTAAAGCAGTTTGACTTCTTGTCCTTTTGGGTTGTGGGTCTTGTCTTTAAGAGCTGAGCAATCTTTGTAACCCAAGAGTTTTGATTTCTCTAAGGCAACTCAAAAAGGCTGTTAAAAGAGTTGGGGGTATAGCTCGATGCCAGTATGATTTGTATGAGGGCCCAAGATTTGTATGAGCACACACAAAAGATACTTAACATCATATAACATAGCATATCATGTTGATGGCATGGCACATCAGAGAGCAAAAGTGATCACCTGTTCTCCAAGGTCATTTTCAAAGGTATTTTACAGAAAAGGTTTCATCCGTGGCTCAGACCTATAAGTACAGAACCAGGGAAGGCTGATGCAAGAGGACTGTCACTAGTCACACCCAGTTTGAGCTAGACTGAGGCCTATCTCAAACCAAACATAAAAGTTAAGGGGATATGTTTTAGAGCATGTTGCTTAGAGATTGAAACTTGGAGATCATGAGAAGCTGATACTTAGGTACACATTTAGAGAACAGGTGCTAAAAATAATTAAGATTTGTTTTTGAAAGTAAATAACAAGTGTTGGCATGAGATCCTGGGTAAAATCAGGGTCTAAAAGCGTCAAGCAAACAAGGGGCTGGGGGTGTGATGGGACCCCTGGAGAAGCTGGCTTTGTATGGTTCAAGATAGTTTTCTTCCCCTGCTGGGGATGCATCTCATCCCCCTTCTACAGCCATTAGCATCCAAACCTTTCCCCCTCTCAGACTCCGAAAGCTGTTTCCTTACCTCTGGTCTGTGTTCCTACACAGTGTCCTAAAGCAGTTCTGAAATGAGTGTTTCTAAAGGACTCTTTTCTTTCATTGCTGCTCCAACAATTTCCCCTTGCTCAGCTGACTCGTTAGATGTCAGTCTGACCACCTAACTGAACCGGGTTTTTGAGATTTTTTTTTTCCCATTATTTTATCTGTTTATTAACTTTACATCCTGATTGCGCCCTCCCTCCTCTATCTCTCCCTCTCCTTCATCTGAGAAGGGTGAGGTCCCCCTTGGGTACCAACCCACCCTCAAGTCACCTCAAGTCACTGCAGGACTGGGAAGATCCTCTGACACTGAGGCCAGCCAAGGGACAAAGATGTAGAGACTGAGGGAATGGCCAACCAATGACGGGCTCAACTTGAGATCCATCCCATGGGCAAGTACCAATCCCTAACACCTTGATACTCTATTATGTGTGCAGACAGGAGCCTAGCATAACTGTCTTCTGAAAGGTTCCACCAGCAGCTGACCAGAACAGATGCAGAGACTCATAGCCAAACATTAGATGGAGCTTGGAAAGTCTTAGGGAAGAGTTGGGGAAGGATTGAGGAACCTGGAGGGGATAGGAACTCCTCAGAAAGACCATCATTGTCAACTAAGTAACCTTTAGGGGCTCTCAGAGACTGAACCAGCAGCGAAAGAGCCTACAAGGGCTGGACCTAGGCCTTCCACAAATAACGCAGCAGATGTGGACCTGGAGCAAACTAAACCTGGAGCAGAGGTTTACTTTGACTGTTGCCTACCTGTGGATCTTGTCCCCCTAACTGGGTTGTCTGAGATTTTCACACATGACAGAGTTAACTGGGAAGAAGAAAATTGACAAAATGCCTCCATCAGATTGCCTGTAGGCAAGTGGGTAGTGCATTTTCTTGATTACTAATTGATAGAGGATCCATTAGGGCACTATAAGAAAGCAAAATGAGCAAGCCAGGAAGCAGTGTTCCTCCATGGCCTCTGCTTCAGTTCTCACCTCAGCTGTCAGGATCCTGCCTTGAGTTCCTGCCCTTCCCTTAATAATGAACTACAACTATAAGCTCGAATAAACCTGTGGGCTTTATCACAGCAGTGAAAACCAAATTCAGACAGCTGGGAAATGGACAATTCCTTTCAAGTTTCTTTTTTCCAAGTTCCCCTCCTTCCTCTCAACACTGTTGATTCTAAGCTCAGGTCCATTTAGCTGGCCAGCTAGGCGTACCATCCTTTTTTCTTTTTCTTCAGTTACCCCTCCACAAGCCCCCATCCCATAACCTCTCCCCTCCCCTTTGCCTCTATGAGGGTGCTCCCCCAACCATCCACCCCTCCACCATCCCCCTACGCTGGGACATCAAACCTGAACAGGACCAAGGCCTCCTCTCCCACTGATGTCAGACAAGGCCATTCTCTACTACATATGTATCTGGAGCCGTGGGTCCCGCCAGGTACACTCTTTGGTAAAGCTGAGAATTAATAAGTTTCATTTCTATAGAAACATAAAACAGTTAAAAAGGAAGAAAGTGTACATATTGGATATGTGAACGCTCCAGTCAAATCCCCATAAAGCACCGGATGGGGTGGTTGTAAAAGATGATCGAAGGGCGACAGAGTGATGAAAATGTTTTATTAGACATTAAGATTTGGTTTTGATTTAAACTTCAATTTAATTATCATCTAATTATATGGTTTCCATGGGTAAGAAAAATTTGGAGGATCATCTGCAAAAATTAGTATTGAGTTCATTTGTACTAGAAGGATTACATAATTTTAAACATCTATATCTTTATCATTTTTTTCTTAAGTAAAATCATATGGTGCATGATGTTTAAGAGCTGGGACGCACATACCAAGGTAATACCATGGGATCATGACAGAGCTATGAGGTTCCTAACAGCTAGGTGCATAGCCATTGTAACATCACAGTATAACATATACCACACATGGACTGATGCTAGGACAGGTAATCCCACTGCCCTGCTAGACACAGAACTATACATAGCACATAGTACATAGCACAGTACATGATATGTACTAATGATTGGTGCTTTGTGTATTTATTTCCCCTCACTGTTTTGATTATATTCCTAATGTATAAAAGTACTCAAAAAAAAAAAAAAAAAACCTAACTGTAAAACTGTATGCCTTGTTACACCAGCACCACAAATCTGGATAGCATCCAGAGGCCACAGGTAGTGACTGACTACCACCTATTGTGTAAGTACAATGATTTTGCCAAAGGATACACTTCTCAGAATACATCCCAGCCATTAAGTGAGAGATGACTGCATTTGACTTATTTTCTATCTAAGCATTTTAGAAAATAGCATTGGTATGTCTTTATTACTTGACTTTGTATTATCCTGTAGCTTCTACCGTACCACCATACCTTTTCACAAGTTTGGTGGGGTTTTGTTTAGTGCTTTGTTTTCTTGGTGGTTCTGTTTTGTTGAGATAGGGGCTGACTGACTTGTGGCTCACCGTAGTTCAGGCCAGACTCAGAATCCTCTTAGCACCCCAGTGGTAGTATTATAGGTGTATGTTCCGTACTGGTTTCACTCTTTTAAATAAAAGGTTTCTTTTAACTTTGTATGTGTGTGTGTGTCCTAGGTATCCTATGCCATAAAATCCTCCTGCCTCCTCCTCCTCCCTCCCTCCAAATGCTGGAATGATGGAGTGTCAGGCGTGCAACATCACAATAACCATGCTCAGTTCTTATAGAATCTTTGCCAGTTAAGATTTCATATAAAAATTGATATGTTTCTGCATTTGGAGAAAGTCTTGAGCAGCTCTTCTCTAAGTCCTATATCTTTTCTGCACTGAGCAAAACTAAATGCCCCCCTTTCTTAGTGGTAAATACTGCAAGAGTGTAAAATGGCAGTATAAACAATGTGCTTGATTTGGTTAAAACAATCAGTCTAGCGTTCTAACAAAATAGCATATTTTTTCCTATATTTTGATTAGACACAGGAGTTGTATTTTCACGGTGATCATCTGCAATGCTGAGGTTACCACGTGATTCTAATTTACCAATTGTATTATTGTATTTATTTATGAAAGACAGGGTCAGAATCTGTTTGCAGGCTGGCTTCTCTGAACTCTCTTGGTAGGCAAAACGTCCCAAGCATACTGGGATTACAAGCATGAGCCCCACAGCCAGTTTAATGCACTACTAGGGATGGAAATCCAGGCTTCCTCCAGGCAAGACAAACCTGCTTTCAACTGAGCTTCACCCCTTCTCCTTACTTAGATCTTTGCTGGGCTGATAGCTACAGTTTATTATATTATAGTTAGTACTCTATATGTAATTTCCAGGTAGTTTGCATATAATAAAGATGAGATAGGTATATAAAATGTAAAGTAGTCCTTTAATGTCCTTTGTGCCTGTGACTATAGACTGAAAATAAAGATGAGCCATGTTACTTAGTGAAACAGTATCTTCTTCCTGTTGCATTTATACTTTGTGTTCAAAACAATGCAAGGGTTCAACCCTTGCAAGAGCTGAAGGGGATGCCACACATGCGCACTAGGTATGAGGAAAACTGGAAGAAGGTACAGAAAGTGCCACAGTTGTGATTTAGTTGTCCATTTATTTTTAGAGATTAGGGGTTTTACTGCATCTTGCGTTGTAGATAGAAGCTGTGTCTTTGCTGGCTTTTCTGCTTACACCAGAATGACTGAAACTTCTTGGTTTATTTTTTTTTTTTAAGTAAAATCCTTACTTAATGTTTAAATACTTCAAAGTTTATGGTCTTAAATGGAAAGTAAAATACAACCTTTAATTCTAGAGATTGAAAATGAAAGATAAATTACTGTAGGATACTACACTTAAATAGTAAACATACAGCTGAGTGGTTCAGGTAAGATTTGCTTATATACACAAAATACAATTTCATAGATTTTTTTTTTTTCATTGCAGATGATTTTGAGGAACGGGATCTAATTATACAATCTTTTTTCTTTTTAGTAAAGGAGTGTGATACTTTTGATGCTGTCCTTTGATTATAGATGTGAAGACTCCGTCCAAACTGCAAAAAAGTATCCCATGAAGACCGGCAAGGAGAAATTGGTCATTGATGCTGACTTTAGTGAATGGTTAGAAATAGATACAGAAACTGTCTAGGGTCATGTCCACTATTTTTAAGACATTTCCTTACACTCACTGGGTATAAGACCTGAGAACATAAATAGAAGGTAATGATTTTACAACGAAAAACTACTAGAGAGAAAATTCGTGTATCAAGTAGAAAGTTCAGTACATCTGAAGCACTTTTTATTTAGGTGTGTGTTGAAACAGATCAGAAAGGCAGGAAGGCACTTTCCTGACAGAGCGCTTACGTTTATCTCTGAAGGCTCATAGGCAGCTTTTAAAGTGTTCTCACCACTTACCTGTATCACATATCCAAATATCCTTGTTTCTGTCTGAACTCCTGTTGTTTGCCTTTCTTCCTTACCCTTTCTATCACTTCCTGTCCTTTAGCCCAAGTAACCAGAGAGCATTTGTATTTGTAGAACAGTGCTTTAAGTATCATACTGCAATGCATAAAATTAGTAAATTTGTGATAAAAAGATGGTTTTATTTGGGAAGATCATGAGTTGGAGGCTAGCGTAGCTACATAGCCACCCTGAACAAGAAGAAAAGTATTTTTTCATTTCTTATGATGATAAAAAATAAGTGGTTACATGAATAAAACAGACAATCTCTTTGACATAAGCAAATGACGTAATCAGCGAAGAGAAAGCAGCTTTCCTTTTAATAAAAATGACCTCAAGTCTTGGGAAGATTAGAAAAAACAAACATGTTGAATTTATGTCAAAATGTGATTGCTAAGATGATTTATTTTTAGTTAAGAGATAAAGCAAACCCAAAACTCTACACTAAAAACGAATTATTCATTATTAAAAGGGATAGTAATAAAAAATGTATTGGCAGTGGTGCAGAATCCTCCGAGTATGCAAGACTGACATTACCTTTATCAACTTGGAAAACGTTTGTTAGAACGACTGGCTCTCAGTTCAGACTTATGTCACAGCCTTCTACAGTGCCATGGTTACTACAGGTAATTTTTTTTTTTAAGCTGTAGATGAGACATTTAAAGAGAATTCTTTGAGGCAAGAATTTGTCCAAATTTTGGGATCTCTAGCGTTCCTGCTCAGGATGGGTGCAGTGTCTTCTCTTCCCAGTGCTCTCAGACTCCTTTATCCCACAGGACCTTCTCAATATCCCATCTTGAAATTTATAAACTTGGAAATAAAATGGTTCAGTTACAGGGCTCTAAAGACAGCGGAACACTTTAGAATTTAAGTAACATTTTTCCCCCTTAGGCAAAGTTCTAAGCATTTGCCTAATCCTCATGGCTCTTTAGTTAATGAGGAAATGAGTAAGTATCCTCTTCCAAGGGTGAGAAACCTAGCCCTAGAAAGTTCTGATACAAGGTCCGAGTAACCAAGGATGGAAATCTAACTGTTCCAAGTCCTTTACTCCTACCACCTTGAAGGAAATATGGCACTTGAAGCTGAGATGACATCATCCTGTTGAACTTCTGCTGAGCAGAGCTGCAAAATGTTAAGTCTGAAAAATGACACGCTGATGTTTAAGTAGTAAAAAGGCATAAGTACAGATTATGATAAAACTGATGCCATGTGTGTACGGTGCCTTACTGACAGTGTCACATGATCCCAGACCTCACTAAGTAGGACAGGGGTACAAAGAATGTTTTAAAGATCCACAGAACAATAACGTGTCGTAGGATGGCACGAAGGCGCACCACAATAAAAGTCATACATATTGTATGTTCACTTACACTGAAAGAAGTGACAAAGTTCTCGATAGTACATTTTAGAAAATTATTCATTTTTTGCTAGTATTTAGCACAATTTTAGAGCTGTGAGAGAAGACAGGGAAGCATCGAGCACTGAGGATGCTCATGCCCTGTATCCAAATGTCAAGGTCTCATTCAGTCTCCTGCTGAGGCCGTCTAACAGTGCTGGCTGATCACACAGTGCCGATCCTGTGGTGAGGCACTTGGAGAGTCTGAAGGTTGGGGCACGTGAAATACGGAGCTGGAAGGAAACACGCTGCTATTCCGTTCGAAGCAAAGGGAAGTGTAGGTCCGTAGAACACCTCCTCTTTGCCTTCTCTGCTTACATCCAATACCTACACCAAAAGAGGGGGAAGGATTACTCAAAAATACTTATACATGGAAGAGGGCCCCTTAGGCATTATTATTTTCTTACTGATGTAGTTGTTACTTTTCTGATGCTGTGATAAAATAGGACCAGAAGGAATCATGACAATATTCTCTCCAGGTTTGCCTGCAGACCAGTCTTATGGAGATATTTTCTCAATTGTAGTTCCCCTTGTAAGGTAAGTTTAGCTTATGTCAAGTTGTCCAGAAAAAAACAAAACACAAAAAAACCAGTCCAGCTGACCCCTTGTCAATTTGACATACAAACACATCAGAAGGCAATTATACTTCCTTTCTTTTTCATCCATAAGTTATCCTATTAATACCAATATCTCAATATAAAACACATTTCGTCTTTTGAGTTCCATTGTCTTTGTAAATTCAAGCAATTTCAAAGTTTAGTCTCTTTATTAAAAAAACACCCCAGATCTCACAATTGAAAGCCTCTTTAAAATATCTAAAGCCTCTGTGGGTTCCTGTAAAATCAAAACAAGTTAAACACTTTCTTACTCCAAAGGGAAGACCCCAGGCATAGTCACACTCAAATCATAGCAAAGCGGGAAAAGTCCAACAGTGTAAATAGCTTAATGTCTGACTTAATGACTGAAGATCTCCTCGGTTTCAAAGGGTTCCTCCATATCTCTAGCTCTGATACTTGCAGCACACACAGCTGCTGTAGTCTCAGGCTGGCTCCACCATACAGTTGCTGCCGTCCTTGGTGCTCATCTCCAAAATGCTAGGGTCTCCACTGCCACTTGGCTGTACCTTTACCGATAGCCTCTTCTGGGCTCTCTTAAGGGACTCTTACTCTGCCACATGGTGCCAGGCCTAACTTCTCTCCACAACCCCTTCAGTCCTGGGGCTTGCAGGGCAACTGAGTCTACACCATCACCATTATCTTCTCCTGGCTTCTCACAGGCAAACATCAAGCTACTCTCAGTAACCCCTTATGCCTTCAGAACCAGTACCACCTGAGAACCTTACACACCACCAAGTTCAGCTGCCAGTATAAGATCCAGTCTTGTCCCTCTGACACATACATACACCCCACCCAAGACCACAACTTCTGTTTGCAGACACCAAGGAAATGTTTCCCAGATAATTTCACTTGATGATGCTAGTCTCTTCTTAATCACCATGAAATGTCTCAGCTAAACTAAACTAAACTAAAGCAGAAGTTGTGGAGGAATACAACTTACTGGCTCACTTGCTCCTACGGCTCGCTCGGCCTGCTTCTTCATGCTCTCCAGTTCAGGAGTGGCTCTGCCCAGAATGGCCTGGGCCCTCCCACATCAATCACTATAAGGACAGGCTTGCCTACAGGCTTCTCAAGATATTTTCTCAATGGAGGTTACCTCTTCTCAGATAACTTTAGCTTGTGTCAAGATGACAAAACAATATCACCTTCTCATACCTCTTCTGTATCAATTCCTTGTCTCCCATGGAATATCAACTTACCTCTGTGTCTTAGACAATTGATCATGTGAAAACTCTTTCCCAATAATTGAATCATGATTGTTATCCTTTTTTTTTTTTTTTTTTTTTTTTTGTTTTAAAGCCCTTGGTTGTTTCAACTTCTCGTCCTAAGAGATCCCTTCAACGTACTGCCCCTCCCTGAATGCTTGGGTAATTTTTTCTGCTATCAATGTAGTCATAGTGGCATGTCCTCCTCAGGTCTCTTTTTCAACAGCTTTTTAAGCTTGAAGATAACCAGACTAATGATTCTCAACCTATGGGTCTTGACCCTTGGGGGGGTCACCTATCAGGTATTCTGCATAATCAGATATTGACATTACAGTTCATAACAATGGCAAACACAGTTATGAGGTAGCAACAAAGTAATTTTATACTTGGAGGTCACCATACCATGAGGAACTGAATTAAGGGTTGCAGCATTTCAAAGGATGAGGACTACTACCCTAGATGCAGATAGCCACCTGTTGTGTAGCAGGTTCCGCCACAGTTAAAGCCTTTAGGAAAGAATGTTTACATGGAGGGAAAATAACGGGGTGTTCTACGAAGAGGTGAAGTACCCCATCTTTCAGAGCAGCTCCTTAAAACAGAAAGGAAACAACTCTAAATAGCTTCAGGAAGTTCCTTAAATTGACATGAAATTTGGGGAACTCTCCTTCCCCAAAAGTATAGAAACAGTAGAGACCTATTTGCAAGTCACTGTTCAAGCTAAGCTACAAAGGAGATGCTCAGACAAGCTGAGCTGCTTAGAAGAGACTCAGCCCCAGCAGCCTGGAAGAAAGAGAGACCCTCCAAGCATCCTGGAAGGAGCAGAGAGCAGCCAAACTGCCTAAACAAAGAAAAACCAGACAAACAGGAAGAGTCTTATACTAACTGAGGCACTATGAAAGAATACTATCCAACATGTAGAGGTAACACAGCTGTTTGAGTCATTTCTGTAATCCCTCGCCCACATTCCTGTAACTAATTCCAATAAAACTTGGCTCACCAAGTTTAACTTTGGTGTTATCTGTACTTTGATCTGTCTTTCCTATCTAGGGTGAGTTGACATTTGTTCTCATCTCTTCAGGAATATCACAAAAACAATTACAATCTTCTTAAATCAAATGGCCTTATTTGTAAGTGTTCTTTAAACCGGCTGTGCTCTGGGCCTATTTTTTTTGCCAAGAAAGGAGAACCTGTCTTCCTTCAGAAAGAATGCTACTTCTATAGAAACCAGTCTGGAGCGGTCAGTCTGAGATGTAGCCAAAAACCCATCATCTGAACTCTGCTGACATTCCAACTCTAGGGGGCGGTACCCAGCCTGGGATGCTGACTGCCAGGGTTGGCTCGCTGCTATTTGTGGTAGTCTTTGGGCCCTGCCACCTTAGGTTTTTAAGGCTATTTTGTATTCAAGAAACTGAACGCCTTTATCAAGGATATCACCAAAAAACATTTCAGCAGCAGCATCTGATACCAAAGTCTGCTCCAAAAGCCTCTGCTTAGTGAGGCCCTTGTCTTGTAACGAGTTACAAGAGCAACAGCAACGCCTCCATTTTTGCCCACCCCGTGGAAACAAGTCAGAAACGTTAAATAGAACTGTGTCATTTTGTAAAGCTTTACCATGTGGAGTAAACAATAACAATCCATGCTGTAAAATAATTTGTTTAGATTCTTGCAATCTCTGACCCTAGAAATAGCTAGCTACCAGAGATGTACCAGTTACCCAATTTTAAGCCACCTTCCTAACAAAGGCTGGCCACAAGCTGAAGCATTTTTCTGTCCTCTTTTTTTTTTTTCCCCTGCAACTAGCCCAACCTTGTAGTGGGTCTCTGGCTCTATGACCCCCTCTGCAGGCCTTTTCTTAAATGACACCTGTGCTGTTCTTGAGTCCCCAGTTCCCTTTATTGCTCCTTCTTGCCAACATTACAGATCATTTAATATCTATCAAAACCATGCAAGGTTAAGTATTGCCTTCAATTTTCAGAGAAGAAAACAGAAAATTAAGTGACTTTCTCCAGATAACTTGACTGTAAATAGTGGATCTAGCCAGTATTTTAATCCAAGGATGTAGCCTAGAAGAGCAAGGACTTATTGGCATTCCCACAATGAATACATTTTTAGAAGTCAAATTAACAGTGAGGTAATCATCCCGAGAGCTTTTGTTTGATTCCCTGGCCCAACAGTGACTGCATATGTTAAGCAGATGTAATGTATTTAATCTGGGAGGGAAAAAGAAAGCTTTTGGCAGATTTTCTCCAAAACACTCCCCTGTAAACTGGCAGGAAGGAGACACGTGGGAAACGGCAGTGCCAGATTGCCAGCATATCCTCCAGCCAAAAGGAAGAAGTAAGAGTAAAGGAGAATAACAGTAGAAAATCTGGAAACAGACAAATCAACTGCACACTCACACAGCTGCCCGTATGGACTGGTCACCTCAGGCACATCACATTAGAGTCAGGCTATATACCAGACATCCTCAGGCCCACAAAATTAATCCACAAAATTAATAAGAATGCTCCTTTTTTTATAGGATCTATATCATGTGAGTGTATTACTAGTGGTTCTAAACCTCAGTATTTAGACAAATGTTAACGAAGGGCCTCCCAGCTTTCCTCAGTCTGGCCTGTCTTTCAATGGAGTAGCATATGCTAACTCTGTAGTAGCTGAAATGGCTCCTTACGTATGTCACCCAGGTGGCTGACCCCACAAATGACTGTTAAATGAACTTGGATCAGAGGCCAGGAGGAGCAGCCTGCTAAGACAAGAGGATTGGCTGGTATTTTTAAAGGCAAAAAAAAAAGAAAAAAAAATAGTTTGGGATACTAATGAGAGAATCTCTGAACTATTTAACTTTTCTCTTCATTAATCAGCTCTTATATTAGACTGCTCACCTATAAATTAATCTCAGATTATGAATACAGAGATTTAAACTTTGATATTTAAGTATGCATCTGATTCTCACCAGCACTCTGGTCTGTATCTAGAACTTCTAGTGTCTAACATTTTCTCAGCTTCACCAATCCTGTTTTTCCATTGTCTGGCTTCTCGATTGGATATTACTCTGGCATGTAGTGATAAACACTAGGGAAGTGACAGGCTTTTAAACACAGGACTCGGCTCTCTATCCATTGATCTGTTCATCCATGAAAATGAGTAGATTTGAAGTCAGCAACAGAGGAGAAACATCTGATCCTTAGTTAAGATGAAAAGATACTCACCAATTAGTTGCCAATAAGCTAGAATGCAAGATCCATGATATAGAAAACTATTGTTGAAGCTACAGAGATGGCTCAGAGGTTTAGAGTACACAATGCTCTTGCAGAAGAGTTCAGTTCCCAGCACCCTTGGTGGGCAACTCATAACTACTCATCGCTCCAGCTCCAGGTGGATCCAGCGCCTTCAGCTTCTGTGAATTGATGTGTTCAAAGGCACACACATACTTGTAGGAGCTTGGTCTGATGCTGCTTGTATTGAAATGCTAAATTCTGTACCCCAAGATCTGGTTGTTCCAAGACAAGCAGATCCTTATTTTGCTAGCTTTCGTTGTTTAAACTTTGCCACACACCCCCCCACACACACACAAATAATAAAGAGAAGACTTTTTTTCTCAAGTTTTTCTATGCTTTGTAGAACTAGCAGTGCGTTGCAGTGTGCTAGTCACAGGAATAGACAGAATTTCCAAGAGGCTACTGAAACATAGAATTATCTGTATTTTTAAAAAGTAATGCACTGGTATATTTTATTATATGATCTTGAAGGTAAACTTTACTCCACTAATACAAGCACTTGTTCAAATTTAAAATCTGTTCTTTTAGGGTTACCTTAATCCAGAGGAAACTTTTAAATGTCATGTCCTCAGAGGTTTAAAATATGCACACATTCACTTCCTGAATAAAGTTTGTATGGGACTAGCCAGACATTATTAACACTGAATCAGTGGGCAAGCGGGCTGGAGAGATGACAGTGGTTTAAGAGCACTTGTTGGTCTTGGAGAAGACCGAGGTTTGAATCCCAGGGGGATCTGATGCCCTCTTTTGTCCTCTGTGTGCCCAGACATACGTGCAGGCAAAGCATTTCAAAAATACTGAAAAGTTCAGTCTACAAGGTCACTCAGCCTTCTACGAAAAAAACTATTTGGAGATAAAACAATTGATATCACCATGAAGTGTTTTCTGTTTGTTTTGTTTTAAAACTGGTCTGTCTTACACATTAAGTTGCCAAAATAGACTTGGAAAAAGTTTTGCAGTACAACCCTCATCCTGCTCTTTTAAAATTAACACATTACAAGAGTTTGTTATTTTTCTCTTATAGTTTAATCTCTTATTCATAGCTAATCTAACATTAATGTTAGTAGAAATATACCCATAATCATGTCTGACTTTTACAATATAATGAAAGTGCAAACTTAATTTCTCTGTAAAAGTAATCTAATGAAATCTCTTAACTCCACTTGCAACATAGCATCCGGGCACTATGGGACATTCCCGCCCAATCCAATGTCTTCTCAATTCTGAAGAGTGGTAAAGAAAACCCTTAGGACTGAAAACTGCCAAACACATGAGTGGGTGAAGACAAGCCACTCCTCCGGTGTGAGGGGGAAATAGCACTTGCTGGTTAGCATGTCCATGTGCTTCTTATGGTCATATGTTTTTACTGTATTATTGTTTCCTAGTCATTACCTTGCTCTCTTTATTATTGTCTACTTTGAATTTATTTTTAAATTCATTTTCTGGCTTCTTAAGCTACATTTGTCCCATGTTTTGCTACATACTGCTTTTATTACTACAAAGTCCTAAGGTTCTTTGTTTCATTGTGACAGTCAACTCAGCTACATGGCAGTGTGTTTTATCATTTCCAGGTATGGATAGGTTTAATTTTGCTTTTTGTTAGGTTCAAATTTACCTATATTTTATTGGCAATATATAAAACTAATATGTTTAACTGTAAAGCATGATAGAGTTTTGTGAACATTCCCCATGTGCTAAGAAAAATTAATTCTATCGAGTCACTATAAAACTCAGGTCTATTCAGCTAAAAAGGCCAGTCAAGTTTTCCTATCTACTTGAGCTCTGGGAATAACAGAGATGTAAGATCCTCAGGAAAATTTGTGGTGAGACAGAGTAAGAGGAGAAAGGACAAACTATAGCAGGAAAATAAAGGAGAAATATAACCAGCATAATACAGCAAATGGACATCAGCTATCTTGAAAGCAGACAACAGGAAAAGCACATGCCACCTTATGAAATACACGAGCATATATCCCTTATGAGATATGACTGAAAACTAAAACCCTAGAACTGCCAGGTGTGGTGGTACACGCCTTTATCCCACCACTCTGGAGGCAGACAGGCAGATCTCTAGAGTCTGAGGCTACCCTGATCTACATAATGAGTTCCAGGCAAGCCATTACTGCATAGTGAGACCTGTCAGTAATGATAACACCACCACCACCAACAACAACAACAATAATGTTAGACTCATTTTGCAACATTAAAAACTATTAACCAACAGTTTTCAAAAGTTTCCCCACAAAGATTAGGTTAAAAAAAAATGAGTCATTTCAAGGATATGTTAGAGAAGTTGGGGCCAAGATACATCAAGAGTTTACCAGAGAACAGAAGAAAAAGACAACCAATAAGAATTAGAGCATTAGGAACAAGACCTCTGCTACATATAGCAACAAAGTATGTGTTTTTTTACTTTGAGAGACCGAGCTGGCTCCCTGCCAAGGCAAGCTTGTGCCGTTCTCTTGTGAAGTGCTAAGGCTATTCTTTGGGGCAAAAGCTATCCTATCAGACCACCCAGAAACCACTAATGCTAGGATCCTCTGCCAGAAAGGAAGCACACCTCTGCAGGCAACAATTATGAAAATGAACAAACTATAATATTCAAAATTCATGAAGATCGGTTATCTTTAAAATTATAGAAGTATGAAGTGACTATTGCCAAAGTTTCTTTCTTTCTTTCTTTTTTGAAATGTATTTAAAAAGGGGTAAGCTAGTCAGAGTTCTCCATTTTTGGTATATTTTATAGATGCTTTAAAGCTTGTGCCCAGTGTACTTTTAAAAGGTCTCAATCATTTAGTAGGCATCATATCTACAAGATAGGATACAGGCTGAACTAGCTACACAAAGAAAGGGACCTTGAGCCTCTCTCTACACAAAATATCTCCTTTTGCAGCTAAATTGCAAAACATAACCTCGCTGAACCACTTGCAGAAACTTCAAAAGGAACTTCAACCACTCACCTGGATACAAGCCAGAGGCTCATTTGTCCAAATTGAATATCCACCAACTAAATATATTCTTCCATTATGGACAGCAACTCCAGATTCATTCTGGCCTAAAGTAAAGAGAATTAAATAAAAAGAAAAATTCTATTTCTTGCATGTTTTAATTAACCCTTTTGCCACCAAGGGATACAATTTTCCCCTGTGGCATATTTGTATACTCCACAGGAATTTTGCAGCAATTAATCACTGTTTCCAGAACTAAAACGAATTAGCCACTCCTGCTTAAAGAGGGAATCCATGTTTTGTTAGGACCAGGCCAAAAATATATTAGTCAACACCTTAGTAAATGTAGAACTATATATGGCAATAGTAAGCTATATAGAACCATCAATTCCATATTATTCTGTTTGTCATTAGTTTATGGTGGTGAAAATAAGGGGTGTTCTAGATATGTAAAGCATTCCTTGCGCTCCATATAATATTTGTGGGCAGAAATATAGTCAAGTTCTTACCTTTATAAAGTAACAGCAGCAGCCCTGGGGCAATAAAACAGAGCCCATGCCTCAAACAAAGACAAATGGCAGACAAAACGGATAGTCACTGCCCTTCTTTACATAGTCAACAGTTTTGAGATTATATTAAAGTTCCCAAACAGAGACTAGTCTGCACTGTCCCTAGATACCAACACACCAAGATGATGAAAGGACTCTCCTCCCATGTCAAAAGAGAAGACAGAATAACGCACTACCACACATTCTTCCCTGGAGGCAACCGGAGAGTGAAAGTCTCTGTTTATTGATGAGCTGACACCGGATTGACTGGAGTAATAATTGGAGGCAGAATCACAGATCCAGGGCTCTAGGATCTGAGATACCACTCAGATACCTGAGAGATCAGTACTTACAACAGGCCAGACATCATTTTGTAAAAACAGGAGTAGCTTGATACAAAGCATCCAGACCTCTGGTGTGGATCCCCAGGGGGTATTCCGGAGGACTGCATGATCACTCTGCATATTAAATGTCTTCCAGAACTACTTTAGTCCACCACTTATAGTTTGTGATTTTCCTCTGACTTAAAACAGCCTGGCTATGGATCCTACCATTGGTGAGTGTTAGCCACAGGAGCTGATAAGAGAGAGTTGTCAGCTCCATCTAGAACACCAGTGTAAGTACATTATTACTACATTCACTCCATTCCCTTCTGTCATGTGTCGGGGACACACCTGTGATTGCTCTGTAGAAGTACATGGGTCAGGAGGTGTGGCCAGCAATGCAGCTGTTATGCACAAAGCAGATGTAAAGTTGAATTTCTAGACTATACAGAGAAACAATATACAGTAGTGAGAAATAATGAAGACCACCATTCTCCTGAAATCCCAAGAGATTAAAAAAAAAAAAAAAAGAACTAAGCAATGAGAAATAGAACAAAAGTTACTTCCTGTCGCTGGGGATGTGGCTTAGTTGGTAGAATGCTTTCCTAGGACAATCAGGTCCCAGACCTGTATATCATTGGGCGTGATGACACACAACTGTAACCTTAGGAAAAAGCAGGTAGGAAGAGAGAAGGATCAGAGGGTCTTTCGAGCCATTCTGATATACATGAGACCCTGACATTTAAAAAAAGAAAATATATCATTAACTCTTTTGGTGCCTTTTTCCTCCTACAGCTATCAAAGTTCTCGCATGAATTGATGAAAAGTGAGTTGATATGCCTCTCTTGGGCCTATGAAAACCTACACAGAGGCAAGGCAGAAACTAGACTCCCAAGCAACCTGAACAAGTCTTGCCTTTAGCTACAAATCACACATGCCTTCCTGGGTAACTGAAACAATTTGTGTCATGCATTATTCACTTAATATTTAGGGTTGTACTCCGGCTGTCCATGAAACAAGTATGGGGAATGTCCTGAATCTCTATTCAATTTTTTATGCTTTTGTTTCTAGACATTTCAAAAAACGTTTTGTATTTTATCTGTATGTGTGTTTTATCTACATGTATACCTGTGTACTTACTACATGTGTTCCTGGTACTTATGGAGGCCAAAAAGAGACCTAAGATCCCCTGAGACTGGAACTATCGATAGTTATGGGCTATTAACAGGGTGGTGGGTATCAAACCCGTACCTACAGAAGATTAACTAGTACTCTCAACTACTTCCCACACCTCCAGCCCCTATTTTTGTTCTGAATTTGCTTAACCAGAGATACTTGCCAGTCAACAAGTTGAAATTACAGCGTGTCCACTGATCAGTGTCAATGTTGTAAGAATCTATATGACGTACAAGAATCCGGTCATTATTGTAATCTAGGTCATTGCCTCCAAGAACATAAAGCTTCCTCTGGACAGCAGCCATGGAGTGGTAGACCCTTCTCTGTAGCATGGGGCTGCGACTTATCCACTTATTCTGGGAAAAAAAAGAAAAAGAAAACAGGTGCATTGGGTTAAAGAGACCTCACAAATACCAAAGGCAGCGGTGCCTCACTAGCAGTATGAACCCTAATATCAACCACATCTTATTTGCATATTATTTATGTGTTGAAATGTATGTTTTGTATGTAAAAACAAGAAAAAAAACTACACAATCCTAACTTGGAGCTTACATTAAGATTTTTTGGTAGGTTTGCATTTTATAAGGCATTTTACATTTTATACTGCGATTATAAAATTTCATGATGCTTAGCTCATGAAGACTACTTAGGTTTAAGCACATGGTCAGTACAGTATAGAAGATAGTATAATAATTAAAACCATCTATATGGAGACTATTAAGCCATAATTCATGTGCAATCTTAAACAATTTACTGACCCCCCCACTTCCCATGCTCATCCCTTGGTGTTACAATTGGGATAATACAACTTACATGACAGCCAGTTATTACTTAGAAAATGCCTCACATGTAATAAGTGCCCAGTGCATGCCCTCTGTTTTAAAAATACAGGGCTTAGGGCCAGGAGTGGTGGTGCATACCTTAAATTCCAGCACTCACGAAGCAGAGGCTAGCAGATCTCTGAGTTCAAAGCCAATCTTGTCTATGTACTGAATTTCAGGTTAGACAGGGCTACATAGTGAGACCCTACCTCAAAATCAAGGGTGGAGGGGCTTATAAACATCAAGTAACAAATGTCCCATAGAAGTTAGGGAGAGGGTTACTTTCCTATTCTTTTTAAAATTGACATGAGGTCAGAGGACAAGCTAATACTTGGCTCAGTCACAAGCTTACTGTTTCCTTTGTATCTGAATCCTCTCATGTCTTAACATATTTACAATTATGCCTTTTGCCAAATAGGGTAATTAGGTTAGACATATTTATTTATATTGGTAGAAGGCCAAGCTTTATATGACAGTGCCAAAGAATGGAGAAATCTTTGATATTTGACTCTAGATCATCCTCAATAATAAGAAACCTATTGATCAGCCCATTTTAAATGTAAGATTCCTATTTAAAATGCAATACAATTTTTAAAATTATATGACCGACAACCATGGCTTTAAGTTTAAATCCCAAGTAACTAATTGACAGACAAGTAAACCAAACGATAGATCAGTAAATAAACCTAACTACTTCCTTTTTCATAAACACGCAACATATAGGAAGACTTCATTTCCTTTTTGCCAAGACAACATTGGACTTGTACCAGAAAAATCATATGATGTTTTGTATGCATAGAATTTCACCAGTTCACAAAGCTGCAAAGAAAAAGCAGACTACAAGCACAAACATGCTTGTATAAACATTGGCATATATAGTATAGGCACTTATCACTATAGGGATATAGAGTGTGACATTCCCTGTGGGCACATGTAATATGACATTTATTCACTACAGGCACACATCCTATGGTATTTATTCACCATAGCCACACAGTGTGGCATTTATTTATTATGGGCACACGTAGTATGGCATTTATTCTCTATAGTCACAAATATTGTGCACTTATGCACTATAGATATATGTCATTTATTCTCTCTTGGCACATAGAGTGTGTCCCTTATTCACTATAGGCACATATATTGTGGCATTTATTTGCTATAGGCATAGATTAGCTCATTTCTAATCTCTCAGGGTAAACTGCAGACAAAAAAGTAATTGTTAGTCTGAGAGGCTTATACTGTCTGATTCCTCTGAACATAGAATTTCCTCAATCAAATACAGTCTCTAATAAATAGTCAACGCTAGATTTCAAACATTTTGCTAAGAAATACCTTTAATGCATTATGCTTGAGTGAATTTAAAAATTCTGACGATGCTTATCTTGGGTGCTCTGTCTGCGATAACCTATTACAGTATTAGGAATCGGTGTTTGCATTAGCAGTCCAGTCTCCTGCCACAAGACTGTAGATGCCATCTGGTTTGCAAAGCCTGCCTACATCCCCTGATTATATCTTTAGCTTCCTTCACTGCAGTGCCTGCCAGGTGAGCCACCACCCGCTGCAAAGGCAAAGAAGCCGAGAGGCCTGGTGGGGTCATTCCTAATAAGCTAGCGTGTGAATACTAATCAGCAGTGGGGAAGCAGAGGTCACCCCAGCCTGCCTGTTGGCAGGTAGCGATGTGCTCTGTGGCAGATGGCAGGCATTATCGACTCTCCACAAAGGCCTAGAAGAGAAATAAGCATCAGGGCTGAATGATAGAGTTATTGAGATTCTGAGCAAGATGCAAGCAGATGTGATGTTTGCCAGTATCCACCGTAAACAATATGCCAGCAGAATTTTTTAAAAAGAGCATGTGTGTACAAACATGAAACAGAACTCATTTCACCAGTGTTAACGCTGTCTTCCTCCTTAACCATGTGTGCACCGAACTCAGGCTTCTCCAATTAGTGATCCCTCATGAGACAGCTGACCCATGAACATCCGATCTCTGCAATCTACAGCTTCTAATAATATCAGGAGACACACTTGTAAAAGGAGAAATGCCTTCCTCAATCACGCCATTGTTAAAAACACAGCAGAAGCACTGGGACACTAAGCACATCCTTGTGGTACCGGCCCAGATGCAGCCTGCCACCGGCAACCTGTTGTTTCAAATCCTAATATTGCGCTAATGGACAGTAAACTTCCAGGTCACGACATGTTGGAATACTGTCACAATCAAATCCAAGTCACGGAAAGGGCAACATTCAGCAGACATATTTGCACAGTTTGTAGATATTTGACACAAGGAAAAGGAAAAAAAATCGTTTCTTCTTCAGGGAAAAGGGAATCCGTATGCATCAAAAGGGCACAGAGAAGACCCAGCTATTAGAGGTGCGCCATTCCCAGACTTCATATGCGTATCATTTGTGTTTGTCCTAGATATAGAACACCATTGGCTATATAAGTCAAATGGCATTATTTAATTTGAGAATAACAAGGTCATAGTGATGTTTCCTGCCCCCAATGGCATCCCTTACAGAAGGACATCACTACAATCAAAGTCCTCTCTTCAGTATGCAAAGCTCTGTGGCATTACATACACATGACACTACAGTGGCTGAAGCTGTCTAATAATAATGAGGAACCAAAGGCTTTCCCCCAAAACGCTTTCTTTTCCCCATGTAGCTGGAGGTGCATATGGTGGCATTCCCATTAATAATCCCTGTGGATATCTTTTTTTAAATGCATCTTAATTAAGGTAATAAATTCTTATGAACATCTTACCTGGTTAGGTTCATATACCATCAGTCTGTTCTGATACTGTGCTGTGTTTGTCACTCCACCTGTAATGGAGTAGCACATTTTAGAGCTTTTTACAAAGAAGAAACAGGGTCTTCCAAAATAAGTGTGAGTTACACTTAACGGACAATTAGATACTATTGAGTATTTGTTTGCATGCTCTCAAAGTGAACCCATGACACAATTAAGAAATGTATGGTCGAAGCTGACTCCTCTTCTAGAGAATTTCAGTAGCAATCTACTTGAGAACAACCAATGGGTATACTGAGGGTGCCAGAGGCCTAGAATTCTAGCAAGATGCTTTACATGGCTGGATAAAGGATAAAGGACTGGGGCAAACATAGCACATACAGATGAAATTTCTCTCTATATAACTTATTCTAGGGACAGAGTTGTATAGACCATCCCTGTCCTTAGCTAAGTTAGCAGTGCTAGAGCTCTAAGCTCTAGGCATTAGCAAGGTGACAGTTTGTTATTTCCTTGGAAGAATACATATAGCAAAAGTCATTATCTATCAAAAGATGGGGTAAATGGTATGTAGGAGAGAATAACAATACCTACAAATGTGCCACATTAGAACATAAAAACAGAGGAATTATATTTAATAATGTATTTTTACTTACCTTAATTTGATGAAAAGTATTATCTTAATATGAAATCCATATAAAATTTTCTGAGAATTTCTTTTCATACAAAATCTTCAGAATCCAGGGTATATTCGATACAGCACAGATAAGCCACATTTCAAGCATTTACTATGACAAGTGAAGCTGGAAACTATTGACTACAAATGGGGCAGCATGCTCTAAAGGTCTCCAGTGCAATGACTTCAAATTTTGTTAAACATCCTCTTTTACAGGGCGAATTCCTAAGAGATTTCAGACTTTCTATTTAATTAGAGACCACAAAAGTCAATTCTTTAACCTGAGTTTTCCTATTTTCTTCCCATATACATGGAAGATGATTCAAAATCTGAAACTTTTTGAATGCAGACATGATAGCACAAGATTATCTCACATCTGACCTCAAGTGAGGTGCCCCAGTAAAGACACAGGAACATAAAAAAAGTGCATATAAAATCATCCTCAGATTCTGTGTATAACATTATATGAATTTTGTGTTTAGAAATGATTGCCCTCCGTAAGACATCTGATCATAATATACAACTATCTGGAAATCTGAATATGTCTAAACACTTCTACTGCCAAGCATTTGGGATAAAGGATATTCATCTCAGACATGCTTTATTTCATGTTAGTGCTATACAACGAGCCCTGTGCAATTAAGAAATCTTTAATTCTAGTTTAACTTTTACTCTTAACAGTGGGAATGTGGAGACACAATACCCATCTTTATAAATACCACCCATAAGTAGCTGCAGACAGTCTAAAAGAATATTCTTAACAAGTATCAGAAAGACTTGATTCTTAAATACAGATTGAAAATTTGATCAGATGCAAAAAGATCTTCCTATAGGGTTTTCCTGCTAATTTTGAAGATATATTGCTATAAGACTGACCACAAGGCTTTAGCATTCTCTTAGCTTAGGCTGCTTTCTGATGCTAAGACCCTGACCTTGCTTGTTAAAATTCATTTACTTCAGATTAGGTATAACTGCAGTGACTTTCTCTGTCTCTTTGAAATGTCAATTATTTTAAGACACATGCCACTTTTAGGAAACAAGAATATCTTTTTTAAGGACCTAAATCTCTTTGAAATATAATCATCAAGGAAAAGGATGTCCTTTTCCTCAGTTTTTAGGAGAGGAAATAAGTCTCACTTTGATAGGCACCAACTAGCAAGTTCACATGACCTAATTACAGAGGAAAAGGTTGCAATTTGAGGAACGACTGAATGTACTTGATGTACCCACTGAGCAGCCTTCCTCCAAAGTCCTTCTTTTGCTTACTCTGGTGCTGAAGAAAACCTTATTTTTCCATAGAATTGATTACAAAAAACTCTATCCCCATCTCTGTCTTCCTTGACTGTCTTCTGTCACCCAGCAATTTGGTTTTTGCTCTGACAGTACAAAGTTTCTGAGTAAGTCTTCACCATCAACTCCAGCATTAGGAGTTAAGTGAACCAGAATCCAAAGGATGAATATGTAACTCTAAGCTGACTTAGATTAATCAATTAATACCAATACTATTAGATACATAAAGACATGGGCACTTGTCCAGGGCAATCATTTTCCTAAGCCCTGGTAAAGAGACTGGATCCTCCATGTAATTAATGGTTGCTAACTATTAACTGGAGTCTTCTTTTCTTAAAGTAATTCTATAGCTTTCAATCACCTTTTAATATACATATTATTTATACAAAGCAAGACACCACTTTTACAGTCAACAAAAGCTTCTTCAGTGAGCAGAAAGAAAGGAGATTCCTGTTTTTTAAAAGAAAGCATTCTCTGGATTTATTGAATGTCTCATTTCTAAAATGGAGTATAAGGAAAAGAAACCATATTTAAGAAATCTGAAGTTGAAATCCCAACATAGAGTCAAGTTGTAGATCAAAATAAGAGCTGTATTTCCTTTATCCCTGATATTTGCTTCCTGTCTGATTAAAAACAAAATGTTGAAGAATTCTCTCTTGGCATAACCACGTAAGAATAAATGAATCTATTGAGACCACACATGTGCTCCAGGTTAGAAAGAATGCCAGTGTTTGTGTTCAGGGCCATAATCACCAGATTAATGTCCAGGCCACCTCTGATCATTTATCCAACTGAAAGCAAACAGGAGGCCAGGCTCCCGCTTCTTACTGTGAAACTCTAAAAGCATCTCTACTTGTTTTAGAAATAAGGTCTGTTGTGGTAACTCACTCTATGACAATATGGAACGTATTTATAGCACTATGTACTAAATGTACAGTCAGTGAATTACACTGTGGCTACCACACCCCCTCTGCTACATGGGGTATACAACTGATCACCATGCTCTTCAGAATTATTGTTCAGAATTATTATTTATTCACTTCCACAGAAGCATCCATAATATGATTTTTATTAATCTGTACTCAATAATTAGATTCCTTAGCATTACACAAAAATTGTTCCTCATATGATACTGCTCAGAAATGAGATATTGGATCACTAGTTGGGAATAAAAATGAAAGTCCCAGTTAGTTATCGGCATGATTACCTCTAGAATGGGAAGACACAGGAGGCGCCTGCCAAACCCAGGGCTGTAGCTTTTGCCAAGACAGGATTGCAAAGGGAAACTGGGGAATTGCCTCTATTGCTTTTCCTTTTGAAGTAATTTACAAATGAGCATATAAACAAATCCATTTCTTCGCAGTATATAAAAAAAAATAAATTTTACAGGAAGCATCCAAGTTTTCAGCCCACATTTATTCCAAAGAGCTTCATCATTACATTCGCTTCACATACCACTCTTCACTTTAGATTAATCTGCTGAAATGAGATGCTAAGGATTTGCATACAGATTTGACTATACAAAAATAGATATGAAATTAATAACAGTCTCTATATGTTTTAATTTCTCCCACTCTGGAGTACCCTTGCCTGCAGCAGTATTCCTGGCTTTGAAAGTCATCAAGCTGATTTGTCTGCTCTAGGTTATGATGCCACATGCTGCTGTACTGTCCCCTGCAATCAAAGCACTTGCACAGATAGATTCCTTTCCTTCTTCTATCGAGTATATTTTATAGATTGGCAGTCTGATCTCCCTCCCCCACTCCAGGAGGGATAATCTGCATCTTAACAGCTTTCTATAGATACAGCTGTCATTAAATATGCCATCTCATATCAGCATCCATTTTTTAAGACCAAGTTTTCTCTAACTTTGAAGTGTCACAGTCAAAGTTAAGACTTCTCAGCCAAAATCGAAAATGAGCAACCTTGTCTTTTACTTTTGAACTGCACCTTAAAGATATACTGCAGGTTCCCCCAATGTCAAATAAGTCTTTAAAACCTGCCAGGAGGAATGAAAAGTTACCACCACGCTACCATGAGTGAGAAACACATTTTATCATCAAGACAAGACGAAAGCATTTTTCTTAAGCTTCCCTGTACAGCTCGCCACAAAACTTGTGTCAAATGGATGAATGCATACCAGAGAGGATGGATGACAAGTGACTGCCAAACAGCCTTTGTCTCTGCTACCAAGAAATGCTAAGTGCTCATACCTACCGTGTGCAGGGCAACAATGCCCAATGCTACAAAGCGGTGGGTTAGAAAAGCTGGGCTCGTGCTTTGCTCAGAGTAGTTCCTAGTTTGGGTCCACCATGTAAGGGTCCAGTGACCAAACTTCTGCCTCTAGACATTGTCAGGCGCCCTTACCGAGTCATCTATCTGACAGGTCTTGCTATTTTTTGTCGTTTCCACCTCCTCCCAACCCTGTCAAACCAAGAAATACCTTTTGGTTGAGTAGCGAGTCCTATGCTTTCATTCTAGGAGAGGTCTGGGGTTTTCACCACAGACAGTGCAAGGACACAGCTGAGGGCAACATGCAAAGAGCTTGAGCCTCTCCTTCCTCCAAAGATGGAAAATTCTGCCTGTAAATGAAGACTGAGGGGAACTAGTGTGAGGTTTCTGACTCTCTCTTACATGCTCATAATGCCACCCTCAACTCTGTCAAGGGGAATCAGGATCGAGAGTCTGTCTTTGGAGAGTCATGTACCACAGCCAACCTCAGGATCCTCATGAGCAAGATGACGATTCTGATCTCTCTCAGAAGCTTATATGACTAATACTCAGGGTATACAAGCAGTCCAGAAGGAGACATTTGCTACAATTCTGTAGTCATTTTATCAAAATTTCTTACCATTTTCCTACAAAGGACATTGAATTATTAAATGCATTTTGCAGTCTGAATTTGACTTCCTGTAGCATTCTTTTTTTTCTTTTGTGTGATTATGTATATGTATATGTATACGTATATGTATGTTAACTGTATGTTTGTGTGTGAAGGTATGCTTGCACATATGTGTGGAAGACAGGGGACAGAGGACAACCTTGAATGCCATTCCTCAGGCACAACCCACTGCTTTTTAATTCTTTCTTTCTCTTTCTTTCTTTCTTTCTTTTCTTTCTTTCTTTCTTCTTTCTTTCTTTCTTTCTTTGAAAGATTCTTTCAATGGTTTGGAGCATAAGTAGATGAGGGGCTGGCTAGCTAGCAACACCAGGCTCAGCTTGTCTTCATTTCACTTCCCAACAGTGGGACTACAAAGTACCTGATCTCAGGCCTGGTTTATTTTTACTTGGATTCTGAGACTGGAATTCTCTCAAGGATTTTATCCACTGAGCTATCTCTGCAGGCCTGATTGTTCGTTTTTTTTAACAAGTAGACTAATTGGCTACTGTACTTGGCCTTTTTTCTTCTTTAATGGCTTCAATTTCCTCTTATTTAAACGTATTCCAATTTCACACTCATACTTTAATTACCCCCAAAGTGGCAACATTAAGTATGAGCTCCTATTAATCATTTTTAAAGAATTAAGCTCTCTATTATCCTCTGAGACAGGAGGCACGATGAGAATAGATGCAATGTAGAATAGATACAAAATAGATATAATGATCACATATATACTTTTATTTTGAAACAAGGTTTTATTCTCTAGCCCAGGCTAGCCTAGAATATACTATGTAGCTGTGATTGGCCTTGAACTCACAGCAGTCCTTCAAGACCATCCTCCTTTGTGAAAGTGTTGGGATTATAGGCAGGCGACACCATACCCAGCCAAAACAATAGAGTTTATTATCTACTCTTATAAGCAATGAAATGGTCCATATTTTATGATGCTTATAAGGCTGTATAAGCAATTATAACCAGGAATCTTTATACTAAATTAGCATGTTGAATATTTAACAATGTATTAAATTAAAACTAGTATTCCTCTGATTTCACACTTAAGAGGCTCACGCAAATGGATGTGTAATTAATAAGCTAAAACCTGTCGAAAGGAATCTCAGACTTATAAAGCATCTATAAAAGATTGCTGCTGTTGAACATGCAAATGGTGTTTATGTCACCTAGATTGACCAAGCACAGATTTACAGCCCAGAAAGAGGTAAAGTGTGTGCCATATGTTGTTTTAAATAAGTGAAATCTACCAAAGTGCTTTGTCAACTAGGGGGACCTGCCATTTAAAATCTCATCAAATATCCACTGTATCTCCCAGTGCGCACTCTGTAGGGAGTCAGAATCCTGCCTCCAAAATCTCTGCACACTGACAAAGAGGGTTTCATTCTCAAGTCCCAGAATCCATGTTCCAATCCCCAGTGGTTTGCTGGCTTCTTACTGGATCTTTAATTGCCCCCTCCCCATCAACTGGATTCTTCAGCCACTTGCTATGATGTAGCTTTAAGCCTCCTACATCTCCCTGCTCACAGATTAGAGTGGTCCCTCTCAGTTTTCTCTGTGGTAGATACAGAAGAGCTTGTCAAATCAAAAGCTACTCTTTTAAGGAGAAAAAACCTGGAGTATTTAACTTAAAAGGATAATATTAGGCAATTAATATTAAAGGCAGTTAGATTGTTATAGTAAGAATGAATAGCAACAAGTCTCTTACCCAGGACCATACTTTACCGTGTTGTTCTGTATATTGCTAAATTACTTCTCACATTTTAACTTCAGGATGGTGTTTATGTTTTAAAAACTCAATGACAGGACCACAAAAAGAGAAGACTCTGTGCTCTGGGAAAAGGGGACACTTGAGCACCTAAAGATAATCAAGTATTGTTCATTCTCAATGAGCAACAGCAAATACCAGGGCGCCATCTTTTTTCTGTGTATCGTTTACTTTTAGAGCTATGTCATGGATGTGTTTCTCAGATCTTCACTAAAAGTGATCAAAACAAAGAAAGAAAGAAAGAAGAAGGAAAGAAAAAAGAAAGAAAGGAACAAACAAACAAAAATAGTGGCTGTATAGTTTGGTGGGAAAGCCTTATTTTTTAAGCCAGAAGTGGAATTCAAATCCTGTAAAATATTAGCCATTTGACCTGGAAGTTAATGGACCTCTTTATGCATCATTTCTTGGCCAGCAATAAGATGATAAACCAAATGAACTTCAGGGCCCAGCTAAGTGAGGTGGAGATTAAAGCTTGCACTGGTTTTCAGGGTGTAGAAGATCTAAATGTTTTCCTTCCTTCAAACCACTTAATTCTCTTAAAAGCATTCTGGATAACTCATTTCTGTTTGGCTTCCGTCTCAGCTCAGTAGCAAAGTTTGTTTTAATTTGTTTCAGATGGTGGGGATTTAAGGTGTGTGTGGGGGAGGGGAGTAAGCTATAAGGTGGGGATTTGAGTAAAAGTAAAGGAGGAACATGAAATATCTTGGCCCACCCCCACCGGCATGCTAGATTCTAAGACAACACGGATTTCATCTGTATCCACTATTCCAGTTCACTGGAAACTTTGAAGTTGACATTCAAGTTATGAAGCTCCAACCTGTGTGGCTCCCTTGTGAGAGACACCTCCAGGGTAATAATCCCTGGCCCTGACTAGACTAGCTGGGGTGCTGGCTGCTAAATACCTTCCTGCAGGAGCCTCTGGCCTATTTCTAATGTGGAAACCTTTTATCATCTAATAATCCAAAGATATGCCTTTTCCAGTTCTCTGTACGCACTACCAAAAGATGACAAAAAGGTTTTCAAACTTGGTATAGGTTCTGAAAACCCCCCTTTAAAAAAGCCTATCAGTTCCCTGTTCTCTCAGAGGCTTTTCCCACATCCCTCTCCTCAGGCCCACCACCTAATCTTGGATAAGATATGTCAGCAGAAACTCATCAAGATCTCATTTGACAACTGAAACTCCTGGCTTCTGTTCTTCACCACTGGTACCCAGACTCACACCCATATTTCCTTTCTTCGGGCTTAGTGTTTGAGAATCTTTTTCTTCACTGTCCCAGCCCCTCCTACCTCTTCAGGACTCTGTGATCTGTAGTCAGTACCTGGATTAATTCTCATTTCTGGCACTCTGGGATTGCTCTCAGAGTTTAGTGACCAAATAGAAGTCTCTATTTCCTACATCTCTCCTTACAAGTTTACTTAGTGTATCTGCATCCTTTCAAAAAAGAAAAGTCCCTCCATTGATCTGGATTTTCTTCTCTAACTACACTCTCTCTTCTAAGTTAAATTTCTCTTTGCTTTCTTCTTATCCTTTTAATCTCCTTTTCCCTTCTTAAAGTCAAAGACAATTTATAATAAAAGAAGAAAATGCTGCTGTCACGAGGATTGAATTGTGTATGCCCCAGAAACTGCACAATCTCTTCCCATAGGTAGGCGTATAGGGGAAGGCAGACAACAACTGGAACATTATCTGATGAGCTCTGACTCATGGATGAAATTTCAATGATACAGTGTCCATGGGAATCACAGTCGAGCAGCTGGTGTAGCTTGTACCTGGAGTTCAAGATCCTTTCTCATTACACCTTAACCATAGCTCTCTGCTTCTCTCCATATTCCATTCATCAGACATCCCTTTCACTGAAACGTTTGTACTTGAAAACTGCAGGGCAAATATTTTGGACTGTGGTACTTCGGTAGTTCCAGACAAGTCTCAATCATTGTGGACTCCTGTTTGTGCCCTGGTGCTACAAACTCCTCCCCACCACTGATCCTGTGTGCCTCGCACTTTGAGGCTTCTTCCAGAGGGTCAGCCCATCATCCTCCTTGCTAATGTTACCTAGATGATGCCCTTGGTCCCTGCGCAGACCGTATCTTGCTCATCTGCCCATCTGTCTCCTCACAGAATTCATCATCCCCTCTGCATTTACCATGAAAAACAGAAGCAAGGTCCCCTGTCTAAGTCAGAGGGAGGGGTCTTACGGAATGGAGTCAGGTTAACGCCAGTAAAGCAGAGTAGGAAAGAGGGTCAGTAAGGGACAAGGATGCTGAGAACTGTCATGTGCCTAGAAAACTGAGAAGATGCCCCATCCAGTCTTCCTGGTAACACTCCTACAGTCGCAGCTGGCTGAAAACTGTCAGTCCTTTGTGTCCAGGATTTTTGCATCTGTAGATTCAACATGGCTTCAAAAAAAATTGACAACAAACAAACAAACTGTTGGTACCAAACCCATACAGATTTCTGTGTCATTGTTGTCTAAACAATATACATGATATCTAATACTGCAGTATTGAAGGCAATTTGCACAGGCTCTATGCATATACTCTGCCCTTTTAAATAAGGAACCAGAGCGTATGAAAGATGCCAACCTCCCATTTGTTCTTTTACTTGTAGAGGTTATGATATAATTAAATCATCTCTCTCTTCCCTTCCTCCTGTAACCCTTCCATCTTCCATTGGAAGGCTTTTCTAGCAACTGTGTGTAGTCGTGTGTGTGTGTGTGTGTGTGTGTGTGTGTGTTCTTGATCCAATCCCCTGTGGTTATTGAAGGACAACTACACAAGCAAAGCAGAAAGCTAGGTGTGTCCAACACTGTGCTTAGTAAAAGACAAGGGTGTTACTGAACTGATTAAATGATGATATTCAAATGGAAAGTCAGGGAGGCGAAATGGATGACAGAAAGAAGCCAGAGGAGGTGGTGCCAGTTGGGCCCAAGTTGCCACTTTGCATGTCACCTTGAAAATGACTTCCTGCTGTTCATATTACTTCTGTACCCTGGAAAGGCTCCCAGCCCCATACCATCACACACTGAGACTGCCTACTTATCCAACTCTGCTGCTCTAACATGAGACAAGACGAGGACTTTGAGAAGCCGGGAACCCTGCTCAGCGACTCATGATTGATAAGAAGTGGAGTAAGTTTCACACTTGTAACTGTACTCTATTGTCTTAAGGTTTCACACCCAATCTCAACCATGCCTATTCTTAGTTTCCAGTATTTTAAATGCAAACACAATAATATCTGTGCAGATAGAGGAAAACCAAAGCTGTGGTATTTTAACAGCATTATTTTAAAATTACCATGTTTTAATTTTTGGAGAATAATAGTAGAAAACTCAAAGTTCTTTCAGTAGATTCAATAAGCGAAAGTGATTTAAAATGGGGCAACACAAGCTTCATCTAAACCTAACAAGATGAAAATAAACTGGTTGTTAGGAAGTTAAAGAAGGGTTAACAAAGGTTCATTTGTTGGTGACATATCTAAAATAAATAAAGAAAAATAAAACCCTTTGATTGTCAGCTTCTACAGGGCAGGAGGTGTGTTTACTGAATTAATCATATTTATCTATGGCACAGCGCCACAGTATAAAGGATACAGCATTTACTGAGAAAAATCAAGGAAATATGACACCATACTTTTGAGTATTGTATCATTTGTCTTGTTTTCTAGTTTTAGGCACCAATGTCATGGTCAGCGACTCACTATTTTACAGCCATCTGATGAAAATATAAACAGGTACGTTCTCCAAGATGGGCTCAGATTAATTTTCCTTCATACAATCACACAAGAATCTTTTTTAGTGGTCCACATGTTATCCTGTACAACAGAGAGCATGCATTTTTAAAACACGGCTACAGGATATTTAATGCTTATTTGACTTCGGAGAGGTGGATTTCAAACAGAAATGTGATTGAGCACTTGTGAACTGGGTCACAGTGTCAAATGCTACAGAGGCCTTTAAAATTTGACTGTCTCTAACATCTTGAATGCTAATGGGCATAGCCATCCAACCTAGCTTTCTGAGTTCTCTGGTTCTCATACTGATAAGCTGAGCAGTTTTCCGAGTGCCTTGACCCCAAATGGACAGAACAGAGAGGGCACAGAACAGGAAAGAACACACTACAAATACCAAGTCTCTGAGGACACAGTCATTCTGTGTTCTATGGAACAGAACTAAGCCTTTACAATCCACAGTCTTATTAATCCACACCACCCCTACCCCTGACAGAGCTTGCAGAGTGCCAGAGGATGCCAGAGACTCAACCCTCCTCTATCAAGTAGAAATACTTGATTATTTGGTCAACATTAAGAACTAGCTTCACACACTTTCATCTGTTCCAATAAACCAAGCTAACATTTCCAAATCAGAGACAGGAAGATGAAATCTTGACTCCTTTGAAAGGCGCCCATGAGCAAATATAGCCAGCCCTCCCCACTCCTGGTTACGTTCACAATTGATTTATTATAAGCTAGGCCCTGAGGAAAGAGGCAGACGACCACAGGTATTAGAAATGTCACTGGTGATTTCCTCTTCTTTCCAATTAAAGGTCTCATACTCTATGCAGGGAAGTGAGCGTCTCATCTCAAGTGCACAGTAGGGAAAAGCGAGCCTGAGAAAATTCTGATTGTTTTCATTAAATACGGTTAACAGAGATAGCATTTGTTAGTTCAAGGAACAAAACATATTTCCTTTCACAGTAGGCAGAAAGCAGAGTGAGGTAGCAATAAGATATACAGTAAGGTGATAGATGGAAGAAAATGGAAAGAGGAAACATAGACCCTTATTTAAAGGGAAGATACTTGATCCCAGGATGGTAGGTCGGGCCAGGTTTCTGAGTGTCTGCTCCCTTAAGCATCATTGAAATGGGTAGAGAGTAGTCACAGCGTTATGACTATGTGAGGGAAAATCAAGGATATGAAGGATGACTGGGAGGATGGGGGATGATATGGGGAGATAACAAGAATAAATAAATAAATTAATTAACTAAAAAAAAAAAAGCTATATTTTGCCGTGCCAAACAAGACACGCTTATTAAAATATTTATGTGAAATTCATGCAAAATTTAGAAAGCACATTGCAAATTTTAAGAGTATACTGCATTAGCAACATGTGAAAACCAAATGAGTCAAAGGAAGAAATGTAAATTGCGAGAAAATAGAGACTGCATTGACTTCATAAACCCATCACTACTTTGTGTTCAGGAAAATCCAGACCTGCTCCTGTTATAGCAAAGTCTCAGTCACAGCCATTTGGAAATTTCTTCAGCAAAACAACCACAACCCTGGTGACTCTTTTAGTAGTTAAAATACATGTTTAAAGGAAAGGAAAGGAGCTACTTATAACAAATAAGATTTATTTAAGTATTTCTATACATACATTAATTTCTAATGTTTTTATTTGGTATATAGGACCAGTAAATATTGGGTTCTCATTTATCCTCATCACATACTTAGTCTTTACTTCATGCATTAATTCATCAACTACTTAAATTCCAATATAAGATAGGTTACATCAATGAAAATAACCCAGACTTCAGCCAGAGAAGCTGAGGCTCTGACTATCTGTCTCCTGGGTTACAGAAGATAGTAGAAGGAAAAAAGAACAAAGCCAAAACCAATTTAATTTAGGGATGATTTTGTCAAAATTGACATTTTTAAAACTTGAATGGCAGCTGGGGAAATCCCAGAAGCCTTCACTCCCTAATGCTGTTGTTTCACCCAAGTCTGAGCATCAGGGTTGCCTTCTACTATCTAACCTAGGGATCGTTCTGTTGTCTATATTTCCTTGGTGATACAGAAACCCAGGTTCTATTTGGGTTAAAAAATGGATATCCTCCAACTGAGAGATGAAGCTTTCCCCCGAGAACAGAAAGCACAGGTTGGTGTTGTAAGATGGATGACGCATGCTTCATAGACTTCTCTACAACAACACGGCAGTTGTAGGGGCTGAAGAATGCCAAGGTGGAAAAAGATGAGCAACTACTGCCTGAAGCTATGTTACACTATACTCCGTTCACTAGACTAGTTTCCTTAGTTTTTCCATAAGCAAAAGGTGTTTATTTGTTTGTTTAAACGTAAGTGAAAAGAGTAAACACAAATAGACTTTAAACTTCCTACAGATGGTCAGGAGGAATGGTAGAGTAAGCAGAAATGGATGGCACCAGTAATTACCACTCAACAGATAACCCAAAAGCTTTCTGTCAGCATAGACAGCATAGAACTAATCCCTGGAAGAGACTCTCCTGTTATACTCAGCCAATTGGATTTACTAGGATTTTATTTCTCTTGCCTCCAAAGAAATGGCTCCTAGCTGGGCAGCCAAGAGTGAAAGGAGAAGCAAAAGACTTGGGTAAAACAGTAGTTGTGGATTTCACCCCACAGATAATCAAGAGCTGATATCGACCAAGACAAGGCTCCGCAGGGAGACAGCCGTCATGGCCGCGTAATTTTCATCCTGAATTTTTACAACAGTCACCACTGGGAAAAAACCACAGAAAGGTTAATTATTCCCAATGTCATGGTTCCCTATAGAGTAGGTGCTCAATAAATGATACTTCATTAGCTATAAATGACATCCTTGGCTCAACTGTTCAATTACTTACGGCCACTCTCTAGAAGAGAACTTTTAAATTT
The DNA here is from genome assembly GCA_021653895.1 of Mastomys natalensis. Taxonomy (NCBI): domain Eukaryota; kingdom Metazoa; phylum Chordata; class Mammalia; order Rodentia; family Muridae; genus Mastomys; species Mastomys natalensis. Next base: position 750,292 of record JAJTUV010000760.1, on the reverse strand, counting down.
AAGCTACAGCAAAAGCATTTTTTCACTAAACCCAACATAGTAGTAGGCACGCTCTACCTGATATCCAAAGGAGACCGTCAGCCACATATCCAGCGTGACACGAAAGGGATCTGTCAAAGGACTGCACAAAAGTCCATTTGTTCTTCTTGGGGCAGTATCGTTCAACTGTAGGTAGAACTTGGCGCAGTTCATTTCTGCCCCCTACTGCATAGAGGTATTCATCCATGGCACCCAGCACAAAATGTTCCCGGCAGTTTTTCATGGGTGCTATCTCTGCCCAGGAATTACTGCGGGGGTCATAGCGACAGGCAGTCCTCACCGCACATGTCCGGCCAGTGGCATGTTCCACTTCTCCCCCTGCTACAAACAGGAAATCCCCCATGACTGCCACACAGTGATGGCTCCTTCCCACGGGCATGGGAGCCAGCTCACTCCAGTTGGCAATGGCAGCTATGAGAGCATTTTCCTGGTCCACAGGATTGAAGTACCGTAGTTCCTTGACTTTGCAGACCTCACGCTTTTTCCCGCCAATAATATAGAGAGTATCTGACTGGAATCGCGGTTTTGTCCTGCGAGTCTGCCATACAGGCTGTGCATAGATGCTTTGGTGGTATTCCAGGGCCTCATTGACAAGGGCAGTTGCCGTCTCACTTGCCTGGACCAGAGGGTGGGACAGGGCAACCGTGTGGAGTGTATCCACATCCATTAGGCCAAAACGGATGTACTGCAGGAGCTCGTCCATATGCTGGTAATGGCAGTTGTGTTCCAGCCACCTCACAGCTAGCTGAAACAGAAGGAAGTGAGGTGAGAACAGCAACCACACATGGCAAGCCACGGTTATTCTTTCAGACAGCAACAACATTGCTCCTATATAGCGTAGCACTAGAATATTCTGGTGTCCAGTTCTTTTCTCTGTTCCAGCGGCGACACAAGGGACCTCAAGGCTTTGATGTTGGAGTGAGGAAACCTGCTAAACAGCACTCTCAGAGCTTATGACATCTTTTCAGATGAATAATAATTGCTTTTCAAAGACCAAAAATATTGCGAAATTGAAGCCCTAGCACCTGACCACCTGGAAAAGCCCATGGTGGGTAGCACCATCAGAGCTCAATAATGTATGTTAACCATGAACAAAGGTGCTCTGTCAATATGAACAAATATGATGAGAAAACACGTGATCACCTGAGAATGCAGTGTGTTCTTGAGAGAAAATCAATATGCCACTAGCAGAATGGCTTAGAAAAAAGAAAAGGCTTCCTTCCACCCGTTTGGTAGGTACAGCAACCAGGAGGAAGCAAGAATAGATAAAGTAACAATGAAACTTATATGATTTTTCCCTTCCTACTACTTTTGACCTTGCACACAGTTGTTATTTGCAACATAAGATGCTGGCAGTTGATTAAAAACCATATCTACAAACAGTGGATAGAATAATTGATTTTGTATTATGGAGACAACAGCAGAATGCAATGTTAACGTCACAATTAATGCGACTTGATATTTGGGTTTGTTAAACTATTCTCCATACTGACATAAACTAGTATACCGAGTACATCAGTTGACATGTCTGACATTAATAACTCCTAGAAGTATCCAAATGAAACCGAGTCTCCTATAAAGTACTAAAGTGGAACTAAAGGAGTTGGCAGGGGAAAATAATGGATTTGAATACTGGATGTAACTGCTGATTGCTTTTCGACTCATGGAACTGTGGTTTGGGTCCTCCTCCCTGTTTAGATGTCATCTCTAGACAGACAAAGGAGAAGGTACGCCACCCTCAGACCATTACAGCCTGATGAAATGAGCTGAGTTTGAACTGGAACAAAGAATCATTACTAATTTCTCTAAGGCACTGGATGGTTTCAGATGTCCAAGGTTTATGCATCCATTCGACAGCACACTGTGGGCTCATCTTCCCACCTGGAAAAAACAAGTGGTGGAAGAGAGGCTACTTCTGTTACGCACTGAGCGCCTCTCTTCATTAACTATTGTGTAATTAAATGAAATGGGAAAAAGAACCCCACCAAGTACAAACGAGGCAGATATCACTGAGGGAAGAAAAGTGACACTCTGTAGATGACTTTATAGAAGAGTGCACTTTTATTTAGATAAGACATCAGCCCAGTGAAGGAAACACATCTTTGTATGGGAACATTGGCAGTGACTGAGGCATAGCCTTCTACTCAGTCTCTGCCAGCGTGGAGAGCATCCTCACACAGAGCATCCTATTTCCTTTCCATCTTGGTTTAAGAAGTTTTGAGAGACAAGGCCTCCAATTACTCCCACATGGTGATAACTCAGTAACTCATTAAATGGTTTTGTGTAAGTTGCTCATGAAGCTTTGTAAAGTTCTCAGAGATAAACATTTACCCACTGAAGGTTGCTTCTTGGGTACCATGTTAAGTTTTCTGTTACAGCCTTTGCTACTGATCCTCATGTGATCAGCTGCACTTGATGGGAGTTTGCCGTGATCCAGTTCCTCAGCATCCAACCAATTCTGTATGGACTGAACTCCAAGGAAATGGCATGGGGCAAACACTCCAAAGCCTCTCTCCTAGCCTGGCACTGCCCATTTAGTTAGTTCTGTCTCTCTCCATAATCAGTTGCCCTCAGCCATAATCAGTCTTCTACGTCACCTCCATATCTTTCACTTTCTAGGACATGGTGTCACTATTGGCATGAAAGGTACACAAGTCTCAGCTATGCTTTGCTTTTAGGAATCAACTAGTGGCCAGTGGCTTTCACTTCCCATGCCATGTTACATGTCTTCTGAAGCTTTCCATGCATAGTTTTCACCAATACTACATGTTAATACTATACAGTAGTCTGTGTATTTACATTAGCTTGATTTTTGAGATTATTTTTGCACTTTTATAATTTACTGACATTTTCAGAACATACAAATCTGCTATAGATAAGTTTATCTAGATCAAAAGGAAATGGAAATATACAATAGCTATTCTGCTGTCAACTTCAAATCTCACTTGCATATGAGTTTTCCAGTTTTCTGATTCAAATACAGATTCTGTCCTACTACATAGAGTGGTGGGATCTGGCATCTACCTTTCTAACAAACCCTCTATGCTGCACTGATCACTGCCGCTGTACCGTCTAGATGCTGCACAGGCCAATGCTACTATACTGTCTAGATGCTGCACAGGCCAATGTCACTGTACCCATAATGTTCTTTTCACTGTCATAAAATGCCTGTAAGAAGCAATTTAAGGGAAGAAAGATATGCTTGGGCCCACAGTCTCAGAAGATTATAGTCCATGAAGACTAGGAAAGTTCAGCATGGAAACAGTATCCTCTGTGATGATAGGAGCATGAGGTTGCTAGGCATATGGTCATTGCCAACCAGAAAGCTGCGATTGAGACCAGAAGCCATAAAGTCTATAATCTTCAAAAATCCACTCCTAGTGAACTACCTCTGTCAGCAGAGCCACCTTTAAAGATTCCGCAGCCTCCAAAATCAGAGTCACTAGCTGGTGACAGTGTTCAAACACGAGCCTGCAGAGGTTGCTTCATATTCAACCATGACTCTGCTGTCTTTATCATCTATTCAAAAATGTAAAGGAGAAAACCCCACCCAAACCAGTGATAGTTCATGGTTATCCAGGAGCTGGAAAAGACAATTTAAAGCAGAAGTTCTCAACCTGTGGGTTACAATCCCTTGGGGATTGCATGTCAGATATCCTGCATATTAGATACAATTCATAACAGTAGGAAAATTGCCATTATGGAGTAGCAATGAAATAATTCTATGGTTGGGGGGTCACTACAACATGAAGAACTGTATCCCTTTAGAGTTGCAGCATTAGGAAGGTTAAGATTCACTGCTTTACAGCAAAAGGCTGATTAAAAAAGAACTACATCTATGCTGTGAGCCTCAGGAGCACACTGCTCCCTCAGTGGTGGAAGTATTTTAACTCTTGCTCAGGGAGCTGAGAGACCATCATAAGCAGGCTCATCCCTGAAGCACAACAGTGTTTAAGGACCCACTTAGCTGTGCTGTATATATTACATATTATATGTCAAAAAGATTATCCTGGAAACTGATGGCATTCCAGATGACACAGCAGTTAGGAAGCATATCCCACAGAGGCTAGAACACTACTCATTCCTTCTATCCTCCCACCATTCTCACCACTATAACCTCCAGTATCTGAGAGTGAAAAATGAGTCTATCTATCTATCTATCTATCTATCTATCTATCTATATCAATACGCACATGCACACACATACACACCACCACCACCATCACCACCACCATCACCACCACCACCACTGTTGTATCTCCCATATTTTTGTTGAGAAAGCTAACATATATAAAAGAAACAACAGATTCAGTTTAAGAACTCACTACATAGAGTATTTAGAAATTGACATGTACTCAAGATTTTGCCAAAATCTTCTGGTATTGTGCATTATCAAGTCAAGTGACAGGGGATTCCCCTGTGTGCCTTTTGCCTACCTGAGTTCAAACAACTCCATAGGGAATTTTCCTTTCCCAAGTCACTAGAAGCTTAGGCCGACCTCAGCTAGTCTGTCTTAGCCTCGGATCTTTGGCAAGGACAGTGCCTGGTCTATGGTGCTCTGAGCAGTTGCTATATGGACAGAATTTTATTTATAGCTGTTCTTAGTCTGTTTCTTCTAGTTTTCTTAAGCATTATCAATCCTTTATTCCTTTACATGTTTATTAATTTAATCCATCAACCACAGGATTCCATTGTTATTTTGTTATCTCATCTTTATGGCTTTTCTGTAAGGACTCTATAAACTCCACATTGTGGTATGTGTTGCTCTCATCTTGGATGTATAAAGCCTTTGTTTTGCCCCTTGCATGTTTAATGCTGAACACTGATATTTGAGGTTTTTGACGAACACTGTAGTCTTTCAAGCCTTCAAATCAATGATGAAACTTTCAGGTAAGAATAAACTTTAAAATCCATTTGGTTTCAGTGTCTTAATTTTACAAGTATAAATTGAATCAGACCAGTTACCTGGTGTTTAATGCTAGTCATCTAAATACTTAACATGAATATTGCAACTAGAAACCAATTCTTTAAATTATACAATGTATCTCCCTATTATACCAACCTGTCATTATTTTCTCATCAATAACTATAAAGTAGAACCCAAGCATTTACTCTTATATGTAACTCAAATAACTGAAAACTCTCCAGACAAGACAAAGTATACTTGTAAAATAACTACAATTTGTTCCAGAACAAGTTGGCAATATTTTTCAACAAATCTCATGAGTTCCTTAAAAATAAACAACATACATTTAAAGGTATTAGTTAAAGATCTTGCAGGTAAAGAGCAAACACCCAGGGATAGGGCATGCTTTGTGTCTTTATTGTTCAATATTTTTACATTGTGTGTGTGTGTGTGTGTGTGTGTGTGTGTATACATATATACTATGTGTGTATGTTGATATATATACACACACATAAATATGTACACACACACACACACATATATATATAAATACATACACATACATATGTACATATAAACACACAAATATATATTATCTATGAATGCCAAGTTATTCCTTGTAAACTCAACTAGGATAAAAAAAAATGGAAATGTATTCTTTTCTCTTTGTTTTCCTCAGTATTTCTCTGTTGAGTGCTACTTTAGGGAGTATAATATAGAATATGTATACACATAATGCTAAATATAGTAGCATATAATACTAAACTCCATATGTGTTATTTTCTTTTAAAATAACACATGTAGTTGACTCACAGACTCATTCAGAATTACATTGCATGAACAAACAATGTATTTGTAACATCAAGCCCTCAAGCTGTGTCCTTTCCTGCTCACGTAGGACGCACTCAGGAGCTGCTGTTTTAAAAATCTAAAATTCTTGGTTCTTTCAAAACAGCAGATGTTTTGAAGTCTAACTCTACTTATATGCACTCGAATATGTCTATGCTACACAACTTGACCCCAAAGCAATAAAAGCCAACACAAGTTCTTAGCCTCAGACATCTAGAAAATATATTAATTATGAACTCTAACTCCAATACATCAGTGTGTTCTTGCACACAGAGTTGAATCTTTACACAAGACAGGTATGTGGAACACACACCCTTAAAATAAAAGTTCTTGCTGGGGGACATTCATGGGGAAGTGTTCATGAGCTCCACCGGCCCACACCCTGTGTTTCCTTATGTTGCTAATGGCAGTTAATGGCTCCCGTGGAAGGAGAGGCATTTTTGCTTTCAGTGGTGTAGCCCTTGGTAAGTTGCCACATTTCTGTAAATAACTCCTCATTCACAGTCATGCAAGGAACCCTAATGAAACACAGTGGACCACACAAGGCATGAAGACATGAGCTTAGAAGCAGGACTAGTTGGAGCAAGAGGAAGAAGATCAGTGGAGTGGCAAAAAGATAAGATGAAGCACTTATAATCAGAATATGTATGGATGAAGAATTGATTTTCAACCTCTCTGTGGTTGTCAACCCTACTTCCTCCCATCTCGGGACCATTAATTGGGTTATTTTTGCTGATTTCTTTTGGTCTCTGGACCTTAAATAGTCTGACTAACTTTGTAATACAACAGATAGATAATTTGGTAGCAAAACCTATTCAGATATATTAGCATAAGTTAGCTATGGAGGACCATGAGACTCAAGATGAGGTTGTTACTCTAGCCAGGGTGTGCCCAAAACCCATCTCCACCCAACCTAAAAGAGGGGATTTCCACCCCTAGATCAAGCAGAGAGGGGCCACCCAAAACCCCCTCTGACTGGCAATATGAATTCTTGCTTAGGCTGCGAGGCTAAGCACTGCAAGGGAATATAAATAAAAGTTAAAAATATCTCTCTGGGTTCCCTGAGGGACAAGCCTGACTGCATAGGGGTTGATGTCAAAATTATCCCCTCTCCAGGAAAAAGACATCAGGATGGGTATGGCCCTCATGCCTCACTGGACAACGACAGGAGGACCGGAGCCATTACAAGGTCCCCTTCAATTATTGGAGGTCAGGCCTCTATCCCCCGCCTTCACAAGATTAGAATCGCCATGGTCCTTCTATACTTAGAGAAGGGAGGAGATGTCAGGGCAGCCCTGCTTATACACTGAAGGCCTACAATCAGCCATAGGCCTAAAATCAGCAATAGGCCTGACATATATACATACTAACACAAAGTCTTGGGTCTCTGTGGAAAAACACTGAAACAGATGGCTATAAGCTACTGTAATCAGGCATCTTTTGTGGAAATTTACCAGCCTGAGTAGTCACAGATCTTGTAAATAGGTAGACTTGGTCGACAGTACCAACTTAGATAAGGACAAGTGAATCATAGGCAGAGCCATAGTGATCTGTCCCCTGAACCTTCACCCAGCTGATACCCTGCTCTGAAAGATATCTGTACTCCCCCTGAACACCTATGCTCTGGTGTCATCCCCTTCCCCACATCCTGCCTTTTTGTGTTTATAACTCCTGTGTGAATAAGTAAATTATGATTTGATTTAAATAATTAAATAAATTTTACAAAAAGAAAATATAATTAATACATGTTTTACCAGTTTTTTAAGACATGAGAAAGCAGGCTTTCATGAGATGAGTGATCAAGCTGATCAAATCTTAACACTGACAAGAGGTAAAGTCATATAACACATTTTCACGTGATAGCTGTTTGGTCTTGATCACACAAACTCTTTTCATTGGAAACGATATTCTCTCCAGCCAGTGCTAAATAAGCAGTGACGGATACTTGGGCTCTCAGCCTCTGTTCTGCCCTGACCTAAGCTTGCCTGTCGACAGCCTTGCCTTGCGGAGGATGCAGGCTGACCTTTACTTTTTTTTTTTTCCTTATTTTATAAGAAGCTGTGTTGTAAAGGTTCAGTGGCTATGTCCTTCCCATTGAGACAGAGAAGAGCACCTGGCTCTCCTCAAAGCCTAAAAAGTATCATAAACCACACATGTGTCACTTCAGAAAAAAGTAAAGAACATGAGAAGTAATCAACCAGCTGACATCCATAAACCTCCCAAAAAGCCAGGGATGTTAAAGAGAAGACCTGGGCAATGAGCTGGAAGACAGAACAGTACATTTAAACATAGTGAACAGCAATGTACAGACGGACTGTCAAGCAGTCTCTCTCTTTTAATCATGAGCACAAAAGAGAATTCATCGATTGTTACTACATTAAAGCACATTCTCTTATATACCATACCATTTTAACATGACTCTATTTCTGGAAAACATGAATGTTCAGTGTAATGGCATTTTAATATCAATGTGGTTTTAGGTTAAAAATGTGGAAAGGCAAGTAAGCAAGCATCTAGACTTGCTGTACTGTCTTACAGAGAAGCTACCTCTTAATGTGACTCCTGTAAGGTCCACACGGTAACATATTAAATAATGGCTGTCGTAGAGAATGCTTATAGTAATAAATAAGTACACCAAACCTTGAGATCACATTCTTTTCTTTAAGACAAAATAAAAAATTTCAACCAGGAGAAGGCAGTGTTCCCATAAAAGCCCAAAGCACTGGAAAGCACGGAATGCCAGAGCAGTGTTTCGTCTACAGAACAGTGGCAATGTTACCATGGAGGAGTATTAAAAATTACAGCAGTGCTCACTCGAGTGCTATAATTAAAACTGTGTCAACATTTTGCTTGTAAAACAGATTTTTCAAGGAAGGTTGCACATTAACCATTATAGCTGACTGCAGACATATGACGCATAGGCGATTTCTCCTCCGAGAAACATATTTCAATGGAATCAAATCTTATGAGGGAGGCCCCAGGATCATGTGCTGTAGGGAAAGAAAAACCATGACAGGTTTTAAACAAAGATTCGGCTTAGCAGATGTGATGATAACACATTCTTTCATTGTTCGCTTAAAATTTTATGAAGTTGGGACATTGATAAATGTTTTTATTTTCACCTTTTGCATAAGACGTGTGCTCTAATAAATGTCTTTATATAGACATAAGGCTCCAAAGGCAAGAGCTCTTGACACTAAACATGAGTCTTATCTACAGAAGAGAATAGAGACCCAGGGCTCCAGGGGCTGAGGAAAACCATCCCAGGCCTTTCCCCGAGGCATACCAACACATCCACACTCCACAGTCAGGAGTATAAACCATCAGCCTTCTAAGCTGCCTTTGGTTTAGTCTCTGGGATTTTTCTTTCTTTCTTTTCTAAATTAAATTAAATTTGATTTGATTTGATTTTTACTTATTCACTTTACATTCCATTCATTGCCCCCCTCCCAGTCACCCCTCCCAAAATCCTTCCCCCATCCTCCCTCCCTTTCTCCTCTGAGCAGGTGCTCTCCCCCTTCCCTGGGAAATCACCTCACCCTGGCACTTCAAGTCTCTGTGAGGCTAGGCACTTCATCTCCATTGAGGCCAAACAAGGCAGCCCAGCTAGAAGAACATATCCCATCCTCGCCCTTGCACAAACTGGGAAACCCTGTCTGCTCATTTCCCCCCAGTCCCGACTGCACTCAGAAAATTCTGAACAAAGGATCGGTGCCCATAATCCAGTTCCGCATTTTTGACAGCAGATGCCACCTGCCTTTCTGACATGGCCAGCCCACCCAAGTGCCTGCCGAGGGGAGTACCTTTTGACCATCCTTGGACACAGTCCCAGCTCCTGGATGACAGGTCAACAAACCCCTTTACTAAGGTCTATAAAACCTACCTGCCTTAGCCTGGGCACAAGACTTCCTCCGCTCCATTTTTTGGGACTGATGAACTGTCCTGGGAGCACCTAATAAACCTGTATTTACCTGCTTTTAATCTGGTCTGATTTGGCCTATGTTTGCATGATTGAGAGAGAAAACACCTAATAGAAGATAAGAAGCAGAGACAGTAGACTGTTGGTAACGTAAAAGTCACAGGGGCGAAATACCACATGGAAAGGTTTAAGCAGAGGGAGAGGTGGGGGATGAAGAAGACAAAAGTAGGAGTCAGAGATAATTAAAATAAAGGCTTAATAAAAAGGCTGTATGGAAACTGGTATCCTGTAACCAAGTTTAAAATATAATATATGAAAGAAAAAGAAAAGTTGCAGCTGACACTGGGCGAGCCACTTCTCAATTATAAATGAGGAAGTTGAAAGCAGTCTTTTCTTCCTCTGGGTTCCTATTACCTGTGCATCAAAAATATTTTAAAATAAAATTCTCCAAAACTCCCATCTGTGGGATAGACAACTAAAATGAATACCTGGTGTACCTGGTATCCAAGCCATGGAATTCCATAGTATGAATAGTTTTCAGAAAAACAAAGTGAGACTTTTTATTCATAATTCTGTACTCAGCAATAGACCTACATGAATCCTAAGAGATTTCTCTAATATTGTCCAACCTTGGGAGAAGAAAGGGTTTGTTAGCTTACAGGTTATGGTCCATCATCAAAGGAAGCTAAGGCAGGAACTAAAGCAGAGACTATGGAGAAAACCTGCTTAAACGCTTGCAACTCAGGCTGGTTCAGCTATCTTTCTTACACATCCAGGCCTACCTACCCAGGGATGGGACCACCCACAGTGGGCAGAGCCTTCTACCTCAATCAGCAACCAAGAAAATGCCTCACAGACATGTGGACCAATCTGATGGAGGGAATTCTCCAACTGGGGTTCACTTTCCTAGGTGACTCGAGTTTATGTGAAGTCAACAAAAGCTAACCAGCACAGCATGTATATGTATACAGAAGCCTGCAAGCAGAAAACTGGTTTGTAAATGGTTCTTTGAGGATCTTCAATCCCTGTGAAGAGCTTTGATCATAATGTATCATCTAATAAATTAATGCATTAATATATTGTCTTAGTTCGGGTTTTACTGCTGTGAATAGATGCCATGACCAAAGCAACATTTAACAGGCCAACATTTAATTGGGGCTGGCTTACAGGTTCAGAAGTTTAGTCCATTATTATCAAGGTAGGAGCATGGCAGCATCCAAGCAGGCATGGTGAAGGAGGAGCTGAGAGTTTTACATTTTCATCTGAAGGCTGCTAGGATGAGGGTCTTAAGCCTATGCCCACAGTGACACACTACTTCAACTGGGCCACAATTTCTAATAGTACCACTCTCTGGGCCCAACATATACTAACCATCATATATATTAATAGCTAAATCTCTTATACAAATTAATCTCAACTAAAGAAATAAAAACGTTTTAAAACTTCACTTGAAAGTGCTACTTATTTACAATACCAGAATTAGATAATATAAGCAAAATACTTAATATACTTTGTACATAAAATTTGTGTCCAGATTGGCAACCTTTTCTGATTGCAGGACAATAAAATACAACCAACATGACCATACAAACATCTAACATAACACTCAAGAAAAATTAAACTTTTTCTTGCTCACCTCACATTCGAACAAAACAAATGCATAAATATAGAAGTAATGCCTAAAACTAACCTTCAGTATTTTTATAACAGTGAGCAGAAAGACAGTAGGTATCCATTCAGCCAATGAGTCCAAGGATTGTTTCAGGGATGTATATAATAGTAGCTGATAACATAAAGTATCTAAGATGCTAACATATATCTGATGTATAGCATACCCTACTGGATACTGAAGGGCCAATCAGAAATAAGCCTATACTATTTGAATAACCCTGGAATATGAGAGAAAATGCTACCATGCCCCACTGGTAAACTGGGAATAAAGTACCCTATGGGGCCCACCTTTTACATTCTCTCCCAAGCACTAAACATAGTGAGGATTAGAGCTTCATCATCCACCACAGGAACAAACACTCAACCCACACACTCACAACTATTTCTGTAACATGTATCTACATTTAGGAAAACCACCAAGGCAGTTGTAAGCATCTATACACTAGGATGATATTTCCTATGTCACCTGGTTCTCAAGAAGATTATGAATGAGATAACATGGGAAAATGCTTGATAAATTTGAACATTTAAACAATATGTAGAAGAAATGTCATGGCAATGTGACACCAAGAAATGGAATAATTCTTCAATATAAATATTCTTTTAAATTCAAGATAAAGTCATCACATTCCAGTTATTTTTTTTAATAAGACACAGTATTGTGTGACAGTATTGGAGAAGACCTTGGGCGTCAGCTCTGCACCCAATCCCACAACACCCAGAGGAGGCTAGATCCCGGGAAAGCTCTAACATGCCCAGGAACATAGGATCATAGAATCACAGGATCTCAGGAGCTTGGTCACACCAGGATTTCAGGATCCCAGCCTGACTCCCAGGAGCTCTTACAACCAGGATCACAGACACAGATGAACTCTGAGGAGTTCTGACACAACCAAGGTAACAAGAGAGACCGGCTCCAGTCAGAGACAGCAAGGGCAGGTAGCACTAGAGATGACCAGATGGTGAAAGGCAAGCATAAGAACATAAGCAACAGAAACCAAGATTATTTGGCATCATCAGAACCCAGTTGTCCCACAATAGGAAGTCCTGGATACTCCATTACATCAGAAAAGAAAGATTGTGCTTTAAAATAACTTCTCATGATAATGATAGAGGGCTTTAAGAAGGACATAAATAACTCCCTTAAAGACATATAGAAGAACACAGATAAACAAGTAGAAGCCCTTAAAGAGGAAACAAAAATCCCTTAAAGAATTATGAGAAAACACAAAAAAAACAGGTGAAGGAATTGAACAAAGCCATCCAGGATGTAAAATGGAAATAGAAACAATAAAGAAATCACAAAGGGATACTACCTGGAGATAGAAAACCCAGGAAAGAGATCAGGAGTCATAGATGCAAGCATCACTAACAGAAAAGACAAGAGATAGATGAAAGAATCTCAGGTGCAGGAGTTGCCATAGAAAACATTGACACAACTGTAAAAGAAAATGCAAAACGCAAAAAGCTCCTAACCCAAAACATCCAGGAAATCCAGAACACAATGAGAAAACCAAACATAAGGTTAATAGATATAGAAGGGAGTGAAGACCCAATTTAAAGGACCAGTAAATATCTTCAACAAAATTATAGAAGAAAACTTCCCTAGCCTAAAGAAAGAGATGCCCATGAACATACAAGAAGCCCAAAGAACTCCAAATAGACTAGACCAGAAAACAAATTCCTCCTGTCACATAATAATCAAAATACCAAATGCACAAAACAAAGAAAAAAGATTAAAAGCAGTAAGGGAAAAAGGTCAAGTAACTAATAAAGACAGACCTATCAGAATTAATGCAGACTTCTCACCAGAAACTATGAAAGCCAGAAGATCCTGGTCAGATGTCATACAGACCCTAACAAAACACAAATGTCAGCCCAGGCTACTATACCCAGCAAAACTTTCATTACCATAGATAGAGAAAACAAGATATTTCATGACAAAAACAAATTTACACAATCTTTCCATAAATCGAGCCCTATAAAGGATAATAGATGGAAAACTCCAACACAAGGAGGGAAAATATACCCTAGAAAAAGCAAGAAAGTAATCTTTGAATAAACCCAATGGAAGATAGCCACACAAATATAATTCCACCTCTAATAACAAAAATAACAGGAAGCAACTGTCACTGTTCCTTAATATTTCTTAACATCAATGGACTCAATTCCCCAATAAAAAGACGTAGACTATCAGACTGGATACATAAACAGGACCCAGAATTTTGTTGCATACAAGAAACGCACCTCAGTGACAAAGACAGACATTACCTCAGAGTAAAAGGCTGGAAAACAATTTTCCAAGCAAATGGTCCAAAGAAACAAGCTGGAGTAGTCATTCTAATATAGAATAAAATCAACTTTCAACCAAAAGTTATTTAAAAAGATAAGGAAGAACAGTTCATACTCATCAAATGAAAAATCTACCAAGATGAACTCTCAATTCTGAACATCTACACTCCAAATGCAAGGGCACCCACATTCAAAAAAGAAACTTTACTAAAGCTCAAAGAACACATTTCACCTCACACAATAGTGGGAGACTTCAACACCCCACTCTCAGCAATGGACAGATCATAGAAACAGAAACTAAACAGAGACACAGTAAAACTAACAGAAGTAATGAACCAAATGGATTTAACAGATATCTATAGAACATTTCATTCTGAACAAAAGAATATATCTTCTTCTCAGCACTTCATGGTACCTGCTCTAAAATAGATCATTTGGTCACAAAACAGACCTCAACAGATACAAGATTGAAATAATTCCATGAATCCTATCAGATCACCATGGACTAAGGCTAGTCTTCAATAACAACAAAAACGATGGAAAGCCCATGTTGGGAACCAACTCCTAGCAGAAAGTGGCTATCATCTTTGCAGCCATCTCAGGCCATATACCCTGACAAGAGACTTGTTTTTCAACAGCTCACAACAGCTGAGCACACTCTGATAAACATCTTGGTTTTCTCACATATCTTGTTTTGGCTGTTTAGTGCCCCTAGCTGCAAGGCACATGTGGTATCCATGGCTGTAAGGCACATGGCATAGTGCCTTCAACTGTGTTCCCCTGCTTGTCCATGGCAGCAAGGCTCTTGGAAAAGCATATACATACCCAGGATTTCCTTTTCAATATAAGAGACTTAATCAGACCCTCTGTCTTGTTTCCATTCTTCGAGTCTCTTGCCCCTTCATCCCCACTCTCTCTCTTGCTAGACCCTGACACTCGGACCAGACAGCAGCTTGTGCCAGGACATAGTGGCCCCCAAATGTGGGGCAGAACGGCCGGAACAAGCCCACATACATGTGGAAACTGATCAATGCTCTACTCAATGATAACTTGGTCAAGGAAGAAATAAAGAAAGAAATTAAAGACTTTTAGAATATAATGAAACTGAAGGTACATCATACCAAAACTTGTGGGACACAAGCAAAGCAGTGCTAAGAGGAAAACTCATAGCTTTAAGTGCCTATAAAAAGAAACTGGAGAGAGCATACACTAGCAGCTTGACATTATACATGAAAGCTCTAGAACAAAAAGAAGTAAATACACCCAAGAAGAGTAGAGGGTAGGGAATAATCCAACTCAGGGCTGAAATCAACCAAGTAGAAATAAAAAGAACTATACAAAGAATCAACAAATCCAGGAGCTGGTTCTTTGAGAAAATTAACAAGATAAATAAACCCTTAAGGAGATTAACCAAAGGATACAAAGACAGTATCCAAATTAATAAAATCAGAAGTGAAAAGGGAGACATAATAAAAGAAACTGAGGAAATTTTTAAAAAATCATCAGATTCTACTACAATAGCCTATACTCAACAAAACTGGAAAATCTGGATGAAATGGACAATTTTCTAGATAGATACCAGGTACCAAAGTTAAATCAGGAGCAGATAAACCATCTAAACAGTCCCATAACCCCTAAAGAAATAGCAGCAGTCATTAAAAGTCTCCCCACCAAAAAAAAAAAAAAAAAAAAAAAAAAAGCCCAGGATCAGATGATTTTATGCTGATATCTAAACCATGCAAAGACTCACTAAGAAATAAAACTTCAAGCCAATCTCCCTTATGAATATCAATGCAAAAATACTCAATAAAATTCTCACAAGCCAAATCTAAGAACACATCAAAACAATCATCCATCATGATCCAATAGGCTTTATCCCAGGAATGCAGGGATGGTACAATATACAGAAATCCATTAATATAATCCACAATATAAACAAACTCAAAGAAAAAAAACACATGATCATCTCACTAGATGCTGAGAAAGCATTTGAGGTAATTCAACACCCCTTGATGGTAAAAGTCTTGGAAAGATTAGGAATTCAGGGCCCATACCTAAACATAGTAAAAGCAATATACAGCAAACCAGTAGCAAACATCAAACTAAATGGAGAGAAACTTGAAGCAATCCCACTAAAATCAGGGACTAAACAAGGCTGCCTACTCTCCTTCTACCTATTCAATATAGTACTCAAAGTCCTAGCCAAAGCAATTAGACACCAAAAAGGAGGTTAAAGGGATACAAATTGGAAAGGAAGAGGTCAAAATATCACTATTTGTAGATGATATGATAGTATACTTAAGTGACCCCAAAACGTCTACCAGAGAACCCCTAAACCTGATAAACAACGTCAGCAAAGTGGCTGGATACATAGTTAACTCAAACAAATCAGTAGCCTTCCTCTACTCAAAAGACAAACAGGCTGAGAAAGAAATTAGGAAAATGACACCCTTCACAATAGTCTTAAATAATATAAAATACCTTGGTGTGAATCTAACCAAGCAAGTGAAAGATCTGTATGAAAAGAACTTCAAGTCTCTGAAGAAAAAAACTGATGAAGACCTTATCTTATCATCTATCTTATCATGGGAAGATAGAAATATCTCCCATGCTCATGGATTGGCAGGATTAATATACTAAAAATGGCCATCTTAATGAAAGCAATCTACAGATTCAATGTAATTCCCATCAAAATTCCAACTCAATTCTTCATAGAGTTAGAAAGAGCAATTTGCAAATTCATTTATAATAACAAAAAACCCACGACAGTGAAAACTATTCTCAACAATATAAGATGTAGGGGAATCACCATATCTGACCTCAAGCTTTACTACAGAGCAATAGTGATAAAAACTGCAATATTGGTACAGATGGAATAGAATTGAAGACCCAGAAATGAATCCACAGACCTTCGGTCACTTGATCTTTGACAAAGGAGCTAAAACCATACAGTGGAAAAAAGACAGCGTTTTCAACAAGTGGTGCTGGTTCAACTGGAGGTCAGCATGTAGAAAAATGCAAATTGATCCATTCTTATCTCCATGTACAAAGCTCAAGTCCAAGTGGATCAGTGACCTCCACATAAAAGCAGATACACTGAAACTAATATAAGAGAAAGTGGGGAAGAACCTCAACCTCATGGCCATAGGAAAAAAGTTCCTGAACAGAACACCAATGGCTTATGCTCTAAGATCAAGAATTGACAAATGGGACCTCATGAAATTGCCAAGCTTCTGTAAGGCAAAGGACACTGTCAATAGGACAAAATGGCAACCAACAGATTGGGAAAAGATCTTTACTAATCCTACATCCAATAGAGGGCTAATATCCAATATATACAAAGAACTCAAGAAATTAAACCCCAGACAATCAAATAACCCTTCCCTATAAAAAATGGAGTACAGAGCTAAACAAAGGATTCTCAACTGAGGAAATCTGAATGGTCAAAAAGCACCTAAAGAAATGTTCAACATCCTTAGCCATGAGGGAAATGTAAATCAAAACAATCCTGAGATTCCATCTCACACTAGTCAGAATAGCCAAGATCAAAGACTCAGGTGATAGTAGATGCTGGCGAGGATGTGGAGAAAGAGGAACACTGCTCCATTGTTGGGATTATAAGCTGGTACAACCTCACTGGAAATAAGTCTGGTGGTTCCTCAGAAAATTGGACATAGTATTATCTAAAGAGTCAGCTATACCACTCCTGGGCATATACCCACAATATGCTCCAGCATATAACAAGGACACATGCTCCACTATGTCTAGTCTTATTTATAATAGCCAGAAGATAGAATGAACCCAGATGTCCTTCAGCAGAGGAATGGATACAGAAAATGTGGTACATTTACACAATGGAGTACTACTCAGCTATTAGAAACAATGAATTCATGAAATTCTTAGCCAAATGGATGGAACCAGAAAATATCATCCTGAGTAAGGTAACCCAATCACGAAAGAACACACATGGTATGGACTCACTGATTAGTGGATATTAGCCCAAAAGCTCGCAATACCCAAGATACAACTCTCACACCACATGAATCTCAAGAAGAAGGAAAAGCAAAGTGAGGGTACTTTGGTCCTTCTTAGAAGGAGTAACAAAATACTCATGGGAGGAAATACAGAGACAAAGTGTGGAGCAGAGACAGAAGGAGGGGTTGTCAGGAGACTGCCCCATCTGGGGATCCATCCCATGTGCAGTCACCAAACACAGACATTGCTGTGGATGTCAGGAAGTGCATGCTGACAGGAACCTGATATAGCTGTCTCCTGAGAGGCTCTGCTAGAGCCTGACATATACAGAGGCAGATGCTCACAGCCAACCACTGAAGTGATCATGGGGTCCTCAATGGAGGAGTTAGAGAAAGGACTGAAGGAGCTCAAGGGGCTTGTGGCCCTATGGGGCGATTGACAATACCAACCAACCAGAGCTCCCAGGGTCTAAACAGCCAGCCTGGGAACACACATGGAGATACCCATGGTTCCAGCCATATATGTAGTGGAGGATTGGCCTTGTCAGGCATCAATGGGAGGAAAGGCCCTTGGTCTCAGGAAGGCTGGATGGCCCAGTCTGGGGGAATGTGAAGGTGGAGAGGCAGGAGTGGGTGGGTGGGGGCACACCCTCATAAAAGCAGGAGGAGGGGGCATTGGATAGCGGGATTCTGAGGGGGGGAATAGGGAAAGTGGATAACATCTGAAATGTAAATAAATAAATATCCAATAAAAAAGAAACACATTATTAAATATTTCCCATGCCAAACTGACCTTAATACTTGCATATATTAAAATGGTATAAAAGCAAAAAGGAGGAGGGGTGATGAAATGGGGTTTCTGGGAGGACATGGGGAAAGGGGATGACATCTGAAATGTAAATAAATAAAATATCCAATAAAAATATGTTTCCCACGTTGTAAAGTAACATTACAAGCATGACCACATAATAGGCCTGAGACAGCTCTTATGATGGTCCTGTCTTTACATATGATCCAGTAGTCCATCTCTGTGGTTTAAGTTGTGTAGCTTTGTTGTTTGGGCCATAAAGGAATGAGTAAACATACATAAAAATCCCAAGAGAGAAAGCTACTTGAGCCTAGGCTTTCTGAAGAATATTTGTTTTTCACCCTTGACTTAGATATCATGTTTAAAAAATATTTGAATTCTAGTCCACATGAGTCTCTTTGAATCTCAACTCAGTTAACTAACAAAAAACCATACCTACCAGCACAAGAGTTGGTGACATCTAAAATAAGGATCGATTGCCTGAACTGACTATTTAACCTTTTGATTTTTGTTTGTTTGTTTGCTGGATTTCTGTGGATAAATGATATAACCATGAATCTTTTCTTCAGTTTGTTTTTCATTTATCTATTCCTCAGTTGCATGAGAACACACATGGATTCTTCCTTGCCATTCAATTCCAAGTCTACTAGCACCATATCAAGTCATGTGTCCTGAGTCTTTCACAGTATACTCATGCTACAGGAATGAAGGTGGAGAATCCTAAAGATCTGGAAGTCAGTGTTTGGAGACAGAGATTTGGTTGCAGTCATGGACTTTCCATGCTGCCATGTCGTTGGTGTTTTAATGATGCTGGCACATTTATATATGTTATGACTAACAAAGCTGTTAATTGGGCATCCTGAGCACATCAAGCCCTTGAATCCCTTCTTGTGGCTTGGTTCATGAATAATAAGCAAACAGAAGATATATTGGGCACTCCTACTCCCCAACTAAGATTAAAGATATACTAGCATGATCAAATGAACCTCATAGGTTCAAGTATTCAAACAAAGCCATAGCACAGTCAATTCTCTGAGATAGTAATGCTATGGTGAAATGTTGCACAGGAAGTCCCTAAGTCACAAAGGACTACTCACTGTGAGGAGTCAGCATCCATTCTTACCAGGGTTGGTGATGGAACAGATGGAACATCTGATAGTCTAAGGGAAGGGAAGACAGTGCTTAAGCTGCCAATGCATTAGGTAGCCACTCAGTAACTCCCTTCTTGAGTTTGAGACTCATTACTGATGTTTAAAGGGCATCATTTCACATGACATACTCTGACTCATCCTCTGTGTAGTAGAAATATGTAGGGGAACATGAAGCCCTCTTTCTCATATTGTAACATTTATGTCACACAAAAAGATACAATTTTCACTATAAACATCATAGTTTTTTTTTTTTAACCAAAGTAGAATTTCAGAGGAGATTTAAGCCAACAAATAATCAGTCAAATGAAAGAGTTGAGGGCGCTGACTGCACCCTCAGACACGCGAACGTCAAACAAGTCTCGAATTAGGATTCAAGTGTGCAAGATTCATGGTTATACTTTTACTTCAGAGATAATGGCTAAGGGTTCAGTTTAGGTAGGGTAGCCTGGGATATTCCATTTATAGTGTTCATGTGAAGAAGATGAGCCTTAGTGAGGAGAACCACGAGCTTGATGCTTTCTGAAGCTGAGTGATGGTGAGGGGATTGCAGTAGCTCAGAGTGAACATAAGACAGCGGAGGTTTCAAGTGCTCATCAGTAGAATATCCGAGATGGGGCTGTACTTAACTTCAGGCGTTGAAACCCATAGGTGTTTGCTGAATGAGGGAAGAAGGAGTCACTCTG